>CAWVQQ010000453.1:0-394808 GCA_963932295.1 Tipula lateralis | reverse complement strand
ACAAGTTTAAACAAAACTTGACTGTTTTATCGTTATTTCGAAAATAATAATAAATTTTTTCGTTCATTTTGATGTTTTGCGGGGTAAAATGGTCAATTTTACCCACATTTTTGACAGGTGAAATATAAAAAAATGAGTTGTGGTTATAATACACACGCGTTGGTAGAAATTTTAGCTCATTTATATTTTTGGTGAGTTTAAATTCATTATATGTACATTTGAACGTCATTTTGAACAATTAATACCAAAATTCTACCAAAGTGTGTTTTATCACCACAACTCAATTGTTTCATACTATAATTGTTCCAAATGTCATTAAAATGGAAAATTTCACCTCAAATGACATTAAATTGCACTTAAAAATTAATATTTGGTTCAAAATAATACAAAAAAGAATATAAATAAGCAAAAATTACTACCAAAGCGTGTGTTTTGTCACCACAATACAATTTTTTAATATTTAAGTTGTTCAAAATGTGGCTAAAATGCACAATCTAACCCCACGCAATATCAAAATGCACGTAAAAATTTTAAATTTGGTTCAAAAAAACGGTAAATAGACAAGTTGACACAAAACTTGTCTATTTAACTGTTATATCAACTGAACTATTAAATTTTCAAGCGCATTTTAATGATGTGTGGGATTATTTTGTCCATTTTACCCAAATTTTGAACAATTGGAATATACAAAAATAGATTTGTGGTGATAAAACACACGCTTTGGTAGTAATTTTGGCTAATTTATAGTTTATTTGTATTTTAATTCATTATTTGTCCATTTGAACGTCATTTTGATCAATTAATACCAAAATTCTACCAAAGGTTATTTAATCACCACAACTCAATTGTTTCATATATTATTTGTTCAAAATGTCAGTTTAATTGAAAATTTCACTCAAATTACATTTAACTGTACTTTAAAATAAAAAATTTTGTTCAAAATAACGGTAAAATCGACAATTCTTGTGTCAACTTGTCTATTTATCGTTATTTCGAATAGAATATTTAATTTTTAGGTGCACTTTTATGTCATTTTGGGTAAAATTCTCCATTTACCTATTTTTTGTTAAGATTTTGGTACATATCGTTCAAAATGACGTTCAAATGGACAAACAATGAACAAAACAAAAAAAATTTTAATAAGCAAACCTTAATGCTAAAGCGTGTGTTTTCTCACCGTTAATTCAATTTTTTGACATTTATATTGTTCGAAATTTGGGTAAAATGCATAATTTACCCCACGCAATATAAAATGCACGTTGAAATTAAAATTTGGTTCGAAATAACGGTAAATAGACAAGTTTATACAAAACTTGTCTGTTTTACCGTTATTCATAACACAATATTAAATTTTTACGTGCATTTTTATGTATCGCGGGGTTAAATGGTCCATTTAACCCACATTTTGGACAATTGGAATATAAAAAAATTGAGTTCTGGTGATAAAACTTACGCTTTGGTAGTAATTTTTGCTAATTTATATTTTATTTTGTGTTTTGATTCGTTATTCGTCCATTTGAACGTCAGTTTGAACAATTTATACCAAAATTTCACCAAAGGGTGTTTTATCACCACAACTCAATTGTTTCGTATAAATATTGTTCAAAATGTCGGTTAAATGGAGAATTTTAGCCCAAATGACATTAGATTGACCTTAAAAATTAAATATTTGGTTCAAAATAACACAAAAAAATATTAATAAGCAAAACTTACTACCAAAGCGTGTATTTTGTCTCCACAATTCAATCTTTTTATACTTAAATGTGGGTAAAATGCACAATTCAACCCCACGCAACATAAAAATAAACGTTAAAATTTTCAAATGGTTCGAAAAAACGGTAAATAGACAAATTTACACAAAATTTGTCTGGTTTACCGTTATTTTGAACAAAATTTTTAATTTTTACGTGCATTTTTATGTCGCGCGGGGTTAAATGGTTCTGTTGACTTACATATTGGACACTTGAAATATACAAAAATTGAGTTGGGGTGATAAAACACACGCTTTGGTAGTAATTGACGCTTATTTATTTTTTTTTGTTTTAATTCATTATTTGGCCATTTGAACGTCACTTTGAACAATCAATACCAAAATTCTTCCGAAGTGTGTTTTATCACGACAACAAAATTGTTTTTCTATTGAAATTGTTCAAAATGTCGATTAAATGTAGACGTTTACCCAAAATGACATTCAATTGCAATTAAAAATTAAATATTTGGTGCAAAATAACACAGAAAAATATTAATAAGCAAAAATTACTAACATAGCGTGAGTTTTGTCACCACAATTCAATTTTTTAATATTTAAATTGTTCAAAATGTGGGTAAAATGCACAATTTTTTTCCACACAATATAAATATTCTTATTAAACTTTTGAAAAAATTTCAAAATAACGGTTAATAGACAAGTTAAAACAAAATTTGTCTGTTTTAACCGTTATTTCGAACAAAATATTAAAATTTTACGTGCATTTTTAGGTTGCATGGGGTTATATTGTCCATTTCACCAAAATTATGAACAATTGGAATATACGAAAATAGATTTGTGGTGATAAAACACACGCTTTAGTAGTAATTTTTGCTAATTTATATTATTTTTGTGTTTTTATTCCTGATTGTCATTTTGAACAATTAATACCAAAATTCTACCAAAGTGTGTTTTTTCACCATAACTCACTTGTTTCAAATAGAAATTGTTCAAAATGTCGGTTAAGTGGAGAATTTCACCGCAAATGACATTAAATTGCACTTACAAATTTAACAATAAGTTCAAAATCACGGTTTAAAACGACACGTTTAGTGACAACTTGTCTATTTACCGATACTCCGATTAAAATTTTTAATTTTAAGGTGCAATTTAATGTCATTTAGGGTGAAATTCTTCATTCACCCATTATCTTTTTAAGATTTTTGTACATGTCGTTCAAAATGACATTCAAATGGACAAATAATGAACAAAAACACAAAATATATTAATTAGCAAAAATTACTACTAAAGCGTGTGTTTTGTCACAACAACTCAATTTTTTGATATTAAAATAGTTCAATATGTGGGTTAAATGCACAATTTTACCTCACGCAATATAAAATTGCACGTAAAAATTAAAAATTTGCTTCGAAATAACGGTTAATAGACAAGTTTAAACAAAACTTGTCTGTTTTACCGTTATTTCACCGTACGTGAGGTGAAATTGTCCATTTTACCCAAATTTTAAACAATTGGATGGATTTGTGGTGATAAAAAACACGCTTTGGTAGTAATTTCTCCTAATTTACATTATTTTTATTCATCATTTGTCCATTTGATCGACATTTTGATCAATTAATAGCAAAATTCTACCAAAGTTAATTTTATCACCATAACTCAATTGTTTCCTATTGAAATTGTTCAAAATGTCAGTTAAATGGAGAATTTCACCCAAAATGATATTCAATTGCACTTTAAAATATAATATTTGGTTAAAAATAACGGTTAGAACGACAAGTTATGTTTCAACTTGTCAATTTACCGTTATTTTGATTAGTAAATTTAATTTTTAGGTGCAATTTTATGTCATATCAGGTGAAATTCTCCATTTTTGCATTTTTTTGTAAAGATTTTGGTACATGTCATTCAAAATGACGTTCAAATGAACCAAAATGAACAACAACACAAAAAAATATAAATTACCAAAACTTACTACTAATGCGTGTGTTTTTGTCACTACAATTCAATTTTTGTTATTTAAATTGTTTAAATGTTGGTTAAATGCACAATTTAACCCCAAGCAATATCAAAATGCACGTTAAAATTTAAAATTTGGTTCGAAATAACGGTAAATAGACAAGTTTACACAAAACTTGTCTGTTTTACCGTTATTTCGAACAAAACATTAAAATTTGACGTTCATTTTTATGTTGCGTGAAGTTATAAAGTCCATTTAACCCACATTTTTGGACAATTCAAAAAAAAAAAATTGAGTTGTGGTGATAAAAGACACGCTTTGGTAATAGTTTTTGCTAATTTATATATTTTTATGTGTTTTTATTCATTATTGGTCCATTTAAACGTCATGATGAACAAAAAAATACCAAAATTCTACCAAAGTAAGATTGATCACTACAACTCAATTGTTTCACGTTAAAATTGTACAAAATGTCGGTTAAATGGAGTATTTAAGCCCAAATGACAATAAATTGCACAAAAAAATTCAATTTTTGGTTCAAAATAACACAAAAAAAATATTTATAAGCAAAAATACCACCAAAGCGTGTGATTTGTCACCACAATTCAATTATTTTTTATTTGTTTTGTTCAAAATATGGGTTAAATGCACAATTTTACCCTACGCAACATAAAAATGCACGAAAAATTTAAAATTTGGTTCGAAATAACAAACAATTGACAAGTTAACACAAAACTTGTCTGTTTTACCGTTATTGCGAACAAAATATTAAATTTTTACGTGCATTTTTATTCTGCGCCGGGTTTAATGGTCAATTATACCCACATTTTGGACAATTGAAATATAAAAAAATTGAGTTGTGGTGATAAAACACACGCTTTGGTATTTTTTGCTTATTTAATTTTTTTTGTGTTTTTATTCATTATTTGTCCATTTGAACGTCATTTTGAACAATAAATTCAAAAATACTATTTAATTGTGTTTTATCACCACAACTCAATTTTTTCATATTGTAATTGTTCAAAATGTTGGTTAAATGGAGAATTTCACCACAAATTACATTTAATTACCCTTTTAAATAAAATATTTGGTTCAAATTAACACAAAAAAAAATAAATCAGCAAAACTTACTACCAAAGCGTGTGTTTTGTCACCACAATTCAATTTTTTTATATTAAAATTGTTCAAAATGTGGGTAAAATGCACAATTTAACTTAACGCAATGTAAAAATGCACTTTAATATTTAAAATTTGGGACCAAATAACGATAAATAGATAAGTTTTCACAGAACTTGTCTGTTTTTCCGTTATTTCGAACCAAATATTAAATTTTTACGTGCATTTTCATGTTGCGTGGATTAATTTTGTCCATTTGACCCAAATTTTGAACAATTGGATAGATTTGTGGCGACAAAAAACACGCTTTGGTAGTAATGTGGCAAAAGGGTTTCGGCAACGATTCTCTAAAGAAAACGGTCGTTAACCAGTGGTACGAGCCTCTAGTCGTCGTAAGTCAATAGAAGATGAACACATGTGACGTGCGCGTTAACAGATAATATTTTTTTTTTTTTGACACTATATTGCAAAACTTTTTACAATCACAAATGATACATTGCTTTTGGCTGTCCTTTCCCTTTGCTCTTCCTCCACCTCCCAATTTAGCAGACAATTTGATTCTATGATTTTGGGCGTCAGCCTGAGCGCACGACTAGAGCCCTTCGGGCTGGGTGTAATAATTGGGGGGGGGGGGAGGAGTTATTGTACTATTGAAATGAAATTTGTTATACTGGGAGCTTGTAAGGAAAAATATGAAAGTGGAACTAACCTGTATATCCACGTGTCCCATTTCGTCTCTTTCTATGGCTCGTTCCAGAACTAATTTATATTATTTTTGTATTTTTATTCATTATTTGTTCATTTAAACGTCATTTTGAACAATTAATACCAAAATTCTACCCAAGTTAATTTTATCGCCACAACTCAATTGTTACATATTGAAATTGTTCAAAATGTCGGTTAATTGGAGAATTTTACCCCAAATGACATTAAATTGCACTTCAAAATTAGATGTTTGGTTCAAAATTACGGGAAGAACGACAAGTTTTGTGTCAACTTGTCTATTTACCGTTATTTCAATTAGTGTATTTAATTTTAAGGTGCAATTTTATGTCATTTCAGGTGAAATTCTCCATTTACTCATTATTTGGTTAAGATTTTGGTACATGTTAATCAAAATGACGTTCAAATGGACAAAGAATGAACAAAAAAAACAAAAAAATACGTATTAGCAAAAATTACTAATAAAGCGTGTGTTTTGTCACCACAACTCAATTTTTTGATATTTAAATTGTTTAAAATGTAGGTAAAAAGAACAATTTAACCCCACGCAATATAAAAATGCACGTTAAAATTTAAAATTTGGTTCGAAATAACGGTAAAAAGACAAGTTTACACAAAACTAGTCTGTTTTACTGTTATTTGGAACATAATGTTAAATTTTTACGTGTATTTTTATGTTGAGATGGGTTTATTACACTTTTATTTGTGTATATTTAATTAATTTTATTTTGTATGGTAAAAATGTTTTTATTTAATTTGTAAATTTTATATTAATTTTATTTTCATTAATCATTTATTTATCATTTAATTTATATTGTTAAATAAATTAATCTTATATGATAAAATGTTTTTATTTATTTATTTTATTTTCCACTTCACCACTCCACAAAAATGTAGTTGAACACCAACAAGTGTAAAAAGGTAATGAAAGTAATGGCCGAAAATAATTGGCTTGTCTTTCAACCAAGAGGGAGGACACGCGCGCCACGATCGAGAAATACTAACATCAAAATAAGATAATGCAGTTGCTTATTATGATAATGTAAATTAATAATGTGGTGCATTATACTTTGAATAGATGTCGAATACGAACAACAAAATATCTATTCAAAAGAAGTAACAACCGACTGTACTAAATATGCTATCGAAACGAGAATATTCTACAGGAATAAAGATGGTGCACTTGTCACTGTGAATATTATAATTACCTCGATTAAACGATAGAACGTGACGTTATAAAATTCGGTATTGAAAAAGCCACATTAATAAAAAATAAGCGGTTTGAAATATTATTCAACAAATATGTTGACCCGCCACACATTATATGGTCCATTTAATCCACATTTTGGACAATTGAAATATAAAAAAATTGAGTTGTTGTGATAAAACACACGCTTTGGTAGTAATTGTTGCTAATTTATATTGCTTTTGTGTTTTTATTTATTATTTGTCCATTTGAACGTCATTTTGAACAATAAGTACCAAAATTCTACCAAAGTGTGTTAAATCACCAAAACTCAATTGTTTCATATTAAAGATGTTTAAAATGTCGGTTTACTGGAGAATTTTAGCCCAAATTACACTAAATTGCACTAAAAAATTAAATATTTGTTTCAAAATAACACAACAAAAAATATTACTAGGCAAAAATTACTACCAAAGCGTGTGTTTTGTCACCATAATTCAATTTTTTAATATTTAAATTGTTCAAAATGTGGGTAAAATGAACAATTTTACCTCACGCAATATAAAAATGCACGTAAAATTTTATAATTTGGTTCGAAATAACGGTAACTAGACAAGTTTTCACAAAAATTGTCTGTTTTACCGTTATTTCGAACAAAATATTAAATGTTTACGTGCATTTTTATGTTGCGAAGGGTTTAATGGTCCATTTTACCCACGTTTTGGAGAATTGCAATATGAAAAAATTGAGTTGTGGTGATAAAACACACGCTTTGGTAGAAAGTTTTTGCTTATTTTTTTTTTTTTTGTGTTTTTATTCATAATTGGTCCATTTGAACGTCAAGTTGAACAATTTATACCAAAACTCTACCAAAGTGTGTTTTATCACCAAAACTCATTTAGTTCATATTAAAATTGTTCAAAATATCAGAAAAAAGGAGAATTTCAGCCCAAATGAAATGAAATTGCACTTAAAAATTAAATATTTGGTTCAAAGAAACACAAAAAAAATATTAAAAGCAAAAATTACTACCAAAGCATAACGGTCAATAGACAAGTTTACACAAAACTAGTCTGTTTTGCGTCTTTTTAAACAAAATTGTAAATTTTTACGTGCATTTTTATGTTGCGTGGGGTTATTTTGAACTACTGGAATATACAAAAATAGATTTGTGGTGATAAAACACGCGCTTTGGCAGTGATTTTTGCTTATTTATATTATTTCGGTGTTGTAATTCAATATTGGTCCATTTGAACGTCATATTGAACAATTAATACCAAAATTCTATCAAAGTTAATTTTACCACCACAACTGAATTGTTTCATATTAAAATATTTCAAAATGTCGGTTAAAAGGAGAATTTTACCCCAAATGACATTGAATTGCACTTAATAATTAAATATTTGGTTCAAAATAACACATAATAAATATTAATAAGCAAAAATTTCTATCAAATCGTGTCACCACAATTCAATTTTTATATTAAAATTGTTCAAATGTAGGTTAAATGCACAATTTAACCCCACGCAATATCAAAATGCACGTAAAATTTCAAAATTTTGTTCGAAATAACGGTAAATAGACAAGTTTACACAAAACTTGTCTTAAATACCGTTATGTCGAACAAAATATTAAATTTTCACTTCCATTTTTTTGTTGCTTGGGGTTATATGGTCCATTTTATATAGTCCATCATATACCAAAAAGATTTGCAGTGATACAACACACGCTTTGGTAGTTATTTTTTGCTAATTTATTTATTGTTTGTATTTTTTTCATTATTTGTACATTTGAACGTTATGTTGGACAATTAATACCAAAATTCTACCAAAGCTAATTTTATCACCACAACTCAATTGTTTTATATTGAAATTGTTTGAAATATCGGTTAAATGGAGAATTTTATCCCAAATGACATTAAATTGCACTTAAAAATTAAATGTTTGGTTCAAAATAACACAAAATTAAATATTAATAAGCAAAAATTACTACCAAAGCGTGTGTTTTGTCACCACAATTAAAATTTTTTATATTTGTTTTGTTTTAATATTTTTATTTGTGGGTAAAATGCACAATTTAACCCCACGCAATATAAAAATGCACAAAAAAATTTAAAATTTTGTTCGAAAAAACGGTTAATAGACAAGTTTACAAACTATTTGCCTGTTTTACCGTTATTTCGAACCGAATATTAAATTTTAACGTGCATTTTTATGTTGCGTGGGGTTATATTGTCCAGTTTATCCAAATTTTGAACATTTGGGTAGATTTGTGGTGATAAAAACACGCTTTGGTAGTAATTTTTGCTAATTTAAATTAATTTTGTAGTTTTATTCATTATTTGTCTATTTGAACAATTAATACCATAATTCTACCAAAGTGTATTTTATCCCTACAACTCAATTGTTTCATATTTAATTTGTTCAAAATAACGGTTAAATGGAGAATTTCGCCCCAAATGACATTAAATTGCACTAAAAAATTAAATATTTGGTTCATATCAACCGGAAAACGACAAGGTTTGTTTCAACTTGTCTATTTTCCGTTATTTCGATTTGAATATTAAATTTATGGTGCAATTTTATGTCATTTCGGGTGAATTTTTCCAGTAACCCATTATTTGGTTAAGATTTTGGTACTGTTCGTTCAAAATGACGTTCAAATGGACAAATAATGAACGAAAAAACGCAAAAAAAATGTATTAGCAAAAACAACTTCTTAAGCATGTGTTTTGTCACCACACTACAATTTTTTGATATTTAAATTGTTCAAAATATTAAAATGCACGTAAAAATTTAAAATTTTGTTCGAAATAACGAACAATTGACAAGTTTACACAAAACTCTGTTTTACCGTCTGTTTTACCGTTATTTCGAACAAAATATTATATTTTAACATGCATTTTTATGTTGCGCGGGGTTATTTGATCCATTTTACCCACATTTTGGACTATTAAAATATAAAAAAATTTAGTTGTGGTGATAAAACACACACTTAAGTAGTAATTTTTGCTAATTTATTTTTTTTTTGATGATGTTCATTATATGTCCATTTGAACGTCATTTTGAACAATTAATGCGAAAATTCTACCAAAGTTAATTTTATCACCACAACTCAATTGTTTTATATTGAAATTATTCAAAATGTCGGTTAAATGGAGAATTTTAGCCCAAATGACATTAGATTGCATTTATAAATTAAATATTTGATTCAAAATAACACAAAATTAAATATTCATAAGCAAAAATTACTACCAAAGCGTGTGTTTTGTCACCACAATTAAAATTTTTTATATTTGTTTTGTTTTTATATTTTTATTTGTGGGTTAAATGCACAATTTAACCCCACGCAACATAAAAATGCACGTAAAATTTTAAAATTTTGTTCGAAATAACGGTAAATAGACAAGTTTACACAAAATTTGCCTGTTTTACCGTTATTTCGAAAAAAACATTAAATTTTTACGTGCATTTTGATGCTGCGCGGTGGACACTTGAAATACAAAAAAATTAAGTTGTTGTGATTAAACACACGCTTTGGTGGTTATTATTGCTTATTAATTTTTTTTGTGTTTTTATTCATTATTTGTCCATTTGAACGTCATTTTGAACAATAAATACCAAAATTCTACCTTAGTTTATTTTATCACCACAACTCAATTGTTTTATATAAAAATTGTTCAAAATGTCGGTTAAATGGAGAATTTCAGCCTTAATGACATTAAATTGCACTTAAAAATTAAATATTTGGTTCAAAATAACACAAAAAATATATTAATAAGGAAAATTTTCTACCAAATCGTGTGTTTTGTCACAACAATTCAAATTTTTTATATTTGAATTATTCAATTGTGAGTTTAATGCACATTTTTATCCCACGCAAAATCAAAATGCACGTTAAAATTTAAAAATTGGTTCGATAAACGGTAAATAGACAAGTTGACACAAAACTTGTCTGTTTTACCGTTATTTCGAACAAAATATAAAATTTTTACATGCATTTTCATGTTGCGTGGGGTTATTTGGTCCATTTTACCCATATTTTGAACAATTGGAATATACAAAAAAATTTGTGGTGACAAAATACTCTCTTTGGTAGTAATTTTTGCTAATTTATATTTTATTTGTATATTATTTCATTATTTGTTCATTTGAACGTAATTTTGAACAATTAATACCAAAATTCTACCAAATTCAATTTATTCACCACAACTCAATTGTTTTATATTTAAATTGTTCAAAATGTCGGTAAAATGGAGAATTTCACCCCAAATGATAATTAATTCCACTTCAAAATTAAATATTTGGTGCAAAATAACGGTAAAAACGACACGTTTTGTGTCTACTTGTCTATTTACCGTAATTTCGATTAGAATATTTAATTTAAAGGGGCAATTTTATATCATTTGAGTAAAAATTTTCTATTTAACCATTATTTTGTTTACAAAATAAGAATTTTGTAAACAAATTATAAGATTATAAGATTTTTGTACATATCGTTCAAAATGACGTTCAAATTGACAAATAATGAACAAAAACACAAAAAAATATTAATAAGCAAAAATTACTACCAAAGCGTTTGTTTTGTCACCACAACTCAATTTGTTGAGATTTGAATTGTTCAAAATGTGGGTTAAATGCAAAATTTAACCCAACACAACATGAAAATTCAAGTAAAAATTTAAAATTTTGTTCGAAATAATGAACAATTGACAAGTTTACACAAAAATTGTCCGTTTGACCATAATTTTGAACAAAATATTAAATTTTAACGTGCATTTTTATGTTGCGTGTGGTTATATTGTCCATTTTATCCAAATTTTGAACATTTGGATAGATTTGTGGTGATGATTTTTATTCATTATTTGTCCATTTGAACGTCATTTTGAACAATTGATACCAAAATTCTACCAAAGTGGGTTTTATCACCACAACTCAATTGTTTCATATTATAATTGTTCAAAATGTCGGTTAAATGGAGAATTTCTTCCCAAATGACATTAGATTGCACTTAAAAATTGAATATTTGGTTCAAAAGAACGGTTAGATTGACAAGTTTTGTTTCAACTTGTCTATTTACTGTTATTTCGATTAGTATATTTAATTTTAGGTGCAGTTTTATGTTATTTGCGGTAAACTTTTCTATTAACCCATTTTTTTGTTAAGATATTAGTAAATGTCGTTTAAATGACGTTCAAATGGACAAACAATGTACAAAAACACAAAAAAAATATTAATTAGCAAAAATTATTACTAGATCATGTGTTTTGTCACCAGAACTCAATTTTAAGATATTTAAACTGTTCAAATTGTGAGTTAAATGCACAATTTTACCCCAAGCAATATAAAAATGCACGTTAAAATTTAAAATTTGGTTCAAAATAACTATTAATAGATATGTTTTAACAAAACTTGTCGGTTAAACCTTTATTTCGAACAATATCTTTTCATATTTTAATTGTTCAAAATTTCGGTAAAATGGAGAATTTAAGCTCAAATTACATTAAATTGCACTTAAATATTGAATATTTGGTTCAAAATAAAACAAAAAAAATATAAATAAGCATAATACTACCAAAGCGTTTGTTTTGTCACTATAATTCAATTTTTATATATTTTTTTGGATAAAATGTTGGTGAAATGCACAACTAAACCCCACGCAATATCGAAATGCACGTTAAAATTTAAAATTTGGTTCGAAATAACGGTAAATAGACAAGTTTACACCAAACTGGTCTGTTTAACCGATATTTCGAAAAAAAATATTAAATTTTTACGTTAATTTTTATGTCGCGCGGGGTTAAATGGTCCATTTTACCCTCATTTTGGACAATTGAAATATAAAAAAATTGAATTGTGGTGATAAAACACACGCTAGGGTAGTTATTTTTGCTAATTTATATAATTTATGTATTTTCATTCATTATTTGTCCATTTGAACGTCATTTTTGAACAATTAATACCAAAATTCTACCAAAGTGTGTTTTATCACCACAACTCAATTGTTTCATATTAAACTTGTTCAAAATGTCGGTTAAATGGAGAATTTTAGCCCGAATGACATTAAATTTCACTTAAAAATTAAAAATTTGGTTCAAAATACCACAACAAAAATATTAATAAGCAAAGATTACTATCAAAGCGTTTGTTTTGTCACCACAATTCAATTTTTTTATATTTTTATTGTTTTTATATTTGTATTTGTTGGTAAAGTGCACAATTCAACCCCACGCAACATTAAAATGCACGTTTAAATTTAAATTTTCAAAATAACGGTAAAAAGACAAGTTAACACATAATTTGCCTGTTCGACAATTATTTCGAACAAAATATTAAATTTCAACGTGCTTTTTTATGTAACGCGGGGTTAAATGGTCCATTTTACCCACATTTTGGACAATTGAAATATAAAAAAATTTAGTTGTGGTGATTCAATTTTTTTTCATTATTTGTCCATTTGAACGTCATTTTAAACAATAAATCGCAAAATTCTACCAAAGTTTATTTTATCACTTAAACTTAATGGTTTCATATAAAAATTGTTCAAAATGTCAGTTAATCGGAGAATTTTATCCCAAATGACATTAGATTGCACTTAAAAATTAAATATTTGGTTCAAAATAACACAAAAAAAATATTAATAAGCAAAACTTACTACCAACGCGTGTGTTTTGTCACCACAATTCAAATTTTATACATATAAATTGTTCAATTGTGGGTTAAATGCACAATTTTACCCCCCGCAGTATCAAAATGGCACGTAAAAATTTAAAACTTGGTTCGATAAACGGTTATTAGACAAGTTGACACAAAACTTGTCTGTTTTACCGTTATTTCGAACAAATTATTAAATTTTTATGTGCATTTTTATGTTGGGGTTATATGGTCAATTTTACCCAAATGTTGAATAATTGGAATATACAAAATAGATTTGTGGTGACAAAACACACGCTTTGGTAGTAATTATTGCTTATTTATATTTTGTTTGTATATTTTTTATTATTTCTTCATTTGATGGTCATTTTGAACAATTAATACCAAAATTCTACCAAAGTGTGTTTTATCACCACAAATCAATTGTTTCATATTAAAATTGTTCAAAATGTCGGTTAAATGGAGAATTTCACCCCAAATGACATTAAATTGCACTTAAAAATTAAATATTTGGTTCAAAATAACGGTTAGAACGACAAGTCTTGTTTCAACTTGTCTATTTACCGTTATTTCGATTAGAATATTTTATTTTCAGGTGCAATTTTATGCCATTTCGGGTGAAATTTTCCATTTACCCATTTTTTTGTTAGGAATTTGGTACATGTCGTTCAAAATGACGTTCAAATGGACAAATTATGTACAAAAACACTTAAACAATATTTATTAGCAAAAGTTATAACTAAAGCGTGTGTTTTGTCACCACAACTCAATTTTTTGATATTTAAATTGTTCAAAATATAAAAATGGACGTAAAAATTTAAAATTTGGTTCGAAATAACCATAAATAGACAAGTTTAAACAAAATTTGGCTGTTTTACCGTTATCTCGAACAAAATATTTAATTTTTACGTGCATTTTTATGTTGAGTTGGGTTAAATGGTCCATTTAACCCACATTATGGACAATTGAAATATAAAAAAATTGAGTTGTCGTGATAATTGGATTTTAACCATTTTTACGACGCAATAACTGAAGTCATTCTACACTCTAAAATTTTAATGTTTGCTGATGACCTCAAAATATATTGAACTGTCGAGAACTTAAGCGATGCCGAGAAACTTCAAGAGGACATTGACTATTAAGCGATATGGTGTGAGTCAAATCTTCTTAGTCTGAACATCAATAAGTGTAAGACTTTATCATTAAACCGGAAATTAAATCCAGTTTTAAAACATTACGAAGTTAACAATATGCCACTAAAGCGAGTATCAGAGATCAAACACCTTGGTGTTATTTTCGTGGAAAATATGAGCAGTAACAAACATATAGAACAATGTGTTGCTAAATATTATTCTATGTGGGGTTTTATTAAACGATGGGCGGGAGACATTTATGACCTGGAGACAGTTAAGATTCTGTATTTCGCATACTTACGTTTGCAACTGGAATACGCTGTTACTGTTTGGTGTCCATTTTATGATACAAACATCAGTAAACTTGAGGGTATTCAGAAAAAGTTTATCCGTTATTTTACTTGGAAAAGCGGTTGGGAGTATGATTACGAATTACCATATCATAAAAACCTGCAACGTTAACCACCATATCTGGATGGCTGCAAAACAAACAACAAGCAACTCTGGAAAATAGACGTGAGCGTCAAAAGTGTTCGTTTGTTGGTAATATTTTATAAGGTCACATTGACGCAAAATCTAAACTGGAAAATTTACAAATTAAAGTACCCAGTAGATATCTAAGAAGAAATGAGTTCTTGCAAGTTGATGTCCATAGAACCAACTATGGTTCTAATGAACCGATTAACATGATGTGCAAAAGCTTAAATCACATAAATCACCTGTTCGATTTTACTTCTAGCAAGGATACCTTAAAACGAAGTTTGAAGCAACACTTTGCTTCTTCTTGATTTTTAATATTATTTTATATGTCTGACTATAACGTCATTTTTAATGTCAAGTCGTATTTGAAGACTTATTAATAAATAAATAAAAAAAAATAAAAAAAAAAATAAAAAATAAAACACACGCTTTGGTGGTATTTTTTGCTAATTAAGGTTTATTTTGTTCGAAAAAACGTAGAATTGACAAGTTAACACAAAGTGTGTCTGTTTTACCGTTATTTCGAACAAAATATTAAATTTTTACGTGCATTTTTATGTTGCGCGGGATAAAATGGTCAATTTAACCCATATTTTGGACAATTGAAATATAAAAAAATTGAGTTGTTTTTGATAAAACACACGCTTTGGTACAAATTTTTGCTAATTAATATTTTTTTTGTGTTTTATTTATTATTTGTCCATTTGATCGTCATTTTGAACAATTAATACCAAAATTCTACCAAAGTGTGTTTTATCACCACAACTCAATTGTTTTATATTTAAATTGTTCAAAATGTCGGTTAAATGAAGAATTTTAGCCCAAATAACACCAAATTGCACTTAAAAATTAAATATTTGGTACAAAATAACACAAAAAAATATTAATAAGCAAAAATTACTACCAAAGCGTGTGTTTTGTCACTACAATTCAATTTTTTTATATTTTTTTTGTATTAAATGTGGGTAAAAGGCACAATTTTACCCCACGCAATGTCGAAATGCACGTAAAAATTTGAAATTTGGTTCGAAATAACGGTAAACAGACAAGTTGACACAAAAGGTGTCGTTTTTACCGTTATTTTGAACCAAATATTTAATTTTTAAGTGCAATTTAATGTCATTTGGGGTAAAATTCTCCATTAAACTTAAATTTTGAACAATTCTAAAAGAAAACAATTGAGTTGTGGTGATAAAACACACTTTGGTAGAATTTTGGTATTAATTGTTCAAAATGACGTTCAAATGGACAAATTATGAATAAAAACACAAAAAAATATAAATTAGCAGGAATTATTTCCAAAGCGTGTGTTTTATCATTAGAATTCACTTTTTTACATTTCAATTGTCCAAAATGTGGGTCAATGGGGCCATTTACCCCGCGCAACTAAAAAATGCACGTCAAAATTTAATCTTTTGTTCGAAAAATTTGTGAAACAGACAAGTTTGGTGAAAAATTGTGTATTTCACGTTATTTTGAAACAAATTTTAAATTTGTACGTGCATTTTCATATTGTGTGGGGTTAAATTGTGCATTTTACCCACATTTTGAACAATGTTAATATAAAAAGATGGAATTGTGGTGACAAAACACACGATTAAGTAGTTATTTTTGCTAATAAATATTTTTTTTGTGTTATTTTGAACCAAATATTTCTTTTTTAAGTGCAATATAATGTCATTTGGGTGAAATTCTCTATTTTACCGACCTTTTGAACATTTTCCATATGAAACAATTGAGATGTGGTGACAAAAACACTTTGGTAGAATTTTGGTATCAATTGTTCATAATGACATTCAAATGGACAAATAAGGAATAAAAATACAAAAAAAATATATATAAGCAAAACTTACTACCAAAGCGTGTGTTTTATCACCACAACTCACTTTTTTTATATTCGAACAGGTATTTATGTGATTAAAGCTTTTGCACATCATGTTAATCGGTTCATTAGTTGGTTCTATGGACATCAACTTGCAAGAATTCATTTCTTCTTAGATGTCTCCTGGGTACTTTAATTTGTAAATTTTCCAGTATTGATTGTGCGTCAATGTGACCTTATGAAATATTACCAACAAACGAACACTTTTGACGCTCACGTCTATTTTCCAGAGTTGCTTTGTTGTTTGTTTTGCAGCCATCCAGATATGGTGGTTAACGTTGCAGGTTTTCATGATATGGTAATTCGTAATCATACTCCCAACAGCTTTTCCAAGTTAAATGACGGATAAACTTATTCTGAATACTCTCAAGTTAACTGATGTTTGTATCATAAAATGGACACCAAACAGTAACAGCGTTTTCAGTTGCGAACGTTCGTATGCGAAATACAGAATCTTTATTGTCTCCAGGTCATAAATGTCTCCCGTCCATCGTTAAATAAAACCCCACATAGAATAGTTTTTAGCAACACATTGTTCTATATGTTTGTTACTGCTCATATTTTCCACGAAAATAACACCAAGGTGTTTGATCTCTGATACTCGCTTTAGTGGCATATTGTTAACTTCGTAATGTTTTAAAACTGGATTTAATTTCCGGTTTAATGATAAAGTCTTACACTTATTGATGTTCAGACTAAGAAGATTTGACTCACACCATATCGCTAAATAGTCAATGTCCTCTTGTAGTTTCTCGGCATCGCTTAAGTTCTCGACAGTTCAATATATTTTGAGGTCATCAGCAAACATTAAAATTTTAGAGTGTAGAATGACTTAAGTTATTGCGTCGATGAAAATGGTAAAAATCCAATTATCACCATAACTCAATTTTTTTGTATTTCAATTGTCCAAAATGTAGGTTAAATGGACCATTTAACACCACGCAACATAAAAATGCACGTAAAAATTTAATATTTTGTTCGAGATAACGGTAAAACAGCCAAGTTTTGTTTAAACTTGTCTATTTATGGTTATTTCGAACCAAATTTTAAATTTTTACGTCCATTTTTATATTTTGAACAATTTAAATATCAAAAAATTGAGTTGTGGTGACAAAACACACGCTTTAGTTATAACTTTTGCTAATAAATATTGTTTAAGTGTTTTTGTACATTATTTGTCCATTTGAACGTCATTTTGAACGACATGTACCAAAATCTTAACAAAATAATGAGTAAATGGGAAAATTTCACCCGAAATGGCATAAAATTGCACTTAAACATTAAATATTCTAATCGAAATAACGGTAAATCGACAAGTTGAAACAAGATTTGTCATTCTTACCGTTATTTGGAACCAAATATTCAATTTTTAAGGGCTATTTAATGTCATTTGGGCTGAAATTTTCGATTGAACAGGCATTGTGAACAATTTCAATATGAAACAATTGAGTTGTGGTGATAAAACACACATTGGTAGAATTTTGGTATTAATTGTTCAAAATGACGTTCAAATGGACAAATAATGAATTAACCACAAAAAAAATATAAATATTAGCAAAAATTACTACCAAAGCGTGTGTTTTATCACCACAACTCAATTTTTGATTTATGAATTGTCCAAAATGCAGGAAAAAGGGACCATTTAACCCCGCGAAACATAAAAATGCACGTTAAAATTTAATGATTAGAAATAACGGAAAAACAGACCAGTTTGGTGTAAACTTGTCTAATAACCGTTATTTTGAACCAAATTTTAAATTTCTACGTGCATTTTTATATTGCGTGGGGTTAAATTGTGCATTTTACCCACATTTTGAACAATTTAAATATCAAAAAATTGAGTTGTGGTGACAAAACACACGCTTTAGTAGTAATTTTTGCTAATTAATATTTTTTCTGTGTTTTTATTCATTATTTGTCCATTAGATATGTACCAGAATCTTAACAAAAAAATGGGTCAATTGAAAATTTCACCCCAGATGACATAAAATCACACCTAAAAATTAAAAATTTTAATCGTATTAACGGTAAATAGACAAGTTGACACCAAACTTGTCATTTTTACCAACCATTATTTTGATCCAAATTTTTATTTTAAAAGTGCAATTGAATGTCATTTGGGGTAAAATTCGCCATTTAACCGACAGTGTGAACAATTTTAATATGAAACAATTGAGTTGTGGTGATAAAACACACTTTGATAGAATTTTGGTATTAATTGTTCAAAATGACGTTCAAATGGACTAATAATGAATTAAACACAAAAACAAATATAAATTAGCAAAAATTACTACCAAAACGTGTGTTTTATCACCACAACTCAATTTTTTTATATATAAATTGTCCAAAATGTGGGTAAAATGGACCATTGAACCTCACGCAACATAAAAATGCACGTAAAAATTAATATTTTGTTCAAAATTACCGTAATATAGACAAGTAATGTTTAAACTTGTCTATTGACCGTTTATTCCAATAAAATTTTAAATTTTTACGTGCATTTTTATATTGGGTGGGGTAAAATTGTGCATTTTACCCATATTTTGAACAATTTAAATAACAAAAAATTGAATTGTAGTTGCAAAACACACGGTTAGGTAGTAATTTTTGCTTTTAAATTTTTTTTTTCGTAATTTTAACCAAATATTTAATTTTTAAGTAGAATTGAATGTCATTTGGGCTGAAATTTCTCCATTTAACCGATATTTTGAACAATTTCAATATGAAACAATTGAGATGTGGTGATAAAACACACTTTGGTAGAATTTTGGTATTAATTGTTCAAAATGACGTTGAAATGAACAAATAATCAATAAAAACAAAAAAAATATAAATTAGCAATAAATACTACCAAAGCGTGAGTTATATAATCACAACTCAATTTTTTTATATTTCAATTGTTCAAAATATGGGTAAAATGGACCATTTAACCCCTCGCATCATAAAAATACACGTAAAAATTCAATATTTTGTTCGAGATAACGGTAAAACAGACAAGTTTTGTGAAAACTTGTCTATTTACCGTAATGTCGAACCAAAGTTTAAATTTTGACGTGCATTTTTATAATGCGTGGAGTAAAAATGTGCATTTTACCCACATTTTGAACAATTTAAATATCAAAAAATTGAATTGTGGTGACAAAACACACGCTTTGGTAGTAATTTTTGCTTATTTTTATTTTTTTTGTGTTATTTTGAATCAAATATTTAATTTTTAAGAGTAATTTAATGTCATTTGGGCATAAATTCTCCATTTAATCGACATTTTGAACAATTAAATAACAACAATTGAGTTGTGGTGATAAAACACACTTTGCTAGAGTTTTGGTATTTATTGGGCAAAATGACGTTCAAATGCACAAATATTGAATAAAAACAGAAAAAAATATAAACTAGCAAAAACTACTACCAATGCGTCTGTTTTATCACCACAGCTCAATGTTTTTATATTTCAATTGTCTAAAATGTGGGAAAAATGGACCATTTAACCCCGCGCAACATAAAAATGCACGTAAAATTTACTATTTCTTCGAAATAACGGTGAAACATACAAGTTTTTTGTAAACTTGTCTATTTATCGTAAATTAAAATATACAAAAATAGAGTTCTGGTGACAAAACCCACGCTTCAGTAGTAATTTTTGCTAATTAAAATATTTTTGGTAATTTTAATGACGTTCAACATTTTGAACAATTAATACCAAAATTCTACCAAAGTGTGTTTTATTACCATAACTCAATTGTTTCATATTGAAATTGTTCAAAATATCGGACAATTGGAGAAATTTTAGCTCAAATGCCATTCAATTGTACTTAAAAACTAAATATTTGGTTCAAAATAACGCAAAAAAATATAAATAAGCAAAAATTACTACTAAACCGAGTGTTTTGTGACCACAATTCTATTTTTTGATATTTTTATTGTTCGAAATGTGGGTAAAATGCACAATTAAACCCAACGCAATATAAAAATGTACGTAAAAATTTAAAATTTGTTCGAAATAACGGTAAATAGACAAGTTTAAACAAAACCTGTCAGTTTTACCATTATCTTGAACAAAATATTAATTTTTTACGTCCATTTTTATGTTGCGTGGGGTTATATTGTCCATTTTTCCAAATTTTGAACAATTGGAATATACAAAAACAGATTTGTGGTAATGAAACACACGCTTTGGAAGTCATTTTGGCTAATTTATATGTTTGTTGTATTTAAATTCATTATTTGCCTATTTGGACGTCATTTTTAACAAGAAATAACAAAATTCTACCAGAGTGTGTTTTATCACGACCATTTAAATGTTTCATATTTTAATTGTTCAAAATGTCGGTCAAATGAAGAACTTCAACCCAAATGACATTAAATTGCACTTACAAATTAAATATTTGGTTCAAAATAAAAGTTAAAACGACAAGTTTTGTGTCAATTAGTCCATTTACCGTCATTCCGATTTTAATATTTAATTTTTGAGTGCAATTTTATGTTATTTAAGGTGAAACTCTGCATTCACGCATTATTTTATAAAGATTTTGGTACATATCGTTCAGAATGACGTTCAAATGGACAAAAAATGAACAAAACACAAAAAAAAATCTAAATAAGCAAAAATTTATACTGAAGCGTGTGTTTTGTCACCGCAAATCAATTTTTTGATATTTAAATTGTTCAAAATGTTGATAAAATGCACAATGAAATCCAACGCAATATAAAAATGTACGTTAAAAAATTTAATTTAGATCGAAATAACGGTAAATAGACAAGTTAACACAAAACTTGTCTAATTAACCGTTTTTGTGAACATAATATTAAATTTTTACTTCCATTTAAATGTTCCGTGCGGTTATATTGTCCATTTTTCCCAAAATTTGAGCAATTGGAATATACCAAAATAGATTTGTGGCAATAAAACACACGCTTTGATAGTAATTTTTGCTAATTTATATTTTGTTTGTATTTTTATTCATAATTTGTCCATTTTAACGTCATTGTGAACAAGTAATACCAAAATTTTACCAAACTTAATTTGATCACCACAACTCAATTGTTTCATATTTTTTTTTTCTTTTTTTTCGGTTTTTACAGACCGTTGTTGGCCCGTACCGTGTCAACAATCTGGCTCCAACAGTTTCGATCACGAGCCACCTCTTCAAACTGTTGAAAGCAGTTGGAAGTTGCCAGATCGCTCTCTACGCCGTGGAGCCATCGTCGCCGACAGCGACCTCTTCGCCTACCGAAAGGCGGTTCTCTCTTCAAAGATCGCTGTATCGTTCGTTTCGGATCAGCACGCAGAACGTAACCGAGCCAGCGTATTCGCTGTCCTTTGATTTCATGCACGATATCAGGAATTTGCATTAAATTCCTGATCTCGTGATTGAATAGAACTCGGTATGTGCCATCGACGTCGCGTTTTGGGCCATATATCACACGCATGATTCTTCTCTCGAATGTTAGAAGCCATCTTTCGTACTCATCCGTCAAGGTCCAACTCTCACATCCATACATGACAACGGGTCTGATCAACACTCTGTACAGCTTCAGATTATCCGTATTTGCAAGATATTTTGATTTCAGCAGAGGACGTAGAGGATACAAAGCCCGATTGCCAGCAGCAAGGCGGACCTTGATATCCTCTCCCACACTATTATTGTGAGTAATGAGAGATCCAAGATACTTAAATCTCATCACTCCTTCAAACGTGTGGTTTCCACTACTGAAATCACTTGCGTCTTGGTCTCGAAAACCAGAGATCAGATATTTGGTTTTGGACTCATTGATCCAGTGGATCAATTATATCTTTCATTCCGTTTCCATTTAATCCAATCACACAGATATCATCTGCATACGCAAGAAGTTGATTGGATTGTCGGAATAAGATGTTGTCCTGAGGTGTTGCACTTTTACGAAGGATGTATTCCAACATGAGATAAAAAAGTATCGGGGACAGCGCATCTCCTTGTCGAACACCAGAATTAATTGCAAAAATTCTCGATAGCCTTCAAACGTGTGGTTTCCACTACTGAAATCACTTGCGTCTTGGTCTCGAAAACCAGAGATCAGATATTTGGTTTTGGACTCATTGATCCAGTGGATCAATTATATCTTTCACTCCGTTTCCATTTAATCCAATCACACAGATATCATCTGCATACGCAAGAAGTTGATTGGATTGTCGGAATAAGATGTTGTCCTGAGGTGTTGCACTTTTACGAAGGATGTATTCCAACATGAGATTAAAAAGTATCGGGGACAGCGCATCTCCTTGTCGAACACCAGAATTAATTGCAAAAATTCTCGATAGCCTGTTCTCAACTTTGACACAGCGTTGTGACTGCGTCACTGTTATTTTCCACAGATGTACATATTTTTGTGGTATTCCTTAATATTCAAGCGCATACCATAGCCTGTCTCGATTGATCGAGTCATAGGCTTGCTTGAAATCTAGGAATACCTGGTGTACATCGCGGGATGTTTCGTAGTACTTGGAAAGAATCATCCGCAGCGAAAAAACTTTATCAGTGACTGACCGATTTGGACGGAATCCTCCTTGGTAGTCACCGACAATTTCCTCGGCTAGAGTAGTAATTCTTCCCAAGATTATGTAAGACAGTAATTTATATGCTGTGCAAAGGAGAGCTATACCGCGATAATTCTCGCATTTCATGCGATCACCCTTTTTGAATATTGGGCATAACGCGGCCACTTTCCATTCGTCAGGCATAACTTCATTTCGCCATACCAATCGAACAAGGTCGAAAAGATTGTTCCACAAAGTTAGCCCTCCGAATGAACAATTTTTCTGGTGAACGATTTTTCTTTAATCTCTGCATGACCATAGTGAATTCCTCATAGGATGGATCCTCAATGAACATCTCCGCGGTCTGTATTTGAGGGTATTCAAATACAGCTTGTGATACATGTGGAACATTAAGTAGATCAGAAAAATGTTCACGCCATGTATCGAGTACCGCATCGACGTTAACACAGAGGTTACCATCCTGGTCCCGAATGGCAGTTGACCGAGATCTTAAGGTATGGTGCAATTCGGTGATTCCTTTAAAGAAACCACGCGAATTGTGCTCATTGCTGAGTTGTTGTACTCTTAAGACCTTGGCCTTCCACCATTCGCGCTTCTTCTGTCTACAAATGCGTTTAGCTGTCCTCCTTGCAAGAAATGCCTTGTTTTTCCTTGCAATTGTAAACCGAGTCTGCGCTTCATTGTGGGCTATATTGCGTTGCTCAACAGCAAGACGACACTCCTCATCAAACCAATCATTTTTGGGCTTAGTTTTCACTATACCGAGAGTGTGCTGGGCGGCATCGACAACCGAGGTTTTCAATACTTCCCAGACACTGTTGACATCATCAGATTGGTAATTGGATCGTAAAATGCTATTGCTGACAAGATTCGTTGCGTTTCTTTATTTATCAGACCTTCACAGGAGAATCGCGTTTTATATTCTCCTGTCCTCCTTGACTTGTACGAAGTTAAGATAACACTTATTTTGTCTGTTTTACCGTTATTTCGAACAAAGTATAAAATTTTTACATGCAGTTTTATGTTGCTCGGGGCTGAATGGTCCATTTTACTCACATTTTGGACAATTGAAATATAAAAAATTGAGTTGTGGTGATAAAACACACGCTTTGGTAGAAAATTTTGCTAAATTATAATTTTTTTTGTGTTTTAATTCATTATTTGTCCATTTGAACGTCATTTTAACAATTAATACCAATATTCTACCAAAGTGTGTTTAATCACAACAACTCAATTGTTGCATTTTAAAATTGTTCAAAATGCCGGTTAAATGGAGAATTTCAGCCCAAATGACATTAAATTGCACTTAAAAATTAAATATTTGGTACAAAATAACACAAAAAATAAATACTTTTAAGCAAAAATTACTACCAAAGCGTGTGTCTTGTCACCACAATTAAATTTTTTTAATATTTAAATTGTTCAAAATGTGGGTAAAATGCACAATTTAGCCCCACGCAATATAAAAATGCACGTAAAAATTTAAAATTGGGTTCGAAATAACGGATAATAGACAGGTTTACACAAAACTTGTCGTTTTAAAAATTATTAAAAATATTATGTTGCGTGGGTAATATTGTCCATTTTACCCAAATTTTGAACAATTGGAACACACACAAATAGAGTTGTGGTTATAAAACAAACGCTTTAGTAGTAATTTTTGCTAATTTATATTTTTAATGTGTTTTAATTCAGTATTTGTCCATTTGAACGTCATTTTGAACAATTAACACCAAAATTCTACAGAAGGGTGTTTTATCACCACGACTCAATTGTTTCATATTGAAATTGTTCAAAACGTCAGTTAAATGGCGAATTTCACTCCAAATGACACTTAATTGCACTTAAAAATAAAATATTTGATTCAAAATAACACAAAAAAAAATATTTAAAAGCAAAAATTACTACCAAGGTGAATGTTTTGTCACCACAATTCATTTGTTTTTTATTTGAATTGTTCAAAATGTGGGTTAAATGCACAATAAAACCCCACGAAATATAAAATTGCACGTAAAAATTAAAAATTTACCTCGAAATAACGGTAAATAGACAAGTTTACACAAGACTTGTCTGTTTTACCGTGATTTCGAACCAAATATCAAATTTTTACGTGCATTTTTATAATGCGCGGGGTTGAATGGTCCATTTAACTGACGTTTTGGACAATTTAAATATTAAAAAATTGAGTTGTGGTGATAAAACACACGCTTTGACAGTTATGTTTGCTAATTTATATTTTTTCTGCTTTTATTCATTATTTGTCCATTTGAACGTCATTTTATACAATTCATACAAAAGTTAATTAATTCACCAATACTCAATTGTTTCATATTGAAATAGTTCAAAATGTCGGTTAAATCAAGAATTTCGAACCAAATGACATTAAATTGCACTTAAAAATTAAATATTTGGTTCAAAATAACCCAAAAAAAAATATTAATGAGCAAAAATTACTAATTAAATGCACATTGTAAAATGCACAATTTAACCCCAAGCAATATAAAAGTGCACTTCAAAATTTAAAATTTTGTACGAAATAACGATAAATAGACAAGTGAACACAAAATTTGTTGGTTTTACCGTTATTTCGTACAGAATATAAAATTTTTACGTGCATTTTTATGTTGCGTGGGGTTATTTTGTCCATTCAACCCAAATTTTGAACAATTGGAATATACAAAAATAGAGTTGTGGTGATAAAACACACGCTTTGGCAGTAATTTTTGCTAATTTATATATTTTTTGTATTTTTTGATCATTGTTTGTCCATTTGAACGTCATTTTGAATAATTAATACCAAAATTCTACCAAAGTTAATTTTATCTTCGCAAGTCAATTGTTTAGTAATAAAATTGTTCAAAATGTCGGTTTAATGGCGAATTTTACCCTAAATAACATCAATTGGCACTAAAAAATTAAATATTTGGTTCAAAATAACGGTAAAAATGACAAATTTTGTGTCAACTTGTCTGTTAACCGTTATTTCGAATAAAAATTTTTAATTTTAAAGTGCAATTTAATGTCATTTGGGTTGAAATTCTCCATTAATCCATTATTTTGTTTAGATTTTGGTACATATCGTTTAAAATGACGTTCAAATGAACAAATAATGAACAAAAACGCAAAAAAATATTAATTAGCAAAATTAACTTCTAAAGCGTATGTTTTGCTGCCTCAAATCAATTTTTTGTAATTTAAATTGTTCAAAATGTGGGTAAAATGCACAACTGAACCCCACGCAATATAAAATGCACGTAAAAATTTAAAATTTGGTAAAAAATAACGGAAAATTTACAAGTAAACACAAAACTTTTCTGTTTACCGTTATTTCGAACAAAAAAAATTGAGGTGTGGTGAAAAAACACACGCTTTAGTAGTAATTTTTGCTGATTTATATTTTTTCTGCTTTTATTCATTATTTGTCCATTTGAACGTCATTTTTTACAATTCATACCAAAGTTAATTAATTCACCACTACTCAATTGTTTCATATTGAAATAGTTCAAAATGTCAGTTAAATGGAGAATTTCGAACCAAATGACATAAAATTGCACTTAAAAATTAAATATTTGGTTCGAAATAACCCAAAAAAAATATTAATGAGCAAAAATTACTTAATAAATGCACATTGTCAAATGCACAATTTAACCCCACGCAATATAAAAGTGCACTTCAAAATTTAAAATTTTGTACGAAATAACGATAAATAGACAAGTGAACACAAAATTTGTTGGTTTTACCGTTATTTCGTACAAAATATTAAATTTTTACGTGCATTTTTATGTTGCGTGGGGTTATTTTGTCCATTCAACCCAAATTTTGAACAATTGGAATATACAAAAATAGAGTTGTAGTGATAAAACACACGCTTTGGCAGTAATTTTTGCTAATTTATATATTTTTTGTATTTTTTGATCATTGTTTGTCCAGTTGAACGTCATTTTGAATAATTAATACCAAACTTCTACCAAAGTTAATTTTATCTTCGCAAGTCAATTGTTTAGTAATAAAATTGTTCAAAATGTCGGTTAAATGGAGAATTTCACCCCAAATGACATTAATTGGCACTTAAAAATTAAATATTTGGTTCAGAATAACGGTAAAAATGACAAATTTTGTGTCAACTTGTCTATTTACCGTTATTTCGATTAAAATTTTTTATATTAAAGTGCAATTTAATGTCATTTGGGGTAAAACTCTCCATTAACCCATTATTTTGTTTAGATTTTGGTACATATCGTTTAAAATGATTGAACGTCATTGAACAAATAATGAACAAAAACGCAAAAAAATATTAATTAGCAAAATTAACTTCTAAAGCGTATGTTTTGTTGCCTCAAATCAATTTTTTGTAATTTAAATTGTTCAAAATGTGGGTAAAATGCACATTTACCCCACGCAATATAACAATGCACGTAAAAATTTAAAATTTGGTTAGAAATAACGGTAAATTTACAAGTTAACACAAAACTTTGCTGTTTACCGTTATTTCGAACAAAATATAAAATTTTTACGTGCATTTTTATATTGCGTGGGGTTAATGGTCCATTTTATCCACATTTTGGACAATAGAAATATAAAAAATTGAGTTGTGGTGGTAAAACACACGCTATGGTAGTAATTTTTAAAATTCTTTTTCTGGTTTTATTCATTATTTGTCCATTTGAACGTCATTTTGAACAATAAATACAAAAATTCTGCCAAAGTGTGATTTATCACCACAATTCAATTGTTTTAAATTGTAATTGTTCAAAATGACGGTTAAATGGAGAGTTTTAGCCCAAACGACATTAAATTGCACTTAAAAATTAAATATTTGATTCAAGATAATACAGAAAAAAATATTTATTAGGAAAAATTACTATCAAAACGTGTGTTTTGTCACCACAATTCAATTTTTTTATATTTAAATTGTTCAATTTGTGCGTAAAATGCATAATTTAACCCCACGCAATATAAAAATGCAACTAAAAATTGAAAAAAAATTCGAAATAACGGTTTACAGACAAATTGACACGAAACTTGTTAGTTTTACCGTTATTTCAAACAAAATATTAAATTTAAACGTGCATTTTTATGTTGCGCGGGGTTAATGGTCCATTTTACCCACATTTTGGACAATTGAAAAATAAAAAAAAATTAAGTTGTGGTGATAAAACACACGCTTTGGTATTAATTAATGCTATTTTTTTTCTATTTTATTCAATTTTTGTCCATTTGAACGTCATTTTGAACAATTAATACAAAATTCTTCCAAAAAATAATTTATCACCACAATTCAACTGTTTCATATTAAAATGGTTCAAAATGTCGATTGAATGGAGAATTTCAGCCCAACTGACATTGAATTGCACTTAAAAATTAAATATTTGGTTCAAAATAACACAAAAATAATAATAATTAGCAAAATTTACTACTAAAGCGTGTGTTGACCGATGATACACCGATTAAATAAGATCCCGATGTCAAAAGAAGATTATCAAAATGAACTTTAGATAATTAAATACATCGCACATAAAAATGGTTATACCACGGCCAAAGTGGACGAGATAAATCGAAAATATACATTTAGAACCAATTACCGACAGAACACTTCGTTACAATTTGATGATAATACCCAAGGAAAATACGTTATTGTGGATTATAATAAAAACACCAGCCAACATATCCAGAAAATATTCAAAAACTTTGGATATAAAGTTGCATATAAAACGCATAACAAATTAGAATAACAAATTAGATCAAATAGTAACATTACATTAGACAGCGGAATTTATAAATTAACATGTTCAGACTGTCCATCATTTTACATAGGACAAACCGGTAGATCCTTTAAAATAAGATTTAACGAACATATAAAGGATATCGGTAAAATGAATACTGAGTCAAGATTTGCTCTCCATATCAATAATACTTTACACAACTACACAGATATGGATACAAACTTAAAAATTCTCTACAAGATGAATAAAAGCGACCAAATGAACAGGCTAGAAGAATTTGAAATATATAAAAACCGCAAAAATAAATTTCTACTTAACAACAAAATTAATATTATGACGAACAAACTTTACGAACTAGTTTTGAAAAATACGTCACAAAATATTATACCTTGAAAATAAAAACACTGCACCCTGGAAAAAGTATAAAAAGGCATGGAAATAAAATTTATTTTTTAGTTCATGATAAATACTGAAGATGGCAACTTGATTGCCGAAATATATTTATAATATAAAAAATAAAAATCCACTATAAGAAATATTTTTTGAACTTAAAATATCAAATTTTTATTTGATTGAATTTAAAAGTGGAATAAGTCACACATTAGAGAAATTCTTAAAATGAATTTCAACAATTTAAACGAACCAATCTCAAGTGTGAATGATTACTTAAACACCTTTGTCAAACTAAAGTGTAATAAAATAAGTTTATATTTTAACAAAACATGCCAACGGAAAAATATTATACCGAATTACATCTGGGTACCAATTAAGAATCAATCAAGAACAGCAAAACAAACTTAAAATAAAGCAGAACATTTTTGGCTAGCAAATGAAATCAAAGCAATTTATACTAAGATTAACCAACTGACAATGAAGTTATATAACTTACAACTGCAAATATCTAAAGAATTCCACTATATAGAATATTTAGAAATATAAGAACAAATCGATACGAAAGTAGAACAAAGACTTAGATACAAAAGAAGAACGGTTAATAAGAAACTTAAAACTTTAATCCAAAAAATAACAAAACTAAATCAGATAATAATGAAACGAATATAACACATAACTTTTATCAACGGATAGAAAATCATACTAACATCCAATTTAACGATAATGAAACATCTTTATTGGAAAAAGGATTAAAATATAATCTTATTCCGATAAATAACGTTAAATATCAAAATAAACATATCCTTAGTATTGAAAATGCAATCACTAAAACCAATATAGAACATCAATCAGATTTTAGAACAATGATTGTAGATACAATAAAAGATATGCACCTAGAAAGACATAGTTATATCGATCAAAATGTTATTAAAGAAATCAAAAGTAAAATAATTGCCAATAATGCTATATTAACAAAAGCAGATAAAGGAAACACAATAGTTATAATGAACGAAACTGACTACAACTCTAAAGTTAACAACTTCATAGAAAATAACGATATACAAGAACTAACTGAAGATCCCACTCAAAAATATCATAAAAATCTAAAAGTTTTGATTAACAAATCAAAACAGTTCTTATGTGACAAAGACATTCGATACAATAAGATGATAAAACCAACAGCACCGATTCTACGAGGCATGCCGAAAGTACATAAAGATAATATTCCAAAACGACCAGTCGTTAACTTTACTTCGGCTCCATCGTACAAAATTGCAAAGCATATTAACAAATGGCTTACAGATAATATAACTCTCGAACATGACCACTCAATTAAAAATAACATTGAATTGGTCAGAAAAATTGAGAAAATTAACATACCAAATAATGCAAAACTCGCTTCCTTCGATGTCACAAACATGTATTCGAATATACCAGTGAAAGAAACGTTGATCATAACCAAGAACATTTTAATAAAAAACGGAACGAACAGTAACACCGTCGAAGAAATAACAACACTATTAGAAGAAATTACCAGTCAAAATTACTTTACATATATGTAATGGAAAATTCTACTCCCAAAATGATGGTCTACCAATGGGTAGTCCTCTATCTGGAACGTTAGCCAATATATATTTAAATCATTTCGAAAATAATTACATCTTAAATAATAGAAACAAATTTTAAAAGAACATTAAATACTGGCACAGATATGTAGATGACATACTAATATTGTTTACGGGTACATCTAGACAACTGGACCAAATGCAAAATTAGATAAATAATATTCACGAAAACATAAAATTCACGTTAGAATTAGAACAAAATAATGCAATTAATTTTCTGGATCTAACAATTAAAAACATCAATAACAAACACACATTCAAAATATTTAGAAAACCCACGCAAACGGACCAAACTATACATAAAAACTCAAACCACCCATACCAGCATAAAATAGCCGCATATCATCATATGATACACCGATTAAATAAGATCCCGATGTCAAAAGAAGATTATCAAAATGAACTTAAGATAATTAAATACATCGCACATAAAAATGGTTATACCACGGCCAAAGTGGACGAGATAAATCGAAAATATACATTTAGAACCAATTACCGACAGAACACTACGTTACAATTTGATGATAATACCCAAGGAAAATACGTTATTGTGGATTATAATAAAAACACCAGCCAACATATCCAGAAAATATTCAAAAACTTTGGATATAAAGTTGCATATAAAACGCATAACAAATTAGAATAACAAATTAGATCAAATAGTAACATTACATTAGACAGCGGAATTTATAAATTAACATGTTCAGACTGTCCATCATTTTACATAGGACAAACCGGTAGATCCTTTAAAATAAGATTTAACGAACATATAAAGGATATCGGTAAAATGAATACTGAGTCAAGATTTGCTCTCCATATCAATAATACTTTACACAACTACACAGATATGGATACAAACTTAAAAATTCTCTACAAGATGAACAAAAGCGACCAAATGAACAGGCTAGAAGAATTTGAAATATATGAAAACCGCAAAAATAAATTTCTACTTAACAACAAAATTAATACTATGACAAACAAACTTTACGAACTAGTTTTGAAAAATACGTCACAAAATATTATACCTTGAAAATAAAAACACTGTACCCTGAAAAAAGTATAAAAAGGCATGGAAATAAAATTTATTTTTTAGTTCATGATAAATACTGAAGATGGCAACTTGATTGCCGAAATATATTTATAATTTAAAAAATAAAAATCCACTATAAGGAATATTTTTTGAACTTAAAATATCAAATTTTTATTTGATTGAATTTAAAAAAGGAATAAGTCACACATTAGAGAAATTCTTTATATTAATTAAAAATTTAAAATTTTGTTCAAAATAACGGTAAATACACAAGTTTACACAAAACTTGTCGGTTTTACCGTTATTTTGAACAAAATATTAAATTTTTACGTGCATTTTTATGTTAAACGGGGTTGAATGTTTAATTTTACCCACATTTTGGACTATTGAAATATAGAAAATTGTGAAGTGGCGGTAAATATATAAAATTATGCACACGCTTTGGTAGTACTTTTTGCTTATTTATACTTTTCTTGTGTTTTTATTAATAACTTGTCCATTTGAACGTCATTTAAAACATATATAACAAAATTCTACCAAATTGTGTTTTATCACCACAACCTGTTTTTTATCAATTGTTTCATATTGAAATTGTTCAAAATGTCTGTAACATGGAGAATTTCACCCCAAATGTCATTTAGTTGCACTTTAAAATAAAATATTTGGTTCAAAATAACACAAACAAAATATTAATAAGCAAAAATTACTACCCAAGTGTGTGTTTTTTCACCACAATTCAATTATTTTATATCCTTATTGTTCAACATGTGGGTAAAATGCAAATTTTTACCTTTCGCAATATAAAAATTTAAAATTTGGTTCATAATAACGATAAAAAGACAAGTTTACACAAAACTTGTCGGTTTTACCGTTATTTCGAACAAAATATTAAAATTATACGTGCATTTTTATGTAAGGTGGGGTAAATGGTCCAGTTAACTCTTATTTTTGACAAATGAAATATAAAAAAATGGGTTCTGGTGATAAAACTCACGCTTTGATAGTAATTTTTACTTATTTATATTTTTTTTATGTTTTAATTCATTATTTGTCCATTTGAACGTCATTTTGAACAATAAATACCAAAACTCTGCCAAAGTTTGTTTTATCATCCCAACTCAATTGTTTCGTATTGAAATTGTTCAAAATGTCGGTGAAATGGAGAATTTCACCCCAAATGATATTAAATTGCACTTTAAAATTTAATATTTGGTTCAAAATAACACAAAAAAAAATATTTATTATCAAAAATTACTTCCAAAGCGTGTGATTTGTCACCACAAATCAATCTTTTTATATTTTTGTTGTTCAAAATTTGAGTAAAATGCACAATTTAACCCCACGCAATATAAAAATGCTCTTTAAAATTTAAAATTTGGTTCGAAATAACGGTTAATAGACAAGTTTACACAAAACTTGTCTGTTTTACCGTTATTTCGAACAAAATATTAAATTTTTACGTGCATTTTTATGTTGCGCGGGGTAAATGGTCCATAAGACCCACATTGTGGACAATTGAAATATAAACAAATTAAGTTGTGGTGATAAAACAGACGCTTTGGTAGTTATTTTGTCTAATTTATATTTTTTGTGTTTTTATTCCTTATTTGTCCATTTGAACGTCATTTTGAACAATTAATACCAAAATTCTACCAAAGTGTGCTATATCACCACATCTCAATTGTTTCATATTGAAATGTCGGTTAAATAGCGAATTTCACCCCAAATGACATTAAACTGCACTTTAAAAAGAAATATTTGGTTCAAAATAACACAAAAAAAATATCAAAAAGCAAAAATTACTACTTATCTTGTGTTTTGTCACCACATTTCAATCTTTTTATATTAAAATTGTTCAAATTGTTGGTAAAATGCACAATAAAAAGCCATGCAATATGAAAAGGCACATACAAATTTAAAATTTGTTTCCAAATAACGGTAAATAGACAATTTTTCACAAATTTGGTCTGTTTTACCGTTATTTCGAATAAAATATTAAATTCTGACGTGCATTTTTTAGTGGCGCAGGGTAATTGGTCCATTTCACCCACATTTTGGACAATTGAAATAGAAAAATATTGAGTTCTGGAGATAAAACACACGCTTTGGTAGTAATTTTTGCTAATTTTTTTTTTGTGTTTTTATTCATCAAACGTCAATTTGAACGTCATTTTGAACAATTAATACCAAATTTCTACCAAAGTGTGTTTTGTCACCACAACTCAATTGTGTCATAATGAAATTGTTCAAAATGTCGGTCAAATGGAGAAATTTAGCCAAAATGACATTTAATTTCCCTTAAAAATTAAAAGTTTGGTTCAAAACCACACAAAAAAAACATTGCTAAGCAAAAATTAATACCACAGCGTGTGTTTTGTCACCACAATTCAATTTTATTATATTAAAATTGTTCAAACTTTGGGTAAAATGCACAATTTAACTTAACGCACAATGTTAAAATGCACTTTACTATTTAAAATTTAGGACCAAATAACGATAAATAGATAAGTTAACACGAAACTTGTCGGTTTACCCGTTATTTCGAACAAAATATTAAATGTTTACATCAATTTTTGGTCTTTCGTGGTTGAATGGTCCATTTTACCCACATTTTGGACAATCGAAATAAAAACAATTGAGTTGTGGTGATAAAACACACGCTTTGATAGTAATTTTGGCTAATTATATTATGTTTGTATTTTTATTCATTATTTGTCCATATGAACGTCATTTTAACCAATTAATACCAAAATTCTACCAAAGTTAATTTTATCACAACTCATTTGTTTCATATTTAAATTGTTCAAAATGTCGGTTTAATGGAAAATTTCACCCCAAATGTCATTAAATTGCACTTAAAAGCTAAATATTTGGTTTAAAATAACCGTTAAAACGGCAAGTTTTGTATCAACTTCTCTTTTTACCGTTAATTCGATTAAAATATTTAATTTTTAGGTGCAATATTATGTCATTACGGGTTTTATTCTCCGTTTAACCATTATTTTGTTAAGATTTTTACCGCTACTACTCTGTTCTACCGTTATTACCGTTGCGCGGGGTAAAGGGTCCATTTTTCCCACGATTTAGACAATTTTAATATAAAAAAATTGAGTTGTGGTGATAAAACTAACGCTTTGGTTGTAAGTTTTGCTAATTTATATATTTTTTTGTGTTTTTATTCATTATTTGTCCATTTGAACCTCATTTTGAACAATTGATACCAAAATGCTACCAAAATTAATATTATCACCACAACTCAATTGTTTCATATTTAAATTGTTCAAAATGTCGGTTTAATGGAGAATTACACCCCGAATGACATTAATTTGAACTTAAATATTAAATATTCGGTTCAATATAACGGTAAAAACGACAAGTTTTGTATCAACTTCTCTATTTACCATTATTTCGATTAAAATATTTAATTTTAAGGTAAATAACGGTAAATAGACAAGTTTACACAAAACTTGTCTGTTTTACCGTTATTTCGAACAAAATATTAAATTTCAATGGAGGACCATTGAAATATAAAAAAAAATTGCATTGTGGTGATAAAACACATGCTTTGGTAGTAATTTTGGCTAATGATATGTTTTTTGAAATTTTATTCATTATTTGTCCTTTTGAACGTCATTTTAAACAATTTATACCAAAATTCTACCAAAGTCAATTTTATCACCACAACTCAATTGTTTCATATTTAAATTGTTCAAAATGTCGTTAAAATAGAGAATTTCACCCCAAATGACATAAAACTGAACTGAAAAATTAAATATTTTGTTAAAAATAACGGTTAAAACGACCAGATTTGTGTCAAGTTGTCTATTTACGGTTATTTTGATTAAAATATTAAATTTGTTGATGCGATTTAATGTCATTTGTGGTAAAATTCTCTATTTTTCCATTTATTTGTTAAGATTTTGGTACATATCGTTCAAAATGACGATATGCAATTTAATGTCATTTGTGGTAAAATTCGCTATTTTTCCATTATTTTGTTTAGATTTTGGTACATATTGTTCAAAATGACGTTCAAATGGACAAATAATGAACAAAAACACCAAAAAATATTAATTAGCAAAAATACTACTAAAGCGTGTGTTTTGTCACCACAACTCAATTTTTTGATATTTAAATTGTTCAAAATGTGAGTTAAATGCACAATTTTACCCCACGCAATATAAAAATGCACGTAAAAATTTAAAATTGGGTTCGAAATAACGGTAGATAGACACACTTACTTAAAACTTCATTATACTGAACTGAAAAATTAAATATTCGGTTCAAAATAACGGTAAAAACGACAAGATTTGTGTCAACTTGTCTATTTGCCGTTATTTTGATTAAAATTTTAAATTTGTAGATGCGATTTAATGTCATTTTAGGTAAAATTCTCTATTTTTCCATTGATTTATTAAGATTTTGGTACATATCGTTCAAAATGACGATTTGCAATTGAATGTCATTTGTGGTAAAATTCACTATTTTTCCATTATTTTGTTTAGATTTTGGTTCATATCGTTCAAAATGATGTTCAAATGGACAAATAATGAACAAAAACACAAAAAAAATATTAATTATCTTAAATACTACTAAAGCGTGTGTTTTGTCATCACAACTCAATTTTTTGATATTTTAATTGTTCAAAATGTGGGAAAAATAAACAATTTAACCCCACGCAATATACACATGCACGTAAAAATTTAAAATTTGGTTCAAAATAACGGTAAATAGACAAGTTTACACAAAACTTGTCTGTTTTATCGTTAGTTCGAACAAAATATTAAATTTTTACGTGCATTTTTATGTTGCGCGGGGTTAAATTGACCATTTTACCTACATTTTGGAGATTACAAATATAAAAAAATTGAGTTGTGGTGATAAAACACGCGCTTTGGTAGTAATTTTTGCTAATTTATATTTTTTTGTGTTTTTATTCATTATTTGTCCATTTGAACGTCATTTTGAACAATTAATACCAAACTTCTATCAAAGTGTGTTTTATCACCACAACTCAATTGTTTTATTTTAAAGTTGTTCAAAATGTCGGTGAAATAGAGAATTTCACCCCAAATTACATTAAATTGCACTTAAAAAAGAAAGATATGGTTCAAAATAACACAAAAAAATATTAATAAGCAAAATTAGTTCTTGATCGTGGGTTTTGTCACCACAATTCAATCTTTTTATATTAAAATTGTTCAAACTGTGGGTAAAATGCACAATTGAACCCCATGCAATATGAAAAGACAAGTTAAAATTTAAAATTTGTTTCGAAATAACGGTAAATACACAATTATACACAAAACTTGTCTGTTTTACCGTTATTTCGAACAAAAAAATAGATTTTTCCGTGCATTTTTATGTTGCGCGGGGTTAAATTGTCCATTTTACCCACATTTTGGAGATTAAAAATATAAAAAAATTGAGTTGTGGTGATAAAACACACGCTTTGGTATTAATTTTTGCTAATTTATATTGTTTTTGTGTTTTTATTCATTATTTGTCCATTTGAACGTCATTTTGAACAATTAATACCAAAATTCTACCAAATTGTGTTTTGTCACCACAACTCAATTGTTTTATATTGAAATTGTTCAAAATATCGGTTAAATAGAGAATTTTACCCCAAATTACATTAAATTGCACTTAAAAAAGAAATATTTGGTTCAAAATAACACAAAAAAATATTTATAAGCAAAAATTACTACTTGATCGTGTGTTTTGTCACCACAATTCAATCTTTTTATATTAAAATTTTTCAAACTGTGGGTAAAATGCACAATTGAACCCCATGCAATATGAAAAGGCAAGTAAAAATTTAAAATTTGTTTCGAAATAACGGTAAATACACAATTTTACACAAATGTTGTCGGTTTTACCGTTATTTCGAATAAAATTTTAAATTTTCACGTGCATTTTTAAGTTGCGCGGGGTTAATGGCCCATTTTACTCACATTTTGGAAAATTGAAATATAAAAAAATTGAGTTCTGGTGATAAAACACACGCTTTGGTAGTAATTTCTGCTTATTTATTTTTTTTGTGTTTTTAATCATTATTTGTCCATTTTTACGGTATTTTGAACAATTTTTACCAAAATTCTACCAAAGTGTGTATTGTCACCACAACTCAATTGTTTCATATTGAAATTAATCAAAATGTCGGTTAAATGGAGATATTCACCCCAAATGATATTTAATTGAACTTAAAAATTAAATATTCGGTTCAATATATCGGTAAAAACGACAAGCTTTGTGTCAACTTGTCGACCTACCGTTATCTCGATTAAAATATTTAATTTTAAGGTGCAATTCTAAGTCATTTGGGGTGAAATTCTCCATTTACCCATTATTTTCTTAAGATTTTGGTACATATCGTTCAAAATTTCGATCAAATGGACAAGTTATGAACAAAAACACAAAAAATATTAATAAGCACAACTAAAAGCGTGTGTTTTCTCACCACAACTCAATTTTTTGAAATTTAAATTGTTCAAAATGTGGATAAAATGCACAATTTAACCACACGCAACATAAAAATGCACGGTGAAATATAAAATTTTGTTCAAACTAACGGTAAATAGACAAGTTTACTCCAAACTTTTCTGTTTTACCGTTATTTCGAACAAAATATTAAAATTTTACGTACATTTCTAAGTTGAACGGGGTTTAATTGTCTATTTAACCCTCATTTTGGATAATTGAAATATATAACAATTGAGTTGTGGTGATAAATCACACGCTCTGGTAGTATTTTTTGCTATTTTATATTTTTTTTGTATTTTTTATTCATTATTTGTCCATTTGAACGTCATTTTGGACAATGAACACAAAAATTCTACCGAATTGTGTTTTATCAATTGTTTCATTTTGAAATTGTTCAAAATGTCGGTTTAATGGAAAATTCCACCCCAAATGACATTAAACTGCCCTTTAAAAGTAAATATTTGGTACAAATAACACTAAATAATTATTAATTAGCCAACATTTCTACCAAAGCGTGTGTTTTGTCGCTACAATCCAATTTTTTGATTTTAAAATAGTTCAAAATTTTGTTTAAATGCACAATAAAACCCCACGCAATATGAAAATTCACGTTACAATTTTAAATTTGCGTGGGTGTTGTCACCACAACTCAATTAAAGCGTGTGTTTTGTCACCACGATTCAATTTTTTTATTTTGAAATTGTTCAAAATTTTGGTAAAATGCACAATTCAACCCCACGCAATATGAAAATGCACGTAAAAATTTAACATTTGGTTCGAAATAACGTGAAATAAACAATTTTACACAAAACTTGTCTGTTTTACCGTTATTTCGAATAAAACATTAAATTTTTACGTGCGTTTTTATGTTGAGCGGGGTAAATAGTCCATTTTACTCAAATGTTGAACAATTTTGAGTTCTGGTGATAAAACACACGCTTTGGTATTAATTTTTGCTAATTAATATTTTGTTTGTGTTTTTACTCATTATTTGTCCATTTGACCGTCATTTTGAACAATTAAAACCAAAATTTTACCAAAGTGTGTTTTATCACCACAACTCAATTGTTTCATATTGAAATTGTTTAAAATGTCGGTTTTATGGAGAATTTCACCCCAAATGACATTAAACGGCCCTTTAAAATGAAATATTTGGTTCAAAACAACACAAAAAAAAACATTTGTAAGCAAAAATTACTACCACAGCGTGTGTTTTGTCACCACAATTCAATCCTTATATATTTCAATTGTTTTAAATGTGGGTAAAGGCACAATTTAGCCCCACGCAACATAATAATGCACGCAAAAATTTAAAATTTGGTTCAAAATAACGGTAAATACACAAGTTTACACAAAACTTGTCTGTTTTACCGTTATTTCGAACAAAATTTTAAATGTTTTCCTGCATTTTTATGTTTCTCGTGGTTGAATGGTTCATTAAACCCACATTTTGGACAATTGAAATAGAAAAAAAATGCGTTGTGGTGATAAAACACACGCTTTGGTAGTAACTTTGGCTAATTATATTTTATTTATGTTTTCATTCATTATTTGTCCATTTGAACGTCATTTTAAACAATTAAAATACCAAAATTCTAACATAGTTAATTTTATCACCACAACTCAATTGTTTCATATTATTATTGTTCAAAATGTCGGTTTGATGGAGAATTTTCCCCCAAATGACATTTAATTGAACTTAAAAGTAAAATATTCAGTTCAAAATAACAGTTTATAACAGTTAAAACCAAGTTTTGTGTCAACTTGTCTATTTACCGTTATTTCAATTACAATGTTTAATTTTTAGGTGCAACTTTATGTCATTGGGGTAAAATTCTCCATTTTCTCATTTTTTTGTTAAGATTTTGGTACATGTCGTTCAAAATGACGTTCAAATGGACAAAAAATGAACAAAAACATTAAAAAAATATTAATTAGCAAAAATAACTACTAAAGCTTGTGTTTTGTCACCTCAAATAAATTTTTTGATATTAAAATTGTTCAAAATGTGGTTAAAATGCACAATTTAACCCCATGCAATATAAAAATGCACGTCAAAATTTAAAATTTGGTTTGAAATGACCGTAAGTACACAAGTTTACACAAAACTTGTCTGATTAACCATAATTTCGAACAAAATATTAAATTTTTACGTGCATTTTTATGTTGCGCGGGGTTATATTGTCCATTTAACCCACATTTTGGACAATTAAAATATATAAAAATTGAGTTGTGGTGACAAAACACACGCTTTGGTAGTAATTTTTGATTATTTATATTTTTTTTGTGTTTTTATTCATTATTTGTCCATTTGAACGGCATTTTGAACAATTAATACCAAAATTCTACCAAAGTGTGATTTATCACCACAACTCAATTGTTTTATATTAAAATTGTTCTAAATGTCGGTTTAATGGACAATTTAAGCCCAAATGACACTAAATTGCCCTTTAAAATTAAATATTTGATCCAAAATAACACAAAAAAAAAATTTAATTAGCAAAAATTACTACCGAAACGTGTGTTTTGTCACCACAATTCAGTTTTTTTAAATTCAAATTGTTCAAAATGTGGGTCAAATGCACAATTTAATCTTACGAAATAAACAAATGCACTAAAAACTTAAAATTTGGTTCGAAATAACGGTTAATAGAAAATTTTACACAAAACTTGTCTGTTTTACCGTTATTGCGAACAAAATATTAAATTTTTACGTGCATTTTTATATTGCGCGGGGTTAAATGGTCCATTTTACTCACATTTTGAATAATTAAAATATAAAAAAATTGAGTTGTGATGATAAAACACACGGTTTGGTAGAAATAATTGCTTTTATATATTTTTTTTGTATTTTTATTCGTTATTTGTCCATTTGAACGTCAATTTGAACAATTGATACCAAAATTCTACCAAAGTGTGTTTTGTCATCACATCTCAAATGTTTCATATTGAAATTGATCAAAATGTCGGTAAAATTAAGAATTTCACCCCAAATGACATTAAATTGCACTTAAAAAAGAAATATTTGGTTCAAAATAACACAAAAAAAATATAAATTAGCAAAAATTACTACTTAATCGTGTGCTTTGTCACCACTATTCAATCTTTTTATATTAAAATTGTTCAAAATGTGGGAAGAATGCACAATTTAACCCCACACAATATGAAAAGGCACGTACCAATTTACAATTTGTTTCGAAATAACGTGAAATACAAAATTTTACACCAAACTTGTCTGTTTCACAGTTTTTTCGAACAAAATATTTAATTTTGACGTGCATTTTTAAAGTGCGCGGAGTAAATGGCCCATTTCACCCACATTTTGGACAATAAAAATATATAAAAATTGAGTTCTAATGAAAAACCATACGGTTTGGTAGTAATTTCTGCTAATTTATATTTTTTTTTGTTCTTATTCATTATTTGTCCATTTGAACGTCATTTTGAACAAGTAATACCAAAATTCTACCAAAGTGTGTTTTATCACCACAACTCAATTGTGTCATTATGAAATTGTTTAAAATGTCGGTTAAATGGAGAATTTCACCCTAACTGACATTAAATTGCACTTTAAAATTAAATATTTGGTTTGAAATATCAAAAAAAAAAAATATTAATAAGCAAAAATTCATACCAAAGCGTGTGTTTTGTCACCTCAAATCAATTTTTTGATATTTAAATTGTTCAAAATGTGGGTAAAATGCACAATTTAACCCCACGCAATATAAAAATGAACGTAAAAATTTTAAATTTGGTTCGAAATAACGTTAAATAGACAAGTTAACACTAAACTTTTCTGTTTTACCGTTATTTCGAACAAAATATTAAATTTTTACGTGCATTTAAATGTTGCACAATTAATACCATTTTGTCATTTTGAACAATTAATGTCATTTTGAACAATTAATACCAAATTTATTACAAAGTGTGTTTTATCACAATTTCTCAATTATTTCATTTAAAAATTGTTCAAAATGTCGGTTAAATGGAGAATTTCACCACAAATGACATTAAATTGCACTAAAAAATTAAATAATTGGAACAAAATAACCCAAAAATTAAATTTTAATCAGCAGAAATTACTACCAAAGCGTGTGTTTTGTCACCACAATTCAATTTCTATATATTTTAATTGTTCAAACTGTGAGAAAAATGCACAATTTTACCCCACGCAATAGACACATGCACGTTTAAATTTAAAATTTAGTTCAAAATAACGGTAAATAGACAAGTTTACACAAAACTTGTCTGTTTTATCGTTAGTTCGAACAAAATATTAAATTTTTACGTGCATTTTTATGTTTCGCGGGGTTGAATCGTTCATTTTACCTACATTTTGGACAATTGAAATATAAAAAATTGAGTTGTGGTGATAAATATTAAAAATAATACACACGCTTTGGTAGTAATTTTTGCTTTTTTATATTTTTCTTGTGTTTTTATTAATTTCATGTCCATTTGAACGTCATTTTGAACAATTTATACCAAAATTCTACCGAAGTGTGTTTTATCACCAAAACCTGTGTTTTATCAATTGTTTCATATTGAAATTGTTCAAAATGTAAGTTAAGTGGAGAATTCAACCCCAAATGATATGTAAGTGCACTTAAAAATTAAATATTTGGTTCAAAATAACGCAAAAAAAATATTAATAAGCACAAGTTACTACCAAAGCAAGTGTTTTGTCAACACAAATCTATTTTTTATATCTTAATTGTTCAACATGTGGGTAAATTGCAAATTTTTTCGCTCCGCAATATAAAAATTTAAAATTTGGTTCATAATAACGGAAAATAGAAAAGATTACACAAAACTTATCTGTTTTACCATCATTTCGAACAGCATATTAAATTTTTACGTGTATTTTATGTTGCGCGGGGTTAATGGTCCATTTTACTCACATTTTAGACAAATGAATTATAAAAAAATTGAGTTCTGGTGATAAAACACACGCTTTGACAGCAATTTTTGCTAATTTATATATTTTCTGAATTTTTTATTAATTATTGAATAAAAATTTGAACGTCATTTTAAACAATTAATACCAAAATTCTACCAAAGTTTATTTTATCACAACTCAATTGTTTCATATTTAAATTGTTCTAACTGTCGGTGAAAAGGAGAATTACACCCCAAATGACATTAAATTGCACTTAAAAATAAAATATTTGGTTCAAAATAACGGTTAAAATGAGAAGTTTTGTGTCAACTTGCTTATTAACGGTTATTTCGAATAAAATGTTTTATTTTTAGGTGCAATTTTATTTCATTTGGGATGAAATTCTCCATTTTCTCATTTTTTTGTTAAGATTTTGGTACATGTCGTTCAAAATGACGTTCAAATAGACAAATGATGAACAAAAACACAAAAAAAAAATTTTATTAGCAAAAATTACTACTAAAGCGTGGGTTTCGTCACCTCAACTCAATTTTTTGATATTTAAATTGTTCAAAATGTGGGTAAAATGCACAATTTAACTCCACGTTATACAAAACTTGTCGGTTTGACCGTTATTTCGAACAAAATATTTAATTTTTAGGTGCATTTCCATGTTGCGTGGGGTTAAATTGTCCATTTAACTCAAATTCTGAACAATTAAAATATAAAACAATTGAGTTGTGGCAGAGATTTTATTATATTAGAGATGTACAAAGCCCATGTAAATTTTTCAACTATGGCATTGTTGTTGTAAAATTATTGTAACCCTGGTAATGTATTGGTGTTAATTTTTTTCTACTGCGAATAGTATACCAAAGAAACACACATACATATTTTAATTTCTATTTACCCTTTCCACGCAATATTTCGTTGCATCAAAAATATATATTTTTAGATTGATTTTTAATTGAACGAGAACACTCGTGTGAGTCGTATCGTTATTTTAGTATGGATGAGTACAAACAAATTTGTTTAATTACAGACAGTACAAAATAATATATTTTGTTTCAATTTTCGTTTCAAAAAGCGAAAATATAAATAAGAATAACAATTTATTTTGTCAATTTTCTTACAAACATATGCTTAAGCAACATATACACGAACATTTAAAAAAAACAGTACGTTCTAACTGGCAAGATATATATCGTTGATGATAATTATTATTATTCAATGGTTCAATCAGACATCATAGTCACCTCTTGACTTAAAAATTACAAATACAAATAATAAACATTTAGTTAGAGTATGCCAAAAATTAATCCAAACAGACTACACCATACACATAATTCTCCTAACCGCCCAGCACGAAAGGCTGCGTTTAACTTCTTAAATTACAGATAATACAATGCCAATGAACAATCAAGATAACACGGAAGAATTGAATACAATTAAACACATGAATATGCAAACTGGCTTCTAGAAAGACATGTAGAAAGAATCTTTGACATCAAATTAATGGAACACATAGAAGTGATTGGAAAAATTAAAATTGACTCAAAATACGCACATTAAACTACGACTCTACGAGAAAACTCAGGTGTTACATAGAATATGAAAAGGGCCGCTAATAATCAGATAAGAAGAATTGGAGATCTACAAAGACCGGCATAACCCCAATTTTCTTTACAAAAAAATAGGGCGTAATAAAAAGTATGACATCATATTAGGATAAAAGCAGGTACGTGGAACAATTAATAATCAAAATATGGGTGGAACTGTTTACAAAACGGCTTTTTTCACCAAAACAACCCCAATTTTCCTTACAAAAAAATTGGGGGTAATAAAAAGTGTGACAACATATTAGCATAAAAGCAGGTACGTGGAATAATTAAAAATCAAAATATGGGTCGAACCGTGTACAAAAGCCGGATATTTTAACCAAACCAGAAGTCAAAAATGGTATATAAACCAGAATTTGAATATAAATTAGTTCAGTATTTGTAAACTTGATTTAGGAGTAACATTACAAACGTCAAAGTTTGTTATATCAATAAAAATATAATTTAAAAAAAGTTGAAAACCAAAAATTTTTTACTTTTAATTTAAAATTTAGAAGTTATTTATAAATATGGTATTAAATGAATGAGATTTGATAAACGTTTGATAACTTTTTGATAAACGTTTAATAGAAAATAAGTTCGTTTAGTGATTCATATTTTTTATAAATATTTTTTTTTATTTTTTATATAAAGCTTAAATTGTTTAATAAATTATTGTTATTTTTCATCACGTAGAAATTTCATTTGAGTTTATTATTTCTGCCTATAATGGCATTTTTTGACAAATAAAATCACATGGCTAGTGGCATCCCATGCGCTGTTGTAAATTGTAACGCCACTCGACGCAGCCATCCTTATAGAAAGTTTTATGGTTTCCCGAAAGAAAATTCACCATTTTATCAAATTTGGGTTGACAAATGCTCATTGTCACATGAAAGTTTACAGAAAAAGTTAATTATTTGTGAAAAGCACTTCGATGAGATTGATAAAGGAATACGAAAATTAAAAAAAAATGCCATCCCAAAATTATACTTAGGTGGCTCCGAGAATATATTGACGAATGAGAGTAAAATTGTTGATTCAATGGCCGGTAACTCACCTGAGGCTTTAAATCTACCTGAAAATTCATCTAAATATAAAAATCTGCAAACATATGGATTTAAAGACACTGGGATATTGCCCGAAATGAGTATATTCGACTTTGAAAAAATAAAATCACCTAGATATCATTCAAATACATCTTGAAGTGTCGAAATAGATTGCTCTAATTGTATAAAATATATTAAAATAAGTGAATTTTATAAAAAAAATATTTATCATTCAAAAAACAATTCAATATATTGAAAACCAAATACATGAAGAATCGAAAAACTTAAATTTATCTACAATTTCAGAATAAAAGAAAATTAACTCCCCAAAGAAAACAATTACAACATACGAGGAATAAGATTGATGAATCAAATTTAAGTTTGGCTGCAAAAGATTTCGCAAAGATGATTTTATGTCGAAATTCAAAAACCTCTAGATATCTTCAAGAACAGCGTGATATAGCCCAAAACGTATATTTTATATCTCCAGCATGTTAAAGATTTCTTTGAGATAATTTAAAATTAAATTTACCATCTAAGAGTTCCATCATAAATTGGATGCCAATTAAAAACCTTGCAACCGGTTTAAATGAAAATGTTGTCGAAAATTTGAAAAAAAAACTGCGAATTTATCAATTGAAAATCGTTACGCTGTTTTGATGTTCGATGAATTGAACATTAGACGAGATTTGGAATATGACATCAAAAATTACCTTATTCAAGGATACACAGATGACGGAACTGAAAGAAAACCTGAGATGGCAAAATATGTGTTGGTGTTTATGGTCCGTGGATTATTTTCTAAATACAAATATGTTTTATCATATTATTTTTCGGCGAAAGGAATATCTGGTGAACATTTGATAAAATTAATTAATGAAAACATTAAGCTGTTAGACCATATAGGATTTGTTGTGCATGCTACAGTATGTGATCAAGGATCGAACAATAGAAAGGCTTACAAATTGTTAGGAATAACTGACGAAATCCCATTTTTTAAAATGAGTGGTGCGGACAAACAGATTTATTCTATTTTTGATGTTCCACATCTAATGAAATCATTCAGAAATAATTTAATGCAAGCAAATATTGATACGCCTGATGGAGTAGTTAGCTGGGGAGCATTAAAAGAACTATACGAAACAGAAAAAAAAGTTCTACAAAACATTGCCCTAAGATTACTTATCGCCATTTATATCCAAATACGTTTGAAAAAATGCGAGTTGCATTGGCAACTCAAATTTTTAGTCGCACTGTAGCTGCTGCAATAAGAACACTGTATGAGCTTGATAAATTTTCAATCGAAAATAAAAAATATGCTCTGGCAACAGCCAAATTTTGTGGAAAATTAGATAAATTGTTTGATAATTTAAATAGCAGAAATTTGTATGCAAAAAATATTAACCAATGTGCTTTGAAATATAATAATCATGTAGTTGAAAATTTGAATACTATGAAATTATACATAGGAAGTTTAAAATGTCAGAAAAAAGGTACCATTTTCTGTTTCAAAGGATTAATTACAACTATAAATGCAATTCTTCAGTTATCTAATGATTTATTTAAAGACAACTGTAATAGATTCATTATAACTTCAAGATTTAATCAAGATCCGCTTGAAAATATGTTTTCAGTTATTCGAGGAAAAGGAGGACATTATAGAAATCCATCGGTTTTGGAGTTCAGCAGAACGCTTGCCCAGATAATGTGCTTAAGATTGTTAAAAAATACAAATCTTTCAAATTGTGAAAATGATGACGAAGAAGATATATCTAGTCTCAACTAATTGGAGAATAATGAAGTATACACAACAATCAAAATTCAGCAGACATTAACGAAAACTGGATACCATCAGATGATTCCAACCAGATTGAAAATTACTTTGAATTTGAAGATTTACTTGTGCTCCCAGACCCTAATTTAAATGGAGATGGAGATATAGACGATGCTTCTCTTAAATATTACATTGGGTATGTCTTTTTTAAATTAGATAAAAATATAAAATGTAATTCGTGTGAGCTATTACTTACTAAAACCGAAGAAACAATAACTCTTAAAAACGAGCGTTTTATCTATGTTAAAAATTATTCTCAAAATTCAGATTTTGGAAGCTTAACTGCTCCATCTGAAATATTTTTTAATTTTTCAAAATGTTGTGTAAATATTTTTCATAAAATTTTTAATACCACCGGTCATATCAAAAATATTAAAAAGTATATTAAAGAAAAATGTATTGAAATTACGAAACCGCACATCGAATTCGAACCTTTTTAAATCACAACAACGGATGTTACGATCATCATAATGATATATTAGATTTTATGATTTTAGTATTATTGCGAAAACATTGTAAATGGGCAGTAAAAAAATACGTATCACAATCGAAATTGTCAATTTTAAATAGTTAGTTTTTTAGTATGTATACGTACTATGTATTATTTATTAATATAAAAAAAATATATATGTATAATAATTTTAATTACATATCCGTCTTTTATTGAGTTTTAATCTCGTTCAATCGTTGGGCTGCCGTTCTCAATTGTTAAAAATATAAAAAGATTAATAAAATGTGATATCATCGAACTCCCGTTTAACCATGTACATAAGATTAAGGATAAAAACAAAGAACGTGTAGTAACTTAGAAAACTATTATATATGTAGGACATGTAGATGCACGTGACACATCCCAAAGTTAAATTGATTTTAAAAGTGTCTGGTGATTTCAAAAGAGCGAACTTGAGGTTTCCAAGACGTAAGATAATATTATTTTACAACCAAATCTCACTGATCGTCTACCAGTTTACTCATCACAAATTGGCTTAATGGTTAAAAGTTCATAAACATACTCGCATGTATTCAAACCTTTTCAAATTCCTTTATAGTAATTAATTACACAACATATTAAAATTTTTTTAAAAAAATTTAATCAAATCAACAAACATATTTTAAAATCATTTAAAATCCAAACAAAAAAAATGTCCAAAAAAAAAAATTTTAGGAAAAAAATAAAAATAATAAAACGTTTGCTGTCGCTTGTCCTTTAAATGTGTCGTTGTTATTCGTATATCATCGATAATAATTTTTCTCGTTTGTTTTGTTTTTTCATCTTCGTGCTTATCATACATTTTTTTTTCATTCATATAATATTATACAATTTTATGATGATACAAAAACACAAATGAGAAATGCAAATGTATTGTTTTCTCGTATATGTACATTCAAAAATTTAAACTAATACACATCCAGGGTTGCAATGCGAGTTAACAACAACAAATAATTTGACTAAAAAATTTATATGGCTTTGTACATCTCTAATATAATAAGATCTCTGGTTGTGGTGATAAAACTCACGCTTTGGTAGTATGTTTTGCTAATTTATATTTTGTTTTTGTGTTTTTATCCATTATTTGTCCATTTGAACGTCATTTTGAACAACTATTCCCAAAATTCTACCAAAGTATGATTTATCATCACAACTCAATTGTTTCATATTGAAATTGTTCAAAACGTCGGTTTATTGGAGAATTGCACCCCAAATGACATTTGATTGCACTTTAAAATTTTATATTTGGTACAAAATAACAGAAAAAATAAATATTAATTAGCAAAACTTACTACCAAAGCGTGTGTTTTGTCACCACAATTCAATTTTTTTAAATTGAAATTGTTCAAAATTTTGGTAAAATGCACAATTTAACCCCACGCAATATGAAAATGCACGTAATAATTAAAAATTTGGTTCGAAATAACGGTAAATTGACAACTTAACACAAAGGTTGTCTTTTTTACCGTTATTTTGAACAAAATATTAAATTTTTACATGCATTTTTATGTTGCGCGGGGTTAAATTGTCCATTTAACCCACATTTTGAACGATTGAAATATAAAAAAATTGAGTTGTGATGATAAAACACAAGCTTTGGTAGTATTTATTGCTAATTTATATTTTTTTTGTGTTTTTATTCCTTATTTGTCCATTTGAACGTCATTTTGAACAGTTAATACCCAAATTCTACCAAAGTGTGTTTTATCACCACATCTCAATTGTTTCATTTTCAAATTGTTCAAAATAACGGTTTAATAGAGAATTTGACCCCAAATGACATTAAAATGCACTTAAAAAAGAAATATTTGGTTCAAAATAACACAAAAAATTTATTAATAAGCAAAAATTACTACTTTATCGTGTGGTGTGTCACCACAATTCAATCTTTTTATATAAAATTGGTTAAAATGTAGGTAGAATGCACAATTTAACCACACGCAACATAAATGCAAGCAAAAATTTTTAATTTGGTTCGAAATTACCGTAAATAGACAAGTTTACACAAAACTTGTCTGTTTTACCGTTATTTCGAACAAAATATTAAATTTTAAAGTGTATTTGTATATTGCGCGGGGTAAATGGTCCATTAAACCCACATTTTGGACAATGGAAACATAAAAAAATTTAATTGTGGTAATAAAACACACGCTTTGGTAGTAATTTTGGCTTATTTATATTTTTTTTTGTGGTTTAATTTATTTTTTGTCCATTTGAACGTCATTTTGAACAAATAATACCAAATTCTACCAAAGTTAATTTTATCACCACAACTCAATTGTTTCATATTAAAATTGTTCAAAATGTTGGTTTATTGGAAAATTGCACCCCAAATGAAATTATATTGCACTTTAAAATAAAATAATTGGTTCAAAATAAATGGTAAAACGACAAGTTTAATGTCAACTTCTCTATTAAACGTAATTTCTATTAGAATATTTACTTTTTGGGTGCAATTTTATGTCATTTGGGGTGAAATTCTCCACTTTCCCATTTCTTTGTTAAGATTTTGGTACATGTCCTTCAGAATGACGTTCAAATGGACAAATGATGAACAAAAACACAAACAAAATATTAATTAGCAAAAATTAGTACTAAGGCGTGTGTTTTGTCACCACAACTCAATTTTTTTATAATTTAATTGTTCAAAATGTGGGCAAAATGCACAATTTAACCCCACACAATATAAAAATGCACGTTTATATTTTAAATTTGGTTCGAAATAACGGTAAATAGACAAGTTTACACAAAATTTGTCTGTTTAACCGTTATTTCGAACAAAATATTTAATTTTTACGTGCAGTTTTATAATTCGCGGGGTTAAATGGTCCATTTTACCCACATTTTGGACAATTGAAATTTAAAAAAATTGAGTTGTGGTGATAAAACACACGCTTTAGTAGTAATTTTTGCTAATTAATATTTTTCTGAGCTTTTATTCATTATTTGTCCATTTAAACGTCATTTTGAACAATTTTTGCCAAAATTCTACTAAAGTGTGTTTAATCACCACAACTCAAATGTTTCATGTTAAAATTGTTTCAATAATATTATAAATCAATATTTTATATGTGAAATCTTTTGAGTCACGATTGAAGTCTTATAATTTAAATGTGTGTACTCTTTGGAGTCACGATTCAATCTATTCTAAATTATTATATTTTAAATATTTGTTCTGTCTTGCTCATTTGCTTATTAAGCATTTTTATTTAAATTTAATTTATATGTGCATTTTCTAAGTTGCAAAATTATTTTTTTCCGTTCTTAATAATGATTATGGAAATCTTATACGCATTTCGTTTACAGTAAAATTATATTTAAAATCGCACCTTTTTTTATGGGATTTGCATATTTGATAAAATTCTATTTAAAAGAGAATTGCATCATGTGCATTATTATTTTCAGGTCGTAACATGTTATTACATGTAACTTACACGCTTTGGTAGTAATTTTTGCTTCTTTATATTTTTTTTGTGTTATTTCGAACCAAATATTTAATTTTTAAGTGCAGTTTTATGTCATTTTGGGTGAAATTCTCCATTTAACCGGCATTTTGAAAAATTTCAATATGAAACAATTGAGTTGTGGTGATAAAACACTCTTTGATAGAATTTTGGTATTTATTGTTCAAAATGACGTTCAAATGGACGTTTGATGAATTAAAACACAAAAAAAATATCAAGTGTCCAAAATGTGAGTAAAATGGACCATTTAACCCCGCGCGACATAAAAATGCACGTAAAAATTTAATATTTTGTTCAAAATAACGGTTAAACAGACAAGTTTTGTGTAAATTGGTCTATTTCCCGTTATTTCGAGTAAAAAATTTAAATTTTAAACGCACATATTAAACAATACAAATATAAAAAAATTGAGTTGTGGTGACAAAACACACGCTTTTGTAGTAATTTTTGCTTATAAATATTTTTTTTGTGTTATTTTGAACCAAATATTTAGTTTTTAAGTGCAATTAACTGTTATTTGGGCTGAAATTCTAAATTTAACCGGCATTTTGAACTATTTTAATATGAACAAATGAGTTGTGGTGATAAAATTAACTTTGGTAGAATTTTGATATTAATTGTTCAAAATGATTTTCAAATGGATAAATAATGAATTTAAAAAACAAAAAAAATATAAATAAGCAAAAATTACTACCAAAGCGTGTGCTTTATCACCACAACTCAATTTTTCATATTTCAATTGTCCGAAATGTGAGTAAAATGGACCATTGTACCCCGCGAAACATAAAAATGCACCAAAAATTTAATTTTTTGTTCGAAATAACGGTAAAACAGAATATTTTGGTGGTTACTTGTCTATTTACCGTTATTTTGCACCAAATTTTTAAAATTTTTACGTGCAATTTATATTTCGTGAGGTTAAGTTGTGCATTTTACCCACATTTTGAACAATTTAAATATAAAAAAACTAAGTTGTGGTGACAAAACAAAATTTTTTTTATTTTTATTCAAACAAACTGTTTTTTTAAATTTTATTTGATAATTAAGTTTTCCTTTTAGTGACAATATATTTATTTTTATGTTTTTTTTGTAGATCGATGTCAACTTGCGTCTTCTTCAAATACTTTATAATTAAAAATAAAGTATAAAGTAAAAAGTGATAATTATAAAGTATTTGAAGAAGACGCAAGTCAAAATCGATCTACATAAAAAACATAAAAATTAATATATTGTCACTAAAAGTAAAATTTAATTATCAAATAAAATCTAAAAAAACAAAAGATATAAAACACAATTATAAAAAAATGGAAAACCATTATAACTCATTTTTTTTTTGTTTTTTAGTTCATTATTTGTCCATTTGAACGCCATTTTGAACGGAATGTACCAAAATCTTTACAAAATAATTGGTAAATGGAGAATTTCACCCCAAATGACATGAAATTGCACCTAAAAATAAATTATCTTAATCGCAATAACAGTTAATAGCTAAGTTGACAAAAAAACGTGTCATTTTTACCGTTATTTTGAACCAAATTTTTAATTTTAAAGTGCAACCTAATGTCCTTTGTGGAAATTTCTCCATTTTACCGACATTTTGAAAATTTTAAATATGAAACAATTGAGTTGTGGTGATTCAAGTAATTTTGGTAGAATTTTGTAACTTATCGTTCAAAATGACGTACAAATGGACAAATAATGAATCAAAATACAAACAAAACAAAAATTACCACCAAAGCGTGTGTTTCATCACCACAAATCTATTTTGTATATTCCAATTGTTCAAAATTGTTCAAAAGGGACAATTTAACCCCACGCAACATAAAAATGCACCAAAAAATTGAATATTATGTTCGAAATAACGGTATAATAGACATGTTTTGCTTAAATTTGTTTATTTTTCGTTATTTCGAACAAAATTTTAAAAAGTTAAGTGCATATTCATGTTGCGTGGGGTTAGATTGTGCATTAAACCCACATTTTGAACAATTCAAATTCAATAAAATTGAATTGTGGTGACAAAACACACGCTTTGGTAGTAATTTTTTCTTACTAATATTTTTATTTGTGTTATTTTGAACCATATATTTAATTTTTTAGTGCAATTTAATGTCATTTTGGGCTGAAATTCTCCATTAAACCGACATTTTGAACAATTGAGTTGTGGTGATAAAACACACTTTGGTAGAATTTTGGTATTAATTGTTCAAAATTACGTTCAAAAATTACAACCAAAGCGTGTGTTATATCACCACAACTCAATTTTTTTATATTTCAATTGTCCAAAATTTTAACCCCACTCAATATAAAAATGCACGAAAAAATTTAAAATTTGGTTCGAAATAACGGTAAAACAGTTAAATTTTGTGTAAACTTGTCTATTTACCGTTATTTCGAACCAAATTTTTAATTTAAACGTGCATTTTTATATTGTGTGGGGTTAAATTGTGCATTTTGCCCACATTTTGAACAATTTTAATATCAAAAAATTGAGGTGAGGTGACAAAACCCACGCTTTAGGAGTAAGTTTTGCCAATTAATATTTCAAAACGGTTTTCTGTTCATTTTCAGTCCATTTGATCGTTACTTTGAACGATAAGTATCAAAATCTTACCAAAATTATACGTAAGTTAATGGAGAAATTTACCCTAAATGACATAAAAATGCACCTAAAAATTAACTATTCTTATCGAAATAACAGTAAAAAGGCAAGTTGACAACAAAGTTCTCGTTTTTACCGTTATTTTAAACGAAATATTTAATTTTAAAGTGCAATTTATTTTATTTGAAGAGAAATTTTCCATTAAACCGACATTTTGAATAATCTAAATATGAAACAATTAAGTTGTGGTAATAAAATTAACTTTGGTAGAATTTTGGTATTAATTGTTCCAAATGACGTTCAATTGTCTCTTTACCGTAATTTCGAACAAAATTTAAAATTTTTACGTGCGTTTTTATATTGCGTGGAATTAAATTGTGCATATTACCCACATTTTGAACAATTTAAATACTAAAAAATTGAATTGTGGTGACAAAACACACGCTTTGGTAGTAATTTTTGCCTATTTATATTTTTTTAGTGTTATTTTGAATCAAATATTTATTTTTTAAGTGCAATTGAATGTCATATTGGGTGTAATTCTCCATTTAACCGACATTTTGAACAATTTCAAAATCAAGCAATTGAAATGTGGTGATAAAACACACTTTGGTAGAATTTTGGTATTAATTGTTCAAAATGACGTTCAAATGGACAAATAATGAATAAAAACACATAAAAAAACAATAAACAGCAAAAATAACAACCAAAGCATGTGTTTCAGAAACAAAACTAAATTTTTTTATATTTCAAGTGTCCAAAATGTGAGTAAAATGGACCATCTAACCCAGCGCGACATGAAAATGCACGTAAAAATTTAATATTTTGTTCAAAATAACGGTAAAACAGAGAACTTTTGTGTAAATTTGTCTATTTACCGTTATTTCGAACCAAATTTAAAATTTTAACGTGCATTTTGATGTTGAGTGGGTATAAAAATGTGCATTTTACCCACATTTTAAACAATACAAATAAAAACAAATTGAGTTCTGATGACAAAACACTTTGGTAGTAATTTTTGCTTATAAATATTTATTTTGTGTTATTTTAACCAAATATTTAATTTTTAAGGGCAATTTAATTTTATTTTGGCTAAAATTCTCCATTTAACCGACATTTTGAACAATTTTTAAATGATTAATTGAGTTGTGGTGATAAACACATTTTGTAGAGTTAAAGTTTAAATTGTTCAAAAAGACGTTCAAATTGATAAAAATAATGAATAAAAACACAAAAAAAATTATTACTAGGAAAAATTACTACCATAGCGTGTGTTTTATCACCACAACTCAATTTTTATATTTTAATTGTCCAAAATGTGGGTGAAATGGACCATTTTAACCTGCGCAACATAAAAATGCACGTAAAAATTTAATATTTTGTTCAAAATAACTGTAAAAAGGACAAGTTTTGTGTAAACTTGTCTATTTACCGTTATTTCGAACCAAATTGTATTTTTACGTGCATTTTATATTGTTAGGGGTTCAGTTGTGCATTTTACGCACATTTTGAACAATTAACAAATCTAAAAATTAAGTTGTGGTGACAAAACACACGCTTTAGTAGTTTTTTCTTGCTAACTAATATTTTTTTTGTTTTTTTGTTCATTATTTGTCCATTTGAAAGCCATTTTGAACGAAATGTACCATTATCTTTACAATATAATGGGTTAATGGAAAATTTCACCCCCAATGATATAAAATTGCACTTAAAAATTGATTATTTTAATCGAAATAACGGTATAAAGACAAGTTGACAGAAAACGTGTCGTTTAAACAGTAATTTTAAACTGAATATTAAATTTTTAAGTGCAATTTAATGTCATTTGGGGTGAAATTCTCCATTTAACCGACATTTTGAACAATTTCAATATGAAACAATTGAGTTGAGGTGATAAAACACACTTTGGTAGAATTTTGGTATAAATTGTTCAAAGTGACGTTCAAATGGACACATAATGAAAAATATACTAACAAAATTTAAATTAGCAAAAATTACTACCAGAGCGTGTGTTTTATCACCACAAATCTATTTTTGTATATTTCAATTGTGAAAAATTTGGGTGAAATGGACAATATAACTCCACAAAACATAGAAATGCTCGTACAAATTAAATATTTTGTTCAAAATAACGGTAAATTAGACAAGTTTTTTTTAAACTTGTCTATGTACCGTTATTTCGATCAAAATTTTAAAATTTTACGTGCATTTTCATATTGCGTGGGGTTAAATTGTGCATTTTACCCACATTTTGAACAATCTTAATATAAAAAAATTGAATTGTGGTGACAAAACACACGCTTTGGTAGTAATTTTTGCTTTTAAATATTCTTTTTTGTGTTATTTTGAACCAAATATTTAATTTTAAAGTGCAATTTAATGTCATTTGGGGTGAAATTCTCCATTTTACCGACATTTGGAACTATTTCAATATGAAACAATTGAGTTGTGGTGATAAAACACACATTGGTAGAATTTTGGTATTAATTGTTCAAAATGACTGTAAAATGGACAAATAATGAATAAAGCCACTAAAAATAATATAAATTAGCAAAAATTAATACCAAACCGTGTGTTTTATCACCACAACTCAATTTTTATATACTTTTATTGTCCAAAAAGGACCATTTAACCCCGCGCAACATAAAAATGCAACTAAAAATTTAATATTTTGTTCGAAATACCGGTAAAACAGACAAGTTTTTTGTTAACTTGTCTATTCATCGCTATTTCGAACCCAATTTTAAATTCTTACGTGGAATTTTATGTTGCGTGGGGTTAAATTGTGCATTTTACCCACATTTTGAACAATTTAAATATCAAAAAATTGAATTGTGGTGACAAAAAACATGCTTTAGTAGTAATTTTTGCTAATTTAAATTTTTTTGTGTTTGTGTTCATTATTTGTATATTTGATCGTCATTTTGAACGATATGTACCAAAATCTTAACAAAATAATGGAGAATTTTACCCCAAATGACATAATATTGCACCTTAAAATTAAATATTCTTATCGAAATAACGTTAAATTGACAATTTGACACAAAACTTGTCTTTTTTATCGTTATATTTGAACCAAATATTAATTTTAAAGTGCATTTTAATTATAATTGGGGTATAATTTTCCACCTTACCGACATTTTGAACAATTTAAATATGAAACAATTGAGTTGTGGTTATAAAATTAGATTTGGTAGAATTTTGGTATCAATTGTTCAAAATGACGTTCAAATGAACAAATAATGAATAAAAACACAAAAAAAATATAAATTTGCAAAAATTACTACCAAAGCGTGTGTTTTATCACCACAACTCAATTTTTTATATTAAAATTGTCCAAAATGTGGGTAAAATGGACTAGTTTACCCCGCGCAACATAGAAATGTACGTAAAAACTAAATTTTTTGTTCAAAATAAAGGTAAATATTTTTTTTTGTGTTATTTTGAACCAAATATTTAATTTTGAAGAGCAAATTAATGTCATTTGGGCTTAATTCTCCATTGAACCGACCTTTTGAACATTCAATTTGAAACATTTGAGTTGTGGTGATAAAACCTTCTTTGGTAGAATTTTGGTATTAATTGTTCAAAAGATCAAATGGACAAATAATGAATAAATACACAAAAATAATATTTAATATATATATAATATATTTAATATATGAAACATACATACATAATTAAATATGCAAAAATTACTACCAAAGCGTGTGTTTTATCACCACAACTCAATTTTTTTATATTTCAATTGTCCAAAATGGGAGTAAAATGGACCACATAACCTCGCGCAACATAAAAATGCAAGTAAAAATTTAATATTTTGTTCGAAATAACGGTAAAACAGACAAGTTTTGTGTTAACTTGTCTATTAATCGTTATATCGAACCAAATTTTAAATTCTTACGTTGAATTTTATGTTGCGTGGGGTTAAATTGTGCATTTTACCCACATTTTGAACAATTTTAATATAAAGAAATTTAATTGTGGTGACAAAACAAACTCTTTGGTAGTAAGTTTTGCTTATTAATATTTTTTTTTGTTATTTTGAACCAAATATTTAATTTGTAAATGCAATTTAATGTCATTTGGGCTAAAATTCTTCATTCAACCGACATTTTGAACAATTTCAATATGTAACAATTAAGTTTGTAATGATTTTAAGAGTTACCTGGTAGAAAAATTAATAATCGAATGAATTACAGTGATCGTGACGTGTTTGGTTGAAGATTTTTTTTTTGAGGTCATAAAATGTTATAAACGGGAAAAATGTTTTGTTTTGGGCGGGAAAAGCTGTAGATGGGAGATATAATTTCTTTTTGAGACAGTTGGAATTGAGAAATGAAAGAAATAAAACTGGAGATAGTTGAAAATAAAAATGATAACGTTATAGGCTAAAATGTGTATATAATATATATATAAATAGTTAATGAACTGACAAATAAAATCTTTTATAAATACAAATATATGTTTGTTTGTTTGTTTGTTTGTTTGTTTGTCTTTATCTCTACAATCTATTTTGGGGCTCGAGGCACTTCCAACTCTTTCGCGGTTCGCTTATTTACGTCCTTACCTTACGCCATTACAGCCAAATTGAGGACGTACGGCTATAGGTCCGATTTACGTAGAACCATCTGCACATTGCATAGCTCCATGCCAGCCTATAGTACTGACATGGAAGATGGGTTGGCCCATGAATTCTGCACTCCAACAGGGGGTCATAGATGTGTTCATTCACACCACCGATCGTAATCGTATGGTGAAAAATCCCTTTACCATCCTGCCCCTATCGGGATTCGAACCCGGTACCTCCCGCTCCAACTGCCGCAGCTTTAACCACTGCACCACTTGGGCGGTCCAAATATATGTTAATACCTAAATAGTTATGTAAATAGTTGAATCTAAAAAAATCTAAAAATTAAAATTAAAATCCATGTGTTTGGAAAATAATAAAGTGCTGGTTGTGTTTATTATGCAACGCATAGAACTTGAAGTATATCTTATGAATAAAGAAACAAAAATCTTTTATTTCCTTTAATTGCAAAAACAAACAACAAACAAACAAAAGAAACATTTTAGTGATAAAATCAAAATATTTTTCGAGTGGTTCGCTTACGAAATAGCGGGCTTGTGAGTTACGGTTTCCTGCAAATTAAATTTTCGTTTAGAAGGAACTTGGCGTCGAAAAATTATAACACCAAAGAGAATAAAAAGGCGGGAAGGTGCTGTTGAGAACCAACCATCATGGTGTGGATGAATTTAAGAAGTACCCTCGAATTTGCTGGATTAAGTGTTTGCTGCGAAAACACAATCTACGGTACCAGAGATATACAAGTGTGAATAAAGAAGTTTATCAGGTACCGTTTCAAATAAAAAAAAAGAACTGTGAATTTTGTATGAAGATTAAGTTATTTATTTGGTGTAAAGCTATATGTATATATATATTATATATATACATTCGGTAAACAGCACATTAAGTCGATAGTTTGGAGCGACTAGCTTTCAAAATAAAAAGGATTATGTTACTCATCATGGCTGAGTAAGCTTGAAGGTAAGTGGTGATGTGAGACGTACATTTGATGCGCTGATGGTGGATGTCTATTTGATGAGGTAAAGTCAAGCTTAATTTCTATAGCGATCCTATTTATGATTGATTTCGATAACTGAGCCCCACACCGACGAACGCTGCCTGGCTCAATACACCTAGACAATCGAAAATCAATGGAACCGTTACAGAATGGCGCTGAAACAGGGACCTGAAGGTTCTTTATAAACGATTAATTAGAGTATATCACGTGTTTAATAACTTTATCTTAGTGCACATGTTGGTGAATTTGTTGATTATTCAGTTAGTTTATACTGTTTCCAAATTTCAAATATAGTGGTTCACTCGATAAACCAAATGTTTTGAGATTAACATGTAACTGTGATGATGGTGTTAGACATTCAACCTTGTTGAACAATGATCGACTTCATAGCTACTACTTTGCATCTCATTGTCTCAAGGGTGACTCGCATGTTTATCACAGTTGCAAATATTTTTAAACACCGTTTGAAATTATTTTAGTTAATCAAATTTCTTTTTTTAATATAGCGTATCAAATTATAACACGTCTTACATCACCACGTTCTGACTTCATTTTAAAAACATATTATCATATTAAATCTTATCTTTATTTATATATTATTATTCATTTCCGGACTTTTGAAAAAAAAAAAAAAATCAACCAATACTCGTTACGAATTTCTCTGTATAATTAATATAATTTAATTCGATTATTAATTAATATAATTTTTTTTATATTTGAATTATTAATTTTTTTTTGTTCTAGTTTAGTTATTTTTTTTTTGGATATTTTCTTTCGCATATATATTACTCTACCTTATACGATATTTTTTTTTGAAACTTGGAGAATTCAATTTTTATTATTGATAATTTTTAAATTTAATTTTTTTTTGGTATTTTTATTATTAAGATAATTCAAAAATCATTTAATTCAAAATTTATGACTTAATTTCAAAACTTTCTGACTAATAATGACTCAAGAATTTAAAAAAAATCAACTCCTTTTGGGTTTAACCTAAGAAAAAATTGAAGTAGAATGTCTCATTTGGCAAATTAATTTAGCTGATAATAATTACAAAGATAATTTGTTAGAAGTTCTAAAAGCTGAACATCGAGATCCTTTAATTTCTCCAACAAAAACTTATGCTACTAACATTTAAGAAGAATTTGAATTGTGCCAATTTCAATTTAAAACGTTAAATGGGGATGTAAAAGATACACATGAAATAAATCCCGAACAGTTGATGTCATTAAAAAATAGGTTTAAACATTAGAAAGAAAGAGTATACCGATTAAAAGGCTGTTTCTATCAAGACAATGAAGTTGATAAATTGATCAATCATTTTCGTCACTTGGGTCAAATTATTGAAACCCGGGGAGAACAGATAACGTTGGGTGCAACAAGTTGGTCATATCTCCCTAGTTATACTATATCGAGAGCGTCAAGCTCGACCAGTTTGGCTAAATCAGAGCTTAACGATGAAAAACAAATTTCACAATCAGGAAAAGCTTCCATAGTAAACTTAGAAGTACCACCAATATCGCAAGAAACTGCTGTAAGTCAAATTCCTATAAAAACGTCACAGGTCACCTGGTCAAGAAATCCAGGTGATACAGGAATACCCGCACCTTCGATATTTTCTAATAATGAGGGGTCACTTTTCCAATCTGGACCATCATATCATGGCGAAAACGTCAATTTTACACACTCTATGGTCGCGCCCGTGGAATCGATGGATAATCGGGGAACTAGAACCATTTATCCAGGTCACAATGACCCTACATTTGGTCAATCAGACTTGAGGAATGATAATTCGATGGGAATTCCCTCATATTTACCTTCTGTAGGTTCTAACATCCCATTAGCACTTCCTGTCTATCAATCAAGATATGCACCAAAATAGAACATTTTATTTACTGGACAACCAAATGGACTTGACGTTCATGATTTTATATTCCGAATAGAATCGCAAGCTAAACGAGAGCAATTACCATTGTCAGCACTTGATGCTTTTCTTCCTAAATTCTTGAAGGAGACAGCTGAAAAATGGTACTGGGTTTATGCTCGCAAATATCCCAATACAACATATTTTCAACTCAAACAAGCGCTTTTACAGAGATTGAGCAGCACTGAGTTGGAACGTGAAACCCGAAGATTAATTGAGGTCAAACGCCAAAGATTTCGAGAACCTATTGCTGACTGTTTGTTAGAAATGGAGTCTCTAAATGGACGCCTAGAAAATCCGTTCACTGAACGTGAATTAATTGGAATAATGAGAGAAAATATAGTTCCGGAATTGCAACAAGTAACATTAACTTTACCATTCTCTTCGGTAAAAGAGTAACGTATGATCGGACAAAAATATGAAAAATTATAGACACGTCCCAACCGACAATTCCCAGTTAATTATCAGAAAGCTGTACATTCTCTGGAAACCCCAATGAACGACGTCTATTCGTTTTCTAAACCCAATTCCACTACTCCATCACAATCATCAAATTTGCATGCCGGTCAAAAAGCACGCTCTCAAGTTGACGCTATACATAAGCCAACACAATCAAATTTTCGAAGAGCTCTATGTGATTGAAACTCTTCTCAAATGTATCTAACCTGTTGGAACTGTTGCGATATTAGACATCGATATCAAGACTGTCCTCATGTACCACAACATTTGTTCTGCTACGGTTGCGGTAAACCTGGAATAATTAAACCACAATGTTCTAATTGTCAGAAAATTGTCAAAAGGCCAACCGGATGTGAACAGATCGAGTCATTTCCATCCGGTGCAAAAAGCTACTCGGGAACAAAACATACAAGGAACGCGGTCACATCGACAACGGTCAATTCGGGAACATCGCGATCTCAATAATTTATCCTACGAATCAAAAATATCCATCCCAACTACACACACTGCCAAATACTACCTGTGAAATCCATAAATTTAACATTAAATCAAAAAAATATCATAGAATTAAGAACTATTGGGACTCTAGACGAAAATTTAAATAAGCCTGTTTAGAAACTATTGTGTCTGATATTTCTGATAATCGCCCATAAGCAGTAATAAATATCAACAAAATAATGGGTGAATGGAAAATTTCACTTCAAATGACATTGAATTGCATCTTAAAATTAAATATATGAATCAAAATAACAGGAACTTGACCAATTGACACAAAACTTGTCGTTTTTTGTTATATTGAACCAAATATTTAATTTTTAAGTGCAATTTAATGTCATTTGGGGTGAAATTCTCCATTTAACCGACATTTTGAACAATTAAAAAATGAAACAATTGAGGTGTGATGATAAAACTTACTTTGGTAGAATTTTGGTATTTCTTGTTTAAAATGACGTTCACATGGACAAATAATGAATTAATATACAAAAAAAATATAAATTAGCAAAAATTAGTACCAAAGCGTGTGTTTTATCACCACAAATCTATTTTTGTATAATCCAATTGTTGAAAATTTTGGTGAAATAGACCATTTAGCCCCAGACAACATAAAATGCACATATAAATTTAATATTTTGTTCGAAATGACGGTAAACTAGACAGGTTTTGTGTTAACTTGTCTATTTACCGTTATTTTGAACCAAATTCTTAATTTTATTGTGCATTTTTACATTGCTTGGGGATAAATTGTGCATTTCACCCACATTTTGAACAATTTAAATATCGAAAAATTGAATTGTGGTTAAAAAACACACGATTTGGTAGTAAGTTTTAATAATTAAAATTTTTTTTTGTGTTATTTTGAACCAAATATTTAATTTTTAAGTGCAATTTATTGTCATTTAGGATCGAATTCCTCTGTTAACCGACATATTGAACAATTTAAATATGAAACAATTTAGTTATGGTGATAAGACACACTTTGGTAGGATTTTGGTTTTAATTGTTCTAAAGGACGTTCAAATAGACAAATAATGAATAAAAATACAAAAAAAAAAATATTAATCAGCAAAAATTACAACCAAAGCCGTTTATCACCACAAATCTATTTTTGTATATTCCAATAGTTCAAAATTTGGGTAAAATGAACCATTTTACAAATAGACAAATAGGGTTAAAATAGACAAATTTTGTTTAAACCTATCTATTTACCGTTAGTTCGAAAATTTTTTAATTTTTTACGTGTATTTTGATATTGCGTGGGGTCAAATTGTGCATTTTACCCACATTTTGAACAATTTTAATATCAAAAATTGAATTGTGGTGACACTGTTTGGTAGTAATTTTTTGCTTCAAAATATTTTTTTTACGTTATATTGAACAAAATATTTAATTTTTAAGTACAATTGAATGTCATTTGGGCTGAAATTCTCCATTTAACCGACATTTTGAACAATTTCAATATGAAACAATTGAGATGTGGTGATAAAACACACTTTGGTAGAATTTTGGTATTAATTTTTCAAAATGACGTTCAAATGGACAAAGAATAAATAAAAACACAATCAAAATATAAATTAGCAATTAAAACTACCAAAGCGTCTGTTTTATAATCATGACTCAATTTTTTTATATTTCAATTGTTCGAAATGTGTGTAAAATGGACCATACAACCCCGCGCATTATAAAAATGTACGTTAAAATTTAATATTTTGTTCGAAATAACGGTGAAACAGACAAGTTTTGTGTTAACTTGTCTATTAACCTTTATTTCGAACCAAATTTTAAATTAAATGTGCATTTTTATAATGCGTTAGGTATTAAATTTGCATTTTAACCACATTTTGAACAATTTAAATATAAAGAAATTGAATTGTTGAGACAAAACACACGCTTCGGTAGTAATATTTGCTAATTTTTATTTTTATTTGTGTTATTTTGAATCAAATATTTTATTTTTAAGTGCAATTTAATGTCATTTGGGCTGAAATTCTCCATTTACCCGACAGTTTGAACAATTTAAATATGAAACAATTGAATGATGGTGATAAAACACACTTTGGTAGAATTTTGGTATTAATTGTTCAAAATGACGTTCCAATGAACAAATAATGAATCAAAACACAAAAATTATAAAAATTAGCAAAAATTACAACCAAAGCGTGTGTTTTATCACCACAGCTCATTTATTTTATATTTGAATTGTCCAAATTATGGGTAAAATGGACCATAACCCCGAACAACATAAAAATGCACGTACAAATTAAATTTTTTGTTCAAAATAACGGTAAAAACAGACAGGTTTTGTGTAAACTTGTCTATTTACCGTTATTTAGAACAAAATTTTAAATGTCTACGTGCATTTTGATATTGCTTGTGATTTAATTGTGCATTTTACCGACATTTTGAACGATTCAAATATAAAAGTATTGAATTGTGGTGACAAAACACATGGTTTGGTTGTAATTTTTGCTTATTAATATTTTTTTTGTGTTATTAAAAACCCAATTTTTTTTTTTAAAATGCCATTAAATGTCATTTCGGCTGAAATTTTTTATTAAACCGATATTTTGAACAATTTCAATATGAAACAAATTGAGTTGTGGTGATAAAACACGCTTTGGTAGAATTTTGGTATTAATTGTTCAAAATGACATTCAAATGGACCAATAATGAATAAAAACACAAAATAAAATATAAATAAGCAAAAAATACTACCAAAGCGTGTGTTTTATCACCACAACTCAATTTTTTTATATTTCAATTGTTCAAAATGTGGGTAAAATGGACTATTTTACCCCGCGCATTAAAAAAATGCACGTAAAATTTAATATTTTGTTCGAAATAACGGTAAAACAGACAAGTTTTGTGTTAACTTATCTATAAACCGTTATTTCGAACCAAATTTTAAACTTTAACGTGCATTTTTATATTGCGTTGTGTAAAATAGAGCATTTTACCCACATCTTGAACACTTAAGATATCAAAAAATTTGGTTGAGGTGAAAAAACACACGCTTTGGTAGTAATTTTTGCTTATTAATATTTTTTTTGTGTTTAATTCGTATTTGAACGTCATTTTGAAAGATATGTACATAAATCTTAACAAAATAATGGATGAATGGAAACTTTCACTCCAAATGTCACTGAATTTTACCAAAAATTTAAATTTATGAATCAAATTAACGGTAAATTGACACAAAACTTGTCGTTTTTTGTTTTATTGAACCAAATATTTTATTTTTTAGTGCAATTTAATGTCATTTGTGGTGCACTTCTCCATTTTACCGTTATTTTGAACAATTTAAAAATAAAACAATTAAGTTGAGGTGATTTAATAAACTTTGGTAGAATTTTGGTATTACTTGTTCAAAATGACGTTCATATGGACAAATAATGAATTTAAATACAAAAAAATATAAATTAGTAAAAAAACTATCAAAGCGTGTGTTTTATCACAAATCTATTTTTGTATAATCCAATAGCTCAAATTTTTGGAAAATGGACAATATAACCCCACGGAACATTAAACTGCACGTGAAAATTTAAAATTTTGTTCTCAATAACGGTAAAATAGACAAGTTTTGTGTTAACTTGTCTATTTACCGTTATTTCAAACAAAATTTACAATTTTTAAATTTTTTTATTGCGTGGGGTTTAATTGTGCATTTTACCAATATTTTGAACAATTTAAAAAACAAAAAATTGATTTGCGGTGACAAAACACACGCTTCAGTAAAAATTTTTGCTTATTTAGATTTTGTTTTGTGTGTTTGTTCATTATTTGTCCATTTGTACGTCATTCTGAACGATATGTACCAAAATCTGTACAAAATAATGCGTGAATGCAGAGTTTAACCTTTAATGACATTAAATTGCACCTTTAAATTAAATATTTAAATCAAAATAACTGTAAATGAACAAATTGACACAAAACTTGTCGTTTTAACTTTTATTTTGAACCAAATATTTAATTTTTAAGTGCAATTTAATGTCATTTGGGGTGAAATTCTTCATTTGACCGACATTTGGAACAATTAAAATATAAAACAATTGAGTTGTGGTGATAAATCACCTTTTGGTAGAATTTAAGTATTACTTGTTAAAAATGACGTCCAAATCGACAAATAATGAACAAAAATACAAACTACATATAAATTAGCAAAAATTACTACCAAAGCGTGTGTTTAATCACTACAACTCAACTTTTTTATATTTCAATCGTCCAAAATGTGAGTTAAATGGATAATATAACCCCGTGCATTATTAAAATGCACAAATAAATTAAATATTTTGTTCGAAATAACGGTAAAACAGACAAGCTTTGTGTTAACTTGTCTATTTTACCGTTATTTCGAACCAAATTTTAAATTTAAACGTGCATTTAAATAAAGCGTTGTCTAAAAATTTGCATTTAACCCACATTTTGAACAATTCAAATATAAAGAAATTGAATTGTGGTGACAAAACACACGCTTTGGTAGTAATTTTTGCTTATTTATATTTTTTTTGTGTTATTTTGAACCAAATATTTCATTTTTTAGTGCATTTGAATGTCATTTGGGCTTAAATTCTCCATTTAACTGACATTTTGAACAATTAAATATAAAACAATTGAGTTGTGGTGATGAAACACACTTTGCATTTTTGCAAAATGACATTCAAATGCACAAATATTGAATAAAAACAGAAAAAAATATAAATTAGCAAAACTAACAATCAATGAGTGTGTTTTATCACCACAGCTCAATGTTTTTATATTTCAAATGTCCTAAATGTGGGAAAAATGGACCATTTAACCCCACGCAACATTAAAACGCATGTAAAATTTACTATTTTGTTCGAAATAACGGTGAAACATACAAGTTTTTTGTAAACTTGTCTATTTATCGTAAATTGAAATATACAAAAATAGAGCTGTGGTGACAAAACCCACGCTTCAGTAGTAATTTTTACAATAGAAAAATGGACAATATAACCCCACGGAACATTAAAATGCACGTGAAAATTTAATATTTTGTTCACAATAACGGTAAAATAGACAAGTTTTGTGTTAACTTGTCTATTTACCGTTATTTCGAACAAAATTTACAATTTTTAAATTTTTTTATTGCGTGGGGTTTAATTGTGCATTTTACCAATATTTTGAACAATTTAAAAAACCAAAAATTGATTTGCGGTGACAAAACACACGCTTCAGTAAAAATTTTTGCTTATTTAGATTTTGTTTTGTGTGTTTGTTCATTATTTGTCCATTTGAACGTCATTCTGAACGATATGTACCAAAATCTGTACAAAATAATGCGTGAATGCAGAGTTTTACCTTTAATGACATTAAATTGCACCTTTAAATTAAATATTTAAATTGAAATAACTGTAAATGAACAAATTGACACAAAACTTGTCGTTTTAACTTTTATTTTGAACCAAATATTTAATTTTTAAGTGCAATTGAATGTCATTTGGGGTGAAATTCTTCATTTGACCGACATTTGGAACAATTAAAATATAAAACAATTGAGTTGTGGTGATAAAATTAACTTTTGTAGATTTTTGGTATTAATTGTTTGAAATGACAATCAAATATGAATGACGTTCAAATTTTTATTCAATAATGAATTAAAAATACAAAAAATATATAAATTAGCAAAAATTACTACTGAAGCGTGGGTTTTGTCACCACAGCTCTATTTTTGTATATTTCAATTTACGATAAATAGACAAGTACGATACGATAATTGTTTTAATATTTGGTTCAAAATAACGGTTAAAACGACAAGTTTTGTGTCAACTTGTCTATTTACCGTTATTTCGAAAAAAATTATTAAATTTTAGGTGCAATTGCAATGCATTTGGAGTTAAATTCTTTATTTAACTATTGTTTTGATAAGATTTTGGTACATTTCGTTCAAAATGACGTTCAAATAGACAAATAATGAATAAAAACACAATTAAAGTATAAACTAGCAAAAATTACTACTAAAGCGTGTGTTTTGTCCGCATTTTGGACAATTAAAATATAAAAAAATTGAGTTCCGGTGATAAAATACAGGCTTTGGTAGTTATTTTTGCTTATTAAATTTTTTTTTGTGTTTTTATCCATTATTTGTCCATTTGAACGTCATTTTGAACAATAAGTACAAAAATTCTACGGAAGTGTGTTCTATCACCACAACTCAATTGTTACATATGTAAATTGTTCAAAATGTCGGTTTAAAGGAGAATTTCACCCCAAATGACATTTAATTGCCCTTAAAATGAAATATTTGGTTCGAAGTTACAAAAAAAAACATTAATAAGCAAAAATTACTACCAAAGCGAGTGGTTTGTCCCCAAAATTCAATCCTTTTATATTTCAATTATTTTAAATGTGGGTAGAATGCAAAATTTTACCCCACGCAATATTAAAATGCACGTAAAAATTTTAAATTTGGTTCGAAATCACGGTAAATTGACAAGTTTAAACCAAACTTGTCTTTTTTATCGTTATCTCGAACAGAACATTTTATTTTTAAGTGAATTTTTATGTTAAGCGGGGTAAATGGTCTATTTAACCCACATTTTGGACAATTGAAAAATAAAAAAATTGAGTTGTGGTGATAGAACACACGCTTTGGTAGTTATTTTGGTTTATTATATTTTTTGTGTTTTTATACAATATTTGTCCATTTTGACGTGATTTTGAACAATAAATACCAAAATTCTACCAAAGTTAATTTAATCACCACAACTCAATTGTTTCATATTGAAATTGTTCAAAATGTCGGTTAAATGGAAAATTTCAGCCCAAATGAAATTAAATTGCACTTAACAATTAAATATTTGATTCAAAACAACACAAAAAAAATAAAAAATAAGCAACAATTACAACCAAAGCGTGTGTTTTGTCACCACAATTTAATTTTTTAAAAATTTAAATTGTTCAAAATGTGGGTTAAATGCACAATTAAACCTCACGCAATATAAAAATGGACGTTTCAATTTTAAATTTTTTTCGAAATAACGGTCAATAGACAAGTTAACACAAAACTTATCTGTTTTACCGTTATTTTGAACAAAATATTAATTTTTTTCGTACATTTAAATTTTGCGCGGGGTTGAATGGTCCATTTTACCGAAATTTTGGACAATTGAAACTTAACAAAATTGAGTTGTGGCAATTAAACACACGCTTTGGTAGTATTTTGGCTAATTAATATTTTTTTTGTGTTTAAAATTTGGTTCAAAATATAGGTAAATAGACAAGTTAACACAAATTGTGTCTGTTTTACTGTTATTTTGAACAAGATATTAAACTTTTACGTGCATTTTATAATTTTGCGGGGTTAATTGTCCATTTTATCTTGATTTTGGACAATTGAAATATTAAAAAATTGAGTTGTGGTGATAAAACACACGCTTTGGTAGTAATTTTTGCTTATTTTCATTTTTTTTGTGTTTTTATTCATTATTTGTCCATTTGATCGTCATTTTGAACAATAGATACCCAAATTCTACCAAAGTGTGTTTTATCACCACAACTCAATTGTTTCATTTTGAAATTGTTCAAAATGTCAGTTTAATTGAGAATTTCAGCCCAAACGACAATAAATTGAACTAAAAATTTAAATATCTAGTACGAAATAACACAAAAAATAAATATAAATAAGCAACAATTACTACCAAAGCGTGTGTTTTGTCACCACAATTCAATTTTTTGATATCTTAGTTATTCAAAATGTGGGTAAAATGCACAATATAACCCCACGCATTATAAAAATGCACGTCAAAATTTAAAACTTTGTTCGAAATAACGGTAAATAGACAAAATTACATTTAACTTGTTTGTTTTACCGTTTTTTTGAACAAAATATTAAATTTTTATTTGCATTTTTATGTTGCGTGGGGTTATATTGTTCATTTTACCCAAATTTTGGACAATTGGAATATACAAAAATAGAGTTGTAGTGACTTAACACACGCTTGGTAGTAACTTTTGCTAATTTATATATATTTTGTATTTTTATTCATTATTTGTCCATTTGAACGTCATTTTGAACAATTCATACCAAAGTTCTACCAAAGTAAATTAAATCACCACAACTCAATTGTTTCATATTGAAGTTGTCCAAAATGTCGGTTTAATGGAAAATTTCAGCCCAAACGACATTAAATTGCACTTAAAAATTAAATATTCGGTTCAAAATAACGTCAAAAAAGACAAATTTTATGTCAACTAGTCTATTTACCGTTATTTCGATTAAAACATTAAATTTCTAGGTGCAATCGTATGCCATTTGGGGTGAAATTCTCCATTTGCTATTATTTTGTTAAAATTTTGGTATATATTGTTCAAAATGACGTTCAAATGGATAAATAATGAACAAAAACACAAAAAATTTTAATTAGCAAAAATAACTACCAAAGCGTTTGTGTTGTCACCTTAAATCAATTTTTTGATATTTTAATTATTCAAAATGTGGGTTCAATGCACAATTTCACTCCTTGCCATATTAAAGTGTTTGTAAAAATTTTAAAATATGGTTCGAAGTAATGGTAAATAAACAAGTTACACCAAATTTGTCTGTTTTACCGTTATTTCGAACAAAATATTAAATTTTTACGTGCATCTTTATGTTCCGTTGCGTTGAATGGTCCATTTTACCGACATTTTGGACAATTGAAACATAAATAAATTGAGTTGTGATGATAAAACACACGCTTTGGTAGTAGTTTTTGCTAGTTTATATTTTTTTCTGTTTTTTTTTCATTTTTTTCCATTCGAACGTCATTTTGAACAATAAATACCAAAACTCAACCAAAGTGTGTTTTATCACCACAACAATATTGTTTCATATTGAAATTATTCACAATGTTGGTTAAATGGAGAATAACAGCCCAAATGACATTAAATTGCAGTTAAAAATTAAATATTTGGTTCAAAATAACAGTAAAAACGACAAATTTTGTGTCAACTTGTTTATAGACGGTTATTTCGATTAGAATATTTAATTTTAAGGTGCAATTTTATGTCATTTGTTGTGAAATTTTCCATTTACCTATTGTTTTCTTAAGATTTTGGTACATGTCGTTCAAAATGTCTTACAAATGGACAAATAATGAACCAAAACACAAAAAATATCAATAAGCAAGAATAAGTACTAAAGCATGGGCTTTGTCACCACAACTCAAGTTTTTTGATGTTTAAATTGTTCAAAATGTAGGTTAAATGCACAATTTACCCCCACGCAGTAAAAAATAAACGTAAAAATTTAAAATTTGGTTCGATATAACGGTAAATCGAGAAGTTAACACAAATTTTGTCTGTTTTACTGTTATTCTGAACAAAATATTAAATTTTTACGTGCATTCTTATGTTTCACGTGGTTGAAGTGTCCATTTTACCTTTATTTTGGACAACTGAAATTTCAAAAAATTGATTTGTGATGATAAAACACACGCTTTGGTAGTAATTTTTTCTTATTTATATTTTTTGTGTTTTTATTCTTTACTTGTCCTATTGAACGTCATTTTGAACAATTAATACCAAAATTCTACCGAAGTATGTTTTATCACAACTCAATTGTTTCATATTGAAATTGTTCAAAATGTCGGTTGAATGGAGAATTGCAGCCCATATGACATTAAATTGCACTTAAAAATGAAATTTTTGGCTTAAAATAACACATAAAAAAATATTAATAAGAAAAATTTCTACCAAAGTGTGTGTTTTGTCACCACAACTCAATATTTTAATAATTAAATTGTTCAAAATTTTGGTGAAATACACAATTTACCCCATGCAATATAAAAATGTATGTAAAGTTTTTAAATTTGGTACGAAATAACGATTAATTAACAAAAAACTTGTCTGTTTAACCGTTATTTCAAACAAAATATTCAATTTTTACGTGCATTCTTATGTTGCGTTGGGTTATATTTTCCATTTTACCCAAATTTTGCACAATTGGAATATACTTAAATAGGGTTGTGGTGACAAAACACACGCTTTGGTAGTAATTTTTGCTAAAAGTTAATTTTATCACCACAACTCAATTGTTTCATATTTAAATTGTTCAAAATGTCGGTTAAATGGAGAATTTCACCCCAAACGACATTAAATTGCACTTAAAAATTAGATATTTGGTTCAAAATAACAAAAAAAAATATAAATAAGCAAAAATTACTACCAAAGCGTGTGTTTTGTCACCACAATTCAATTTTTTTAATAGTTTAATGGTTCAAAAAGTTGCTTAAATGCACAATTTTACCTTACGCAACATAAAAATGCACGTAAAAATTTAAAATTTGGTTCGAAATAACGGTAAATGGACAAGTTTACACAAAACTTGACTGTTTTACCGATATTTCGAACAAAATATTAAATTTTTACGTTCATTTTTATATTGCGTGAAATTAAATTTGTCCATTTGAACGTTATTTTGAACAATTAATACCAAAATTCTACAGAAGTTGGTTTTATCACCACAACTCAAATGTTTCATATTGAAATTGTTCAACATGTCGGTTTATTGGAGAATTGTACCCGAAATGACATTAAATTGCACTTAAGAATAAAATATTTGGTTCAAAATAACAAAAAAAAAATAATAATTTGCAACAATTTCTACCAAAGCGTGTGTTTTGTCACCTCAATTCAATTTATATATATTTAAATTGGTCGAAATGTGGGTAAAATGCACAATTTAACTTCACGCAATATAAAAATGCACGTTAAAATTTAAAATATGGTACGAACATTTTGGACAATTGAAATATACAAAAAATTGTGTTGTGGTGATAAAACACACGCTTTGGTAGTAATTTTTGCAACTTTTTTTTCTGTTTTTATTCATTGTTTGTCTTTTTAAACGTCATTTTGAACAATTAATACCAAAATTCTACCAAAAATAATTTTGCCACCACAATTCAATTGTTTATATTGAAATTGTTCAAATGTCGGTTAGATGGAGGATTTCAGCCCAAATTAAATTGCACTTAAAAATTACATATAAGGTTTAAAATAACACAAAAAAAAATATTTATTTTTTACGTGCTTTTTCGTTTGCGTGGGCTTTATTGATTTATTTAACTCTCATTGTGGACGAAAGAAATATAATAAATTTTTAGTTATGGTGATTAAACACACTTTGGTAGTAATTTTTTTAATCTTTTTTTTTATTGTGTTTTTATTCATTTTTTGTTCATTTGAACGTACTTTGGAACTATTATTACCAAAATTCTACCAAAGTGTGTTTTATCACCACAACTTAATTGTCTCATATTGAAATTGTTTACAATGTCGGTTTAATGGAGAATTTTACCCCCAAATGACATTTACTTGCACTTAAAAATGAAATATTTGGATCAATATAACACAAAAAAAAAATATTTATAAGCAAAAATTACTACCATAGGGTGTGTTTTGTCACCAGAATTCAATATTTTTAATTTAAAATGTTCAAAAAATGGGTAAAATGCAAATTTTTACCCTGCGATATATAAAACTTTAAAATTTTGTTCGAAATAATGGTAAATAGAAAAGATTACACAAAACTTGTCTGTTTTACCGTTATTTCGAACAAGATTTTAAATTTTTACGTGCATTTTTATGTTGCGCGACGTTAAATGGTCCATTTTACCCACATTGTGGACTATCGAAATTAAAAAAAATTTTATTAAGGTAATAAAACACACGCTTTGATAGTAATTATTGCTTTTTATATTTTTTTTTGTGTTTTAATTCATTATTTGTCCATTTGAACGTCATTTTGAACAACTAATACCAAAATTCTACCAAAGCAAATTTTATCACCACAACTTAATTATTTCATATTAGAATTTTTCAAAATTTCGAAATGGAGAATTTAACCCCAAATGACATTAAATTGCACTTAAAAATTAAATATTTGGTTTTAAATAACCGTTTAAACGACAAGTTAGTAGTACTTGGGGCACCTGGGTTGACCTAGTTTCGTGACCTTGACCTTGACCTTGACCTAGTTTCGTGACCTTGACCTTGACCTAGATTCATGACTTTGACCTTTGACCTTGACCTTTGACGTTGACCTTTGACCTTGACCTTTGACCTTTGACCTTAGACCTTTGACCTCTGACCTTTGACCTTTGACCTTTGACCTCTGAACTTTTGACCTTTGACCTCTGACCTTTGAACTTTGACATCTGACCTTTGGCCTTTGACCTCTGACCCCTGGTCAAATCAAAATGTCGGCGATACAAATTCAATTTGGCGCCAGTTTGTATTTAATAGAGATCTCTATCGGTGAATAGTGGTATTAAAAGTAATAGAGTCCTCTATCGGTGAATAGTTTTATTAAAAAAATAAACAAAAGAGTACTCTATCTGTGAATAATGGTATGAAAATTATTTTTGGTAGTACTAAAAGATTTAATGTTTTATCTGCGGTGAATATTAAAACGTGAGTGATGATCATTGGTAGATGTCTGTGTGTGTTATTCTCATATTATAATGAATTAAGACAATATGGTATTTGTATTATTATTTTGCATTATTTTGTTGCTTGATGATGATGATTTATCTTTATCTATTATACTAAAAATTATTCGCGCATATAATTATAATTTATTCTTATCTGTTTTAACGGAAACATAATTTAATTGATCTAATTATTGGAGTATTGATAGGAGACGATCTTAACCACTATACTACGACCGATCATGTTTAATTAGATCTATTTGTTCTATATAAAATATATATAGTATAGTGGGAATAGCGGCGTAAATGATGTATGCCAATCAATCAATAATTGTGATAACATGAATTAAAGAAAAATTTTGTGTGCTAATTAGAAGAAATTGTATTTATTCTTGATAACGATACATTTTATTTTAGGAAAATGATTCTGAAAATTTGATTTCCGCTCTTGCAATAAAAAAAAATTATTATATAATTTATTGGTGGGATATTAATAATTTATTGGTATGATACTTGTTTAATACTTATGTAGCGAATAATTTCTTCTAAATGTCTTATCATTAAATGAAAAACAAATATTGTTCAAACTACTTTTGTTGTATTGATTTATTTTATCGGCGATTTATTAGCATTAATGTGTGTTGTAAAGCGGATATGTCAATGAATTGCAACAACATCAATTAAAGAAAAATAATTGATACTAATTAGAGGATCATTTTAAGTTATCTCACTACCGGAAAATTTCTATGTTTGTTAAAAATTATTAATGATTTCGCCCTCGATTTTTTATCGAACAAAATAAGAACCATTTTGTAGTTTTTTTGACCCTTCAGATTACATATATACTGATGTATGTTTATTAACAACTCTTCAATCGTTTTCGCTATTTTCGACTGTGAAATTTAGTTTACCAAGTGTATTGGGTCAAAGAACTATATTCCTACCTTTACCATATATATGAAAAAAAAAGTGTAGTAAAACAATAGTAACAGTGATATAAAGTGTAAAAATGTTTAAAAAACAACTTATTAAACGTTTTATCGGGGAGAAAGAGGAGGAAGAGGTTTTAGCAGTTGGTGGGTTTAAAATTATTGCTGATGAGAAAAAAATCAATAAAAAGTATAAAACTATTCGAACAGAAGTAGTTTTTCAAATTGAGAGCTTACCAAAAGATACACGCCTGATCCGATTCAATGGATAAAAAGTTCCATTGAATTAATTATAAGCCATATTACACAAGCTGTGGCGCCGAATGATAAAATCGGTCTTGAATTAAAATCAGACAATTTTTCAAATGCAGCATGGCTAAAATTCAGATCAGCAAAGGATCTGCTGTTTGAAGATGTGTGGAACCTACTCAGCAGCATATTCCAAAGCAACTCAGAAGGATTGAATACTGATAGTTTTAAGCTGGTATTGACACAAATAAAAGTACCGGTTGGACAAGGACGGCAACGTAGGTACGCGTATAACACTTGTACAGAAGAGTGGCGAAGTAGAAAAGGCATGATACATATTGACAATAAAGACAACCTTTGTCTACCAAGGGCAATCGTTGTTGCAAGGGTGTATTCAAAAAAACGGAGCAAGGAGGCAAAAAAATGTGATTCGTCTTAACATAGGTAAACGTCCGGTTCAAAAGTCCGGTGTAGTGATTCCAGCTGAGGGTGGGGGTATTGAGGAGGTGAGAAAATTTCAACAGTATCTTTCGAGGTACCAGGTGTGTGTGTATAGTGCCGAGGCAGGAGGACGAGAGTTGATTTATGAAGGACCAACTGCACCCTTAAAAATCAACCTTATACATCATCAAAATCACTACAGCGTCATTACAAGTTTCACATCGGTTTTTGCTTGCAGTTATTATTGTGAAGAGTGTCATGTTCCCTATAATAACAGGAATCAGCACAAATGTCGTGCTGCTTGTCCAGCATGTTTAACAAAACCTCGATGTCCACCAGATGCTACAAAAATACTTTGCAATGAATGTATCAGGGATTTTTTCGGCGACCGATGTTTTACACAACACAAGAAGTCAGACACGTGCAAAAAATTTCGACGGTGTAGAGAATGTCATAAGACTATACCACAAAAACAAGTTCATTACTGTAACGAAATGTTTTGTTCTGTGTGTAAAATGCACCAACCGGAAAATCATCAATGCTACATACAATGCAATACGAAAACACCGCAACTAAAATCAACATCGTTTATATTTTTCGATTTGGAGGCGCGCCAGGAAAAAAATTACAGATCAATCGACGACACTGTAAAAATTCACGAACCTAACCTATGTATTTTTCATCAGCGTTGCGGAATGTGTATAAGTGTAAACGGCGTCGAATCATGCACTAATTGTGGCAATAGAGAGACGATCATTCCTTCAGGAACCACCGATGTCATAGGAGAATTCATGAAGCATGTGCTACTGCAACGCTATAAATTTAAAAATACGGTGGTTATCGCTCACAACGGGCAGGCTTATGATAATCAATTCATCCTAAAATATCTCCTAGAGAAAACCACGCATAAGCCGGAGTTAATTATGCGTGGATCAAAAATAATAGTTATGGAGATTGATCGTGTACGGTTTATCGATAGCCTAAACTATTTCCCAATGCCCTTATCTGCACTTCCGGCAGCGTTCGATCTCGGGGAAAACTTTAAAAAAGGATACTTTCCTCATCTATTTAACACTATTGAAAATTAAAAATATATCGGACCAATTCCGGATAAACAATATTACTCTCCCGACACGATGAAAGTTTGTGATGACTGCGATATAACATGCCGAAAACATGGGTGCAGAAATAATTTCTTAAAATGGCATACTGACCAGACAAATTATCAATTCAAATTTGAAGAAGAGTTCCGCGAATACTGCATATCGGATGTTCAAATACTAACACAAGCGTGTCTGAAATTTCACGAAAATATGATGGAGGAGTGTAATGTATCGCCTTTCACTGATGCCACGACAATAGCGTCTACATGTAATATGGTTTATAGACGTAATTTTTTGAAACCATCAACAATTGGAATTATTCCGAACAGAGGCTATCGCAATGTAGATACACAGTCAAAAATTGCTGTAAAATGGATGATTGAGGAAGATTCAAAACGTGGCATCAGTATTAAGCATGCTTTTAATGGCAGAGAAGTGATGATTAGCGGCATGAAGGTCGACGGGTATGTGGAATCTTCTAATCAGATCTTTGAGTTTCATGGGTGTTATTACCACGGTCACGAATGCCATCGTATCAATCGTGATAAAGCTCTAAAAGAAGACAACAGTGATACATTAGATGCTCGACGTCAAAGAACAATGGACAAAACAGCTAGATTACGGGGTCTAGGTTACGAAGTTATCGAAATGTGGCAGTGTAATTAAAAGACAAAGGTGGATGACAACCATCCGATTCTTCAAAATACACCCCTGAATCCAAGAGAATTGCTTTTTACGGTGGCCGTACAGGCAACACAAGAACATATTACAAAGCAAAACATGGCGAGAAAATTAAATACATAGATATTTGCTCACTCTACCCGTGGGTCTGTAAATATCAGAAATTCCCCATTGGTCACCCAGAAGTACTTATTGGTGAGGCTTGCAACTCTGTTGATCTCAACATAACAGAAGGTTTAATAAAATGTCGGATATTACCACCTCGAGGCTTATATCATCCTGTACTACCGGTTAAGATGAATAACAAACTCATGTTTGTTTTATGTCGGACTTGTGGAGACCAACAGTTAGGGGAGTGTGAACACACTAGTCATGATGAACGGGCATTGGTGGGGACGTGGGTCATGGATTAGATTTTAAAGGCATTAGAGAAAGGTTACATAATGCTTAATGTATACGAAATTTGGCGCTACAAAACTGTTCAACATGGATCGCGAGCTGAAGGATTGTTTACAAAATTTATCGACAAATTTTTAAAAATCAAACAGCAAGCTTCGGGGTGGCCATCAGACTGTTATAACCAGATACAGAAAGACGAATACATTAGAAATTATAAGCATCGAGAAGGTGTAGAATTAGAAGCAAATCAGATCGTGAAGAATGCCGGCTTGAGATCTATGGCGAAGCTGATGCTTAATAGTTTTTGGGGTAAATTTGGCCAGTGGGAAAATCAAAGCAAAACCACCATTGTTAGAACTCCAAAAGAGTTTTACGATATGTTGCTGAATGCTACGATAGACATAAATAGTGTATCGGAGATAAATGAGGATGTCTTATTGGTTAACTGGGAGTACAAAGAGGAAGCCGCTCAAGAGTTGCCGAGTGTAAATGTTTGTATTGCTGCTTACACTACAGCTCATGCGCGCCTAAAATTGTACAGCTATCTTGAGCAACTTGGGGAGCGCGTGCTGTACTATGATACCGATTCTGTGATCTTTATTTCATTCGACGGTGCATACGAACCAGCAACCGGTTCATTCCTAGGAGATATGACGGACGAATTAGAATCTGATTATGGTACAGGTAGCTTTATCAGCGAGTTTATTTCGGGTGGACCGAAAAACTATGGGTTTGAAGTTTTTTCCACTACGAAAAATAAAAAACTTGGAAAGTGTAAGGTTAAAGGGTTCTCTCGGAGTTATGAGGTATCACAATTAATCAATCTGACTTCGATGAAGGAATCCATCCTCGATCAAAACGAAATTAGGACGATACCTATTACAATGCGTAACATTCGTCGAACAAATCAACATGATGTAATAGGTACAACTGAAGTAAAAAACTACAGGGTTAATAGTAGAAAGAGGAAATTTCTCAATGATCATAACTCGTTGCCATACGGCCACCAAATACTGTGTAGAAAATCTATTTAAAAATGTTTTATTTTATTTAGTTTTATATAAAATGTTTAATAAATAAATAATAATTATACAATATCCGATTTTTTAATCCACGATGCATGAGACTTATCGAAGCCCAACCATTGAACTTTTACTTTGTTTCCTCGTTGTTGCAATATTTTTTCTACTAGATAAACGTCTGGATTTTTAACTTTCTGTAATTCGTATTCGTAAAATCGTCCGGCAATTGATTGACCCTGATAATCCTTAATCAGGTATGTCACAGGAAATCTGTTGTAAACATGTGTTATTTTGAATATTTCTGGTGACCAGTTCGGTGTGTAACCTTTCTCGAATTTTTTTTTAACTTGCTGATTCTAACATCATCACCAATCTTGTATTTACAGTCCCTTAAAATCTTAGGTCCGTAATTAAACACCTTCTTTAACAGTTTTCGTTCAACTTGTTTGCTATTAACACTCACAGGTGCCATGTTAATTGTTCTATGTTTGGTGTTGTTATACTCCTCAACAATGCTTGCAAGTATATCATACCACTTGTATGATCCTCGAAAGCTAAACATTTTCCACATTTTCTCTTTCAGAGTTCGGTTGAATCGTTCAACAATAGAAGCCTTTAGAAAACTGTATGTCGAGTAATGATTAATATTGTACTTCATGATGGTGTTTCTAAACGACGCATTATAAAATTCTTTTCTTAGATCCGTCTGCAAGTTTTTGGGGATGCGTTTGCTACTCTGAAAAATTTGATTAAAAGCATCCGCTACCTCTTTTGCTGATTTGTTTTTAACGGGTTTAACCCATGCAAATTTTGAGAACGCATCGATCACTGTTAGCAAATATTTAAACCCCTTATTCATTTTAGCATAAGTCTGCATCTCTACTAAATCGGCCTGCCACAGATCGTCGATACCTTTTATTTTAGCTTTTCTACGCGGAAAATTTTTTCGGGACGGTTTATGAATTTCGTTCACCACTTGTTGCCGACTCATTATAAATAGAAAGAGTGTTTCGGATAAAGATAGAACTGTCAATTTATACATTTCGCAATAGGGAAATAAAAAACTGTTTTCAAGTTTTAACGTTTATTTAATAATTTAAATTTTCTTTACAAACATTTGTATAATTATTATTCAATATTTGTTGTTTACATAAGATGGGTATCTCATTAAATAAGCGCGCGTAGTTAAAAAAATTATGACCAGTCGTGGGCGGTATAAAAAAGTCTATCGCCTCTAATGAATATGAATTCTGATTACAGCATTTCATCATATACATATGATGATATGCTGCTACATGTTGCCAGACAGTTTCACTCCAATTAATGATTGATTGCAGAAACGATAATAGTTCTTCAATATGCACCCACTCTCCATTATTTAAGATGATTTTTTTGATACCATCCGTAAAAAGAACACGTCGCTCAGTACCTCGACAAGTCAGCTTAACACTACAGTCACATGTTGTTTTAGGCAACTCCTTAAACAAAATATTATTCTGCCCCATAAAATGATTTTTTATCATCTCCCAATTATTGTATACAGATGTTGTCCATGTTTCTGTGCACATTTGATGAAACACCGTGTTTTTAAATAAAACTATAGCAGGTTTAAAAGTTTCAGCATCAAAACCAATACTCAAATAGCTTGTATGTCGATCGTTTAAGAAATATGTATGAGACAACAATAACGCGGGCACAAATACATTTTCTTTCGCTGATAACTTTTTCACTTCCGAAATATTTTCCATTTTAACGTTGAGGATCAAAATTAAACTGTAAATAATATTTAAAATGTTTCCATATTAATAGTTTTTATTTCGTCATGCTTCGGTTATTATCGTCGAATTGTTTTTCGAATAACTGTCTTATTTTTTTATCATTTTCCAGACGGTTATCAGTTTTAAATAATTTTACAAAATGTTTCATCGATTTACGTTTACATCTGTTCAATAAAAATACGCAACAATATTGACCGCAAACCCCTGTGTATGGACTTTGCAATTGTTTTTTATTATAAATAATACACTTGCTATTTTGTTTTAAAAAATTTTTTACTAGACTATATTTAGACGGGTGTCTACCATAAGAATCAAAAAATTCAGCACATCCTCTTGTAGGAAAATAAACTGCCAACCAATGTTGTCCTGGTTTGTCCGCTGTATCCGTATTAATAACATATAAAGCTGGTTTAGATTTTACTCTACCTGGTATTTGATCAATTGCAAAAACGCCTTTAAAATTCTTTTTTGTACATTTATGCACTTTCATAGCTTTGTATATGTCTAATGTAGACATTGTATTAGTCATGTATTTCATTGTGTATTACAGAACTTCTTTGATCTACTCTTCTATTTATACTATTTTAATAGTTTGTTATAATATTACGATTTTTATTTCTAGAGTAGTATTATATTCTAGGTATATTAAACAGGTAATAGTTATCGGTAGAGCAGCTCCAAATCTGGCTTCCAATCTTAAATTTTCTTGATTCATTAGAGAGTTACACGGTTCGGTACTCGACATATCAGCAGTTAAATCAAAAGCCAGCATAAAATATCCATTTTTAAACATGTCTTTACTAATCAAATTTCCTTGTGAAGTGTGTAAAATCCCATTCGCGGAGAAAATCGTTGAATATGCTCTAGCATAAAATGATGAATCTGAAAAGCTCATCTCAATCGGGTCGCTAGGAATTTGAACTCCATTCACATAGAGTGCAAAAGATGTCATTTTATTATGCTTAAAATAAAAAGGGTTTTTAGATCTTCTTCCGGTATATGCATCACTATCGATCATCATAAATATAAGATTAGTTGGAAGCTGTCCGATAACTATATTATCTAGTGAAATTGAAGAACCGCCCGAAGGTATTGTAAATGTTTTAATTTCATTTCGTTTGTAATGATATTTTGCTGTTGTATTCTCAAGAACTTTATGATGAGCAACTAATATATTTGGATTTATTGTAACATGTCTCATATACAAGGTAGCTTCGGTGACTTTTATAACTGAAGTATCTCCATCGGCGGCGAGTATGTAAAATTCTGGTTTGTTAAGTGTTAACGCTATTCTTAAATCAACGTTATTTAATAATAACAAAGGTTGATTGAGCATATCGACATGTAGTTTCCCATATACTTCGACAGTATTGCTGTTCTTCGTTAAGGCTATTCTCGCTTTTAAGCCGTCGTTTGCTGCTAGATTATCGAGACCCTTAACATCCAAACTCCACCCGGCTAGTTGTAGGTGTGTTTTGTGTGCATCATCACTATAGTTAAGTAATTGTTCTATATATGCTCTATAGCTGTAATTTCCGTTGGTCGAATTTATATTCTTCCTGTTTAAGGAAACACCGACTTGATGAAAAATGCTATGTAAAATATTGTTTACAATCCCTGGTTGATCTTTATCGGCTTCGACATACAAGCTTCCATCAGCTTTAGTAATGTGAAACTTCAGACGTATATTTATTGATGATAAATCTAAATAAGCATCACCATGTCCATAACATGCAAACTCAATAACCGATTGATTTTCTAAACTTGTAATAGGTTTGTATGCAACTTCTTCATTTTTTAAAATACCGGTCTGAATTGCTGGAGGTTTAAATATATCTAGTTCTGATTTCATACATTCCGTAAACGACATCATGTAAATATATCAATAACACGGCTTTTTTTCGTTTTATTTTTGGATATATTTTTTCTTTTTTTGATAGTATTCCGTCTATGGATTACTTTCGACTGGTTACATAGACGACCTAACCGTCCTTTTATTGATTTTCTAATGCGTTTTCTAATTCCAGAACCCGACATTTCTTTTATTTTTTCTGCTGCTTTATCACGCAATTTATCAACCATCTGTATTGATGTGTCACGTAATATTTCTTTAACAGGTTTTCCACGAAGAAAATCGGTACCCGCCTCAATTACTCCACTTTTTAAACCCTGCAGGGCTGATGACAGCAAAGGAGTTAGGTATCTAAATATTCCACTAAAAATACCTCCGATTCCCCTTCCTTTTTGATAAACATTCCGAAATCGTAATAATGGTCCAAAATCTTCGTTACTGTAACCACCTCCAGACTGATTAGAATAATAACGGGTATTATATCCATTGTTATTGCTAAGTGAGTACAGGGTTATGTCTGGACCTCTTTATATAGCTTTTCGAAAATGTAAAACTAAACTGGTCATAAAGAGTCCATCTTCAAAATTTATTTGTTCCCCATGCTCGTCCGTTATTAATATACTTATTTCTGATATACTATGCTTTTCTACCTCGCAATATTGTATATTTTCTATATGATACGATCTAGGCAAACCTTTATCTGCAATTGTTCCTAAAGGATCCATAAACAAGCACCGTACCGATGTATCTCCAATAATTCGAGGTTTAATTATATCACAATAAAAGCATATGTAAGCGGGGTATGGAATATTGTTAGTTTCCAAAATTTCTTCAATATAATTCTGTTTTAATAGCTGTATTTTACTTTGCATCTCAGTTGTTAATTCGAAATTTTTAATATCGTTTATAATCGATATAATAAACTCGGGCCATTTTGCTCTGTCAATCTGACTAAATATCGTGTCAAATAATTCCTCCGGTGTGTATTTCAAATTACATAATAATATTACATTAACATTTTCCAGTGCTTTAATCTGGATATATGGTTTATTATTAAATTCTCTTATTATTGCTGATTGTTGATAGCGTTTAAAGAAATCTTTTTGTTTTACTTTTTCGTAAAATTTTGGAGCCGTAACTAACAAATTGACGAGTTTTTCATTTAACCACCCCAATCTCCCTGTTGATTTAATCATAATCTGTACTGGGAGTATTGCTTTATTAGTTATCGATGTATGAGCGACATTTGTTAGTCCAACAAACCATTTTTCACTATAATCAAACGTTATAACATTCGGAAGTTTGACTGTGAAGCGAGATAAAGAGTTACCGGGATAGTACTTTAATGAGCTGTTTCTCAAGAGAGTTACATAGGTGAAAGTATCCATGATAGGATGGAATAAATAATGAAAAATAAAACACCATTTTAACCCTTTATATAACTTTTTTATTTCAACATTTTTATTTGTATTGTACCCAAAGCTGCTCTCGCATCGGTAGCGAACGCAAACTTTGACTACGAGTTATTGTTTCTACAGTAGATGTACGGCTACTTTTCCTTTGGGGAAAATTTATTTCCGTCTGTAAGTACCCATCACTTCCTTTCTGCAGCTTAGATTTATGTTTTGTTAAAGGTTTTGGAGGTTTCCGAAATTGTGGTACGGTTAACACATCACCATTTTTCATTTCAATTGTTTTGTAACCAGCAGAATCTCTAATGTTTACTACATCTCTTTGATCATACTCATCTTCAATATCATTGGTGAAAACATCATCGTCATCAGCGTCATGTTCATTATCGCCGTTGTCATCGTCGGTAGCACTATGTTGTTGAGAACTAGGGAGATTGCCTATTCCTTTAAACTCGGGTATGACTGGTATATCAATTGTTTGTGTAGAATTATCAAATACTTGAGGTCTATGTATTTGTGTGTCTCTATCTTTAGTTAAAATCCTCTTAGTTTGTACACCAACTCCCTCGACATGTTTCGGTTGCATCTAATTTTATTGTTGTGTGCATTTTTTCTTTTAATTGATGAATAAGTTAATAAATGTTGTCTATATAAATGCCACTTATTTAAGTCGGATAGCTTCCTGTTATGTAAAATTGATTTCATATTCTTATCTAAAGATGATAATTGATCATCCTCCAATACAATATGTTTAAATTTTTCAAAAAGTTCCGGTGGTACAACAATCATTCTTTGTAAATTGTTCATATTGATTTGTGAATTAATTTCCCAATTACTCCTGATAGGATGCTACCTATTAAAACAGGTAAAAATCCTCCTTTTTGAACAAGTATTTTACGCTTAGACGTAATACTTAGCTTTGGACAAACTAGTTATCGTAGCTCCCTTTTATAGTTTTGCAGTTTGTTTTTGCAGTGTTTAGAAATTTTATTGTTCCCATTTAAGGTGTTAAGGGATATTTCACATAACGTTTTAATGATTTCGGAACTCGATGCTTTTACCAATGCTTTTCGTAACTGAGGATTACAATCTTTTAAAACATGTAGAATATGTCTGTTTGCCCTCAAACGTTTCATTTTTTGCGCACAACTTTTCATTTTCAAGCAGCGCCGGCGAGCAATAACAAGTTAGATAATTTCGATTAAAAATATCTGTTCGGAAACGTATCAAATCGTTGGTTGATTGACCCAGATCGAAAAGTAAATAACCGTGTGGTTTCGAAGTTGCTTCATTATATACCCTCATGAGATCTACAGAATTTTCAGGGTATATTTGACGGGCAAGTGATAAAATCTGAAACTTATCACGAGGATTTTAAAAAACTACAAGATTTTTACAATTTAGCGAAATATCTCGACAGTATTTAGCCTGATGGAGTACATTTTGAGTAACTAAAATCACAGATAAATTATTGTGGTGAGATCCTTTTGTAAAGAGTTCACAAATGTTTTTATTATAAGCCTCCGTTATTAGATCATCTAAAATGATAAGAGTGCCGTCTTCCATATTTTCAAACGATTCAGGTACATTTTTTAAAATTTCTATTTGGTTTGCCTTATATATATCTTTCGGTATAGCATTTGCTATTGCATTACACCATAAAATATTTCTGAATTTTAAATGTTTTAGCAAGTCTAGGACGAAAGTGGTTTTACCACAACCCGAAGGTCCCGCTACCATCATAGTAAATGGTTGAATTATATTCATTGTTCGCTCAAACAGTATTCACCCCCAATACAATTAAACACTTCCTTTTATATATTTTAGAAAGTTTTATTTTTCAAATACCATACACATTTCCGAACAAATAGTTATAAATTCAGCTGTCTCTTCCAACAATATATCCAGAAATTTCGTGAACGCATCAGGGCCGCGACATGTTATTTTACGTAATAACCCCTCCAAGTGCTGTTGATCTGGATATTGTTTTTCAATATTGTCCAACATTTTTTGCGAAACAATATTCTTCATCAGACATTTTTTGGCACATTTTTCGTATTGTAACATCCGAGATAACGACGGAATATTTTTTGATATAACCTCAATATGTTTAGAATCCATTTTAACCTTATTAACCCTGCGCAATAAATAAGAATGATTGAGTTATTTTAATATGTCTGACAAAAATGACCTACTTTTTGACAACAATTTCCGGCTACTAGATATTGGTACAATGTTGACCTTTTGCATATGTACAGCAACGACTAGAGAATATTTTTCTAAATTTTTCGAAGCGGAAGTCATAAAATTTTAAAAAATTATTACTAATACAATGCAATTTATTGTCTTACAACATAGTAGTACTTGGCGCAAGTGCAACGTTTTTCCATTCGCTTTCAAAATAAAATAATAGAGTGGAGGGGGTACAATTTCACTATATAACATTCAATTTCAAATAATAATCATTCAGTTTACAAACGACACGGTACAATGGTAAGTTATTTTTATCAGTTAATTTTTAATAAACATCAAAAAAAGAATCAAATTTATTTTTTACTTCTAGGCAGCAGAATTTATCAATAATTTCACCGAGTGCATCAGGGAGCAGGAGTCAGAAAATCGTTTCCTCAAATATGATGATATGGTAATTGACAAACCATACCCAGTGAAGAAGATTAGAATGGCCAATTCACCATTCGGAGAGCGGATTCGAGTTCATTTGCACGAGGGGGTCTATTCACTTTCGGGGCCTCTGTCGAAGAAGATGATCCGGAAAAACAGAAAACAACGACTCATAAACAAACTAATGAAGGGAGTCAAAGTGGGAAATATTGCCCTTATCATAAAAGGACGTGTCGGCGAAGGAACACACTCCAGAATAAATGTTAATTTTGAGTCATTTGAACCTGAAAATACTACCAGCAGTAACAACAACAACGACGACGTTTGGGATAGTGATTCTTCTTCCACCAGCTCAATGAATGCACAACAGTTGAATAATAAAACAGAGATTTAGTAAAAATAAAATGTTTTATTTCGATTAAAAATGTATATAATTTGTAGAAAAAAACTATAGTAACTATAAACGCACAACAATTAGAGAGAAAAACAGAAATTTAATTTAAATAAAATTTATTAAACTAAATTGAGTGTTTAATATAGTTCTTTAAACATGTTTTTTGTGTATAATAGATATTCTTCTACTACATCAGCTGTCATCATCAGGTACCCTGCGTTTGACTCTACCTCAAAGTAACAGTTTTTATCACACCCCTCGCAAATCACATTTACATGTTTGGGTGCAATATACCTGTTGTATATATAAACACAAGTAAAATAGTGTTCCGGATCCATTTCATCTTTAAGCCTTGTGAAATCCAATAGATAGTGGCCGTTATCCCCCAAATCTTCGCTCTCATCCCATGCACACTGTGCACAAAGATCATCCTCAAGAGTGGTGAAAACGCGGTAAAATGTATCTGCTCCAGTCACTTCCTCCTCTAAATCATTAACTAGTTTAGCAGGGAACGATTCCTTAGTTAGTCCTCTGTGTAATCCGTTTTCCAAAACACACACTTTAGAAATAATTTTTAAACTTTTCGGGGTGAAGACAGCCATCTCCGTATTTTCTTGTTCTTGAAACATTTAAGTTAATTGTTCACAAAAGATTACTGATGATTCAAAAATTGTAGCTTATATATAATTGATGCTGTTGCAATTCATTGACATATCCGCTTTACAACACACATTAATGCTAATAAATCGCCGATAAAATAAATCAATACAACAAAAGTAGTCTGAACAATATTTGTTTTTCATTTAATGATAAGACATTTAGAAGAAATTATTCGCTACATAAGTATTATACAAGTATCATACCAATAAATTATATAATATCCCACCAATAAATTATATAATAATTTTTTTTTATTGCAAGAGCGGAAATCAAATTTTCAGAATCATTTTCCTAAAATAAAATGTATCGTTATCAAGAATAAATATAATTTCTTCTAATTAGCACACATAATTTTTCTTTAATTCATGTTATCACAATTATTGATTGATTGTCATACATCATTTACGCCGCTATTCCCACTATACTATATATATTTTATATAGAACAAATAGATCTAATTAAACATGATCGGTCGTAGTATAGTGGTTAAGATCGTCTCCTATCAATACTCCAATAATTAGATCAATTAAATTATGTTTCCGTTAAAACAGATAAGAATAAATTATAATTATATGCGCGAATAATTTTTAGTATAATAGATAAAGATAAATCATCATCATCAAGCAACAAAATAATGCAAAATAATAATACAAATACCATATTGTCTTAATTCATTATAATATGAGAATAACACACACAGACATCTACCAATGATCATCACTCACGTTTTAATATTCACCGCAGATAAAACATTAAATCTTTTAGTACTACCAAAAATAATTTTCATACCATTATTCACAGATAGAGTACTCTTTCGTTTATTTTTTTAATAAAACTATTCACCGATAGAGGACTCTATTACTTTTAATACCACTATTCACCGATAGAGATCTCTATTAAATACAAACTGGCGCCAAATTGAATTTGTATCGCCGACATTTTGATTTGACCAGGGGTCAGAGGTCAAAGGCCAAAGGTCAAAGGTCAGAGGTCAAAGTTCAAAGGTCAGAGGTCAAAGGTCAAAGGTTCAGAGGTCAAAGGTCAGCGGTCAAAGGTCAAAGGTCAGAGGTCAAAGGTCTAAGGTCTAAGGTCAAAAGTCAAAGGTCAAGGTCAAAGGTCAACGTCAAAGGTCAAGGTCAAAGGTCAAGGTCATGAATCTAGGTCAAGGTCAAGGTCACGAAACTAGGTCAAGGTCAAGGTCACGAAACTAGGTCAACCCAGGTGCCCCAAATACTACTCAAGTTTTGTGTCAACTTCTCTATTTACCGTTATTTCGACTAGAATAATTAAATTAAAGTTGCAATTTATTATGTTATTTCGAGTGTCATTCTCCATTTTCCTATTACTTTGTTAAGATTTTGGTACATGTCATTCGAAATGACGTTCAAATGGACAAATAATGAACAAAAAAACAAAAAAAATATTAATTAGCAAAAATTATTACTGAAGCGTGGGTTTTGTCACCACAACTCAATTTTTTGATATTTAAATTGTTCGAAATGTGGGTAAAATGCACAATTTAACCCCACGCAATATAAAAATGCAAGTAAAAATTTAAAATTTGGTTCAAAATAACTGTAAATAGACAAGTTTACACAAAACTTGTCTGTTTTACCGTTATTTTGAACAAAATATTAAAATTTAACGTGAATTTTTATGTTTCGCGGGGTTGAATGGTCTATTTTACCCACATGTTGGACAATTGAAATATAAAGAAATTGAGTTGTGGTGATAAAACACACGCTTCGGTACTAATTTTTGCTAATTTATATTTTTTGGTGTTTTTTTATTCATTTTTTGTCCATTTGAACGTTTTTTGGAACTATTATTACCAAAATTCTACCAAAGTGTGTTTTATTACCACAACTTAATTGTCTCATATTGAAATTGTTTACAATGTCGGTTAAATGGAGAATTTTACCCCAAATAAAATTTAATTGCACTTAAAAATGAAATATTTGGATCAAAATAACACAAAAAAATATTAATAAGCAAAAATTACTACCATAGCGTGTGTTTTGTCACCAGAATTCAATATTTTTAATTTAAATTGTTCAAAAAATGGGTAAAATGCAAATTTTACCCCTCCGCAACATAAAAATTTAATATTTGGTTCGAAATAACGTTAAATAGAAAAGATTACACAAAACCTGTCTGTTTTACCGTTATTTCGAACACGATTTTAAATTTTTACGTGCATTTTAATGTTGCGCGACGTTAAATGGTCCATTTTACCCACATTGTGGACTATTGAAATAAAAAAAATTTTTATTAAGGTGATAAATTACACGCTTTGGTAGTAATTATTGCTTATTATATTTTTTTTGTGTTTTAATTCATTATTTGTCTATTTGAACGTCATTTTGAACAATTAATACCAAAATTCTACCAAAGCAAACTTTATCACCACAACTTAATTGTTTCATATTAAAATTTTTCAAAATTTCGGTTTAATGGAGAAATTCACCCCAAATGACATTAAATTGCACTTAAAAATTAAATATTTGGTTTTAAATAACCGTTTAAACGACAAGTTTTGTGTCAACTTCTCTATTTACCGTTATTTCGACTAGAATAATTAAATTAAAGTTGCAATTTATTATGTTATTTCGGGTGTCATTCTCCATTTTCCTATTACTTTGTTAAGATTTTGGTACATGTCATTCGAAATGACGTTCAAATGGACAAATAATGAACAAAAAAACAAAAAAAATATTAATTAGCAAAAATTACTACTGAAGCGTGGGTTTTGTCACCACAACTCAATTTTTTGATATTTAAATTGTTTGAAATGTGGGTAAAATGCACAATTTAACCCCACGCAATATAAAAATGCAAGTAAAAATTTAAAATTTGGTTCGAAATAACTGTAAATAGACAAGTTTACAAAAAACTTGTCTGTTTTACCGTTATTTTGAACAAAATATTAAAATTTTACGTGAATTTTTATGTTTCGCGGGGTTGAATGGTCTATTTTACCCACATGTTGGACAATTGAAATATAAAGAAATTGAGTTGTGGTGATAAAACACACGCTTTGGTAGTAATTTTTTCTAATCTATATTTTTTGGTGTTTTTTTATTCATTTTTTGTCCATTTGAACGTTCTTTGGAACTATTATTACCAAAATTCTACCAAAGTGTGTTTTATTACCACAACATAATTGTCTCATATTGAAATCGTTTACAATGTCGGTTAAATGGAGAATTTTACCCCAAATGACATTTAATTGCACTTAAAAATGAAATAATTGGATCAAAATAACACAAAAAAAAATATTAATAAGCAAAAATTACTACCATAGCGTGTGTTTTGTCACCAGAATTCAATATTTTTAATTTAAATTGTTCAAAAAATGGGTAAAATGCAAATTTTACCCCTCCGCAATATAAAAATTTAAAATTTGGTTCGAAATAACGTTAAATAGAAAAGATTACACAAAACTTGTCTGTTTTACCGTTATTTCGAACAACATTTTTAATTTGTTCGTGCATTTTAATGTTGCGCGACGTTAAATGGTCCATTTAACCCACATTTTGGAAAAATGCAATATGAAAAAATTGAGTTCTGGTGATAAAACTCACGCTTTGATTGTAATTTTTTCTAATTTATATTTTTTTCTGTTTTTATTCATTATTTGTCAATTTGAACTTCATATTGAACAATTAATACCAAAACAGTTCCAACGTCTGTTTAATCAGCACACCTCAATTGTTTCATATTGAAATTGTTCAAAATGTCGGTAAAATGGAGATTTTCACCCCAAATGACATTTAATGGCAAATAAAAATTAAATATTTGGTTTAAAATAACACAAAAAAAAAATATTTATAATCAAAAATTTCTACAAAAGCATGTGTTTTGTCACCACAATTCAATCTTTTAATATTAAAATTGTTTTAAGCGTAAATAAAATGCACAATTTTACCCCACGCAATATAAAAATACACGTTAAAATTTTTAATTTTGTTCGAAACAACGGTGAATAGACAACTTTCCACAAAACTTGTCTGTTTTATCGTTATTTCAAACAAAATATTTAATTTTAAAGTGCATTTTTATGGTTCGCGGGGTTAAATGGTTTATTTTACCCACATTTTGGACAATTGAAATATAAAAAAATTGAGTTGTGGTAATAAAACACACGCTTTGGTGGTAATTTTTGCTAATTTATATTTTTCTTGTGTTTTTATTCATTATTTGTCCATTTAATTGTCATTTTGAACAATTAATACCAAAAATCTACCGAAGTGTCTTTAATTACCACAACCTGTATTTTATCTTTTGTTTCATATTGAAATTGTTCAAAAAGTCAGTAAAATGGAGAGTTTTAACCCAAATGACATTAAATTGCACTTTAAAATTAAATATTTGGTTCAAAATAACACAAAAAAAAAATAATAAGCAAAAATTCATACCAAAGCGTGTGTTTTGTCACCACAATTCAATTTTTATATATTTAAATTGTTCAAAATGTGGAAAAGCTGCACAATTAAACCCCAATCAATATAAAAATGCACTTTAAAATTTAAAATTGGGTTCGAAATAACGATAAATAGTCAATTTCAACAAAACATGTCTTTTTTACCGTTATTGTGAACAAAATATTAAATTTTTACGTGCATTTTTATACTGCGTGGGGTTATTTTGTCCATTCAACCCAAATTTTGAACAATTGGATTATACAAAAATGGAGTTGTGGTGATAAAATACACGTTTTGGTAGAAATTTTTGCTAATTTACATATTTTCTGTATGTGGTTTTCATTATTGAATAAAAATTTGAACGAAATACATATTTGAAGGTCATTTTCAACAATCAATACCAAAATTCTATCAAAGTTAATTTTATCACCAAATCCAAATTGTTTTATATTTAAATTGTTCAAAATGTCGCTATAATGGTGAAATTCACCCCAAATGACATTCAATAGCACTAAGAATTAAATATTTGGTTCAAAATAATGGTTAAAACGACAAGTTTTAAGTCAACTTGTCTCTTCACCGTTATTTCGATTAAAAAATATTTTATGTTTAGGTGCAATTTTATTTTATTAAGGGAAAAATTCTCCATTTACCCATTATTTTGTTAAGATTTTGGTACATGTCGTTCAAAATGACGTTCAAATGTACAAATAATGAACAAAAACACAAAAAAAAATTTAATTTGCTAAAATTACTTCTAAAGCGTGAGTTTTGTCACTTCAACAATTTAAATTTAAAAATATTGTTTTTGATATTTAAATTGTTCAAAATGTGGGTAAAATAAACAATTTAACCCCACGCAATATAAAAATGCACGTAAAAATTTAAAATTTTGTTCGAAATAACGGTAAATAGACAAGTTTACACAAAACTTTTCGGATTTACCGTAATTTTGAACAAAATATTAAATTTTAATGTGCATTTTGATGTTGCGCGAGGATTAATGGTCCATTTTACCCACATTTTTGACAATTGTAATATATTAAATTTGAGTTGTGGTGATAAAACACACGCTTTGGTAGTAATTTTGCTAATTTATATTTTTTTTTGTTTTTATTCGTTATTTGTCCATTTGAACGTCATTTTAAACGATTAATACCAAAATTCTACCAAAGTGTGTTTTATCACCATATCTCAATTTTTTCATATTAAAATTGTTCAAAATGTCGGTTTAATAACGAATTTCACCCCAAATGACATTAAATTGCACTTAAAAAAGAAATATTTGGTTCAAAATAACACATAAAAAATAACATTTATAAGCAAAAATTACTACCAAAGCGTGTGTTTTGTCACCAAAATTCAATCTTTTTATATTTTAATTGTTTAAAATATGGAAAAAATGCACAATTTAACCCTATGCAATATTTAAATGCACGTAAAAATTTAAAATTTTGTTCGAAATAACGGTCAATAGACAAGTTTAAACAAAACTTGTTTTTTTTACCGTTATTTCGAACAAAATATTAAATTTTTACGTGCATGTTTTTGTTGCGCGGGGTTGAAAGGTCCATTTTACCGACGTTTTGGACAATTTAAACATAAAAAAATTAAATTGTGGTGATTAAACACACGCTTTGGTAGTAATTTTTGCTAATTTATATTGTTTCTGCTTTTATTCATTATTTGTTCATTTGAACGTCATTTTTAAGAATTCATACCAAAATTCTACCAAAGTTTATTAAATCACCACAACTTAATTGTTTCATATTGAAATTGTTCAAAATATCGGTTTAATGGAGAATTTCACCCCAAATGACATTAAATTGCACTTAAAAACTAAATATTTGTAACAAAATAACAGAAAAATTAAATACTTATAAGCAAAAATTACTACCAAAGCGTGTGTTTTGTCACCACAATTCAATTTCTTTATATTTAAATTATTCAAAATTTGAGTTTAATGCACAATTTAACCTCATGCAATATAAAAAGCACGTCAAAATTGAAAATTTGGTTCGAAATAACGGTAAATAGACAAGTTTATACAAAACTTGTATGTTTAACCGTTATTTTGAACAAAATTTTTAATTTTTATGTGCATTTTGATGTTGAGCAGGAATTAATGGTCCATTATACCCACATTTTGAACCATTGGCATATACATAAATGGATCTGTGGTGATAAAACACACGCTCTGGTAGTAATTTTTGCTAATTCATATTTTGTTTGTATTTCTATTCATAATTTGTCTATTTAAACGTCATTGTGAACAAGAAATACCAAAATTCTTCTTAGTTAATAAAATCACCACAACTTTATTGTTTCATAAATTGTTCAAAATGTCGGTAAAATGGAGAATTTCACCCCAAATGACAAAAAATTGCACTAAAAAATTAAATATTTGGTTAAATATAATGATAAAAACGACAAGTTTTTTGTCAACTTATCTATTTACCGTTATCTCGATTTAAATATTTTATTTTTAGGTGCAATTTTATGTCATTTCGGGTGAAATACATCATTTACCCATTGTTTTGTTAAGATTTTGGTACATATCGTTCAAAATGACAATTGAGTTGTGTTTTACCACCACAACTCAATTGTTTCATATTGAAATTGTTCAAAATGTCGATTTAATGGAGAATTTCTCCCCAAATGACATTTAATTGCACTTAAAAATTCAATATTTGATTCAAAATAACACAAAAAAAAAATATAAATTAGGAAAAACTACAACCAAAGCGTGTATTTTGTCACTACAATTCAATTTTTGTAATTTTCAAAATGTGGTTCAAAATGTGGGAAAAATGAACAATTTATATGCCTCACTCAAAATAAAAATATACGTAAAAATTAAAAATTTGGTTCGAAATAACGGTAAATAGACAAGTTTGTGGTAAATATGTAAATTTGTGAAAACTTGTCTTTCTACCGTTATTTCGAAACAAAATATTAAATTTTTACGTGCATTTTTTAGTTGCGCGAGGTTAAATGGTCAATTTTTGCCACATTTTGGACAATTGAAATATACAAAAAATTGAGTTGTGGTGATAAAATACACGCTTTGGTAGTAATTTTTGCAATTTTTTTTCTTTTTTTATTCATTGTTGGTCCATTTGAACGTCATTTTTAACAATCAATACCAAAATTGTACCAAAGTGTGATTTATCACCACAATTCAATTGTTTATATTGAAATTGTTCAACATGTGGGTTAAATGGAGAATTTCAGCCCAAATGAAATTAAATTTTACTTTAAAATTACATATTTGGTTAAAAATAACACAAAAAAAAATTTTGAGAAGCAAAAATTACTACCATAGCGTGTGTTTTGTCACCATAATTCAATATTTTTATATTTAAATTGTTAATATAATGGGTAAAATGCAAATTTTTACCCTCCGCAATACAAATTTTTTAAATTTTGTTCGAAATAACGGTAAATAGAAAAGATTACACAAAACTTGTTTGTTTTACCGTTATTTTGAATAAAATATTAAATTTGTACGTGCATTTTAATTTTCCGCGGGGTTAAATGGTCCATTTTACCGACATTTTGGACAAATGAAATATAAAAAAATTGAGTTCTGGTGTTAAAAATCACGCTTTGATAATAATTTTTACTTATTTATATTTTATTTCTGTTTTTATTCATTATTTGTCAATTTAAACTTCATTTTGAACAATTCATACCAAAACAGTTCCAACGTGTATTTTATCACCACAATTCAATTGTTTCATATGGAAATTGTTCAAAATGTCGGTTAAACGGAGAATTTCACCCCAAATGACATTTAATTGCACTTAAAAATTAAATATTTGGTTCAAAATAACACAAAAAAAATATTAATAAGCAAAAATTACTACCAAAGCGTGTGTTTTGACACGACAATTCAATCTTTTAATATTTAAATTGTTTAAATTGTGAGTAAAATGCACAATTAAACCCCAAGCAATAAAAAAATGCACGTAAAAATTTAATATTTTGTTCGAAATAACGGTGAATAAACTAGTTTACACAAAACTTGTCTGTTTTACCGTTATTTCGAACAAAATATTAAGTTTTTACGTGCATTTTTATGTTTCGCGGGGTCGAATGGTTCATTTTACCCACATTTTGGAGAATTGAAATATAAAAAAATTGAGTTGTGGTGATAAAACACACGCATTGGTGGTAATTTTTGCTAATTTATATTTTTCTTGTGTTTATATTCATCACTTGTCCATTTGAACGTCATTTTGAACAATTAATACCAAAACTCTACCGAAGTGTGTTTTAAATTTTTCAAAATGTGGGTTGAATGCACAATTTAACCCCACGTAATATAAAAATGCACGTAAAAATTTAAGATTTGGTTCAAAATAACGGTTAATAGACAAAATTATACAAATCTTGTCTGTTTTTCTATTATTTCGGACCCAAATTTGGGTTAAATGCACAATTTAACCCCACGCAATATATAAATGCACTTGAAAATTGTAAATTTCGTTCGAAATAACGGTTAATAGAGAAGTTTGTCTATTTTACCGTTATTTTGAACAAAATATTAAATTTTAACGTGCATTTTTATGTTGCGCGGGGTTAAATGGTCCATTTTACTCACATTTTGAACCATTAAAATACAATAATAATTGAGTTGTGATGATAAAACTCATGTTTTGGTAGTAATTTTTGCTAATTTATATTTATTTTTGTGTTTTAATTCCTTTTTTGTCCATTTGAACGTCATTTTGAACAATTATTACCAAAATACTACCAAAGTATGTTTTATCACCACAACCCAATTGTTTCATATTAAAATTGTTCAAAATGTCGGTTTAATGGAGAATTTCACCCCAAAATGAAAATTAATTGAACTTAAAAATTTAATATGTGGTTCAAAACAACAGAAAAAAAACATTTATAAGCAAAAATTACTACCAAAACGTGAGTTTTGTCACCACAATTCAATCCTCATATATTAAAATTGTTCAAAATAAGGGTAAAATGCACAATTTAACCCCATGCAATATAAAAATGCAAGCAAAAATTTAAAATTATGTTCGAAATAACGGCAAATAGACAAGTTTTCACAAAACTTGTCTGTTTTACCGTTATATCGAACTAAATATTAAAGTTTTACGAGCATTTATATGTTGCGCGGGGTTATATTGTCCATTCAACCCACAAATCCCACAAATCACAATTGTCCAAAGACAATTGAAATATAAAAAAATTGAGTTGTGGTGATAAAACACACGCTTTGGTAGTAATTTTTGCTTATTATATATTTTGTGTTTACATTCATTATTTGTCCAATTGAACCTCATTTTCAACAAATAATACCAAAATTCTACCAGAGTTAATTTTATCACCACAACTCAATTGTTTCATGTTTAAGTTGTTCAAAATGTCGGTTAAATGGAGAATTTCACCACAAATGACATAAAATTGCACTTAAAAATTTAATATTTGGTTCAAAATAACGGTAAAAACGACAAGTTTTGTGTCAACTTGTCTATTTACTGTTATTGCGATTAAAATATTTTGTTTGAGGGTGCAATTTAAAGTCATTTCGGGTGAAACTCTCCATTAACCCATTATTTTGTTAAGATTTTGGTACATATCGTTCATCATGACGTTCAAATGGACAAATAATGAACAAAAACACAAAAAAATATTAATTAGCAAAAATACTTCTAAAACGTGTGTTTTGTCACTACAACTCCATTTTTTGATAATTAAACTGTTCAAAATGTGAGAAAAATGCACAATTTAACCCCACGCAATATAAAAATGCACGTGAAAATTTAAAATTTTGTTCGAAATAACGGTTAATAGACAAGTTTACTCAAAACTTGTCTGTTTTATCGTGATTTCGAACAAAATATTAAATTTTTACGTACATTTTTAAGTTGTGCGGGGTTTAATTGTCCTATTTACCTTAACTATGGACAATTTAAATATATAAAAATTGAGTTGTGGTGAGAAGACACACGCTGTGGTAGTAATTTTTGCTAATTTATAATTTTTTTGTGTTTTTTATTCATTATTTGTCCATTGTAACGTCATTTTGAACAATTATTACCAAAATTCTACCAAAGTGTGTTTTATCACCACAACTCAATTGTTTCATTTTTAAATTGTTTAAAATAACGGTAAAATGGAGAATTGCAGCTCAAATGACATTAAATTTCACTTTAAATTTACATATTTCGTACAAAATAACATAAAATAATTATTAATTAGCCGAAATTACTACCAAAGCGTGTATTTTGTCACCACAATTCAATTTTTTTATATAACAATGGTTCAAAATTTAAATAAAATGCACATTTTACCCCATGCAATATGAAAATGCAAGTAACAATATTATCTTGGTTCAAAATAACGGCAAATTTACAATTTAATACAAAACTTGTCTTTTTTACCGTTGTATCGAACAAAATATTAAATTTTGACGTGCATTTTTATGTTGCGCGGGGTTCAATTGTCTATTTTATACACATTTTGAACAATTGAAATATAAAAAAATTTAGTTGTGATGATAGAACACACGTTTTGGTAGAAATAATTGCTAATTTATATTTTTTATTGCTTTGGTAGTAAATATTGCTTATTGTTAATAGACAATTTTACACAAAACTTGTCTGTTTTACCGTTATTTCGAACAAAATATTAAATTTTTACGTGCATTTTTAAGTTGCGCGGGGTTAAATTGTCCATTTTACCCACATTTTGAACAATTGAAATATAAAAAAATTGAGTTGTGATGATAAAACACACGCTTTGGTAGAAATTATTGCTAATTTATATTTTTTGTGTTTAAATACCTTATTTGTCCAATTGAACGTCATTTTGAACAATAAATACCAAAATTCTTCCAAAGTGAGTTATATCACCACATCTTAATTGTTTCATATTGAAATTGTTCTAAATGTCGGATAAATAGAGAATTTCACCCCAAATGACATTAAATTGCACTTTAAAAAGAAATATTTGGTTCAAAATAACCCAAAAAAAAATATTAATTAGCAAAAATTACTTCTTAATCGTGTGTTTTGTCACCACAATTTAATCTTTTTTTATTAAAATTGTTTTAAATGTGGGTAAAATGCACAATTTAACCCCATGCAATATGAAAATGCACGTAAAAATTTAAAATTTGTTTCAAACTATTAGTAAATAGACAAGTTTACTCAAATTTGGTCTGTTTAATCGTTATTTCGAACAAAATAGCAAATTATCAAATGCATTTTTATGTTTCTCGTGGTTGAATGGTCCATGTTACCCATATTTTGGACAATTAAAATAAACAAAATTGAGTTAAGGTGATATAACACACGCTTTGGTAGTTTTTTTGGCTTATTATATTTTTTTTGTGTTTTTATTCATTATTTGTCCATTTGAACGTCGTTTTGAACAATTAATACCAAAATTCTACCAAAGTTAATTTTATCACCACAACTCAATTGTGTTATTTTTAAGTTGTTCTCAATGTCGGTAAAATGGAGAATTTTACTTTAAATCTCAATAAATGGCACTTTAAAATTAAATTTGTGGTTTAAAATAACCGCTAATACGACAAGTTTTGTGTCAACTTCTCTATTCACCGTTTTTTCGATTAGTATATTTCATTTTAAGGTGCGATTTTATGTCATTTCGGGTGAAATTCTCCATTTTTCCATTACTCTGTTAAGATTTTGGTACATGTCGTTCTAAATGACGTTCCAATAGACAAATAATGAACAAAAACACAAAAAAAAATATTTATTAGCAAAATATACTTCTTAAGCAAGGGTTTTGTCACCACAACTAAATTTTGTGATATTTAAATTGTTCAAAATGTGGGTTAAATGCACAATTTTACACCACGCAGTATAAAAATGCACGTAAAATTTAAAATTTGGTTCAAAATATCTGTTAATAGACAAGTTAACACAAAACTTGTCGGTTCGACCGTTATTTCGAACAAAATATTTAATTTTAACATGCATTTTTATGTTGCGTAGGGTAATATTGCCCATTTTACCCAAATTTTGAACAATTGGAATATACAAAAATCGAGCTGTGGTGATAAAATACACGCCTTGCTAGTTATTTTGGCTAATTAATATATTTTCTATTCATTTTTGAATAAAAATTTGAACGTAATTCATATTTGAACGTCATTTTGAACAATTAATACCAAGATTCTACCAAAGTTAATTTTATCACAACAACTCAATTGTTTCATATTGAAGTTGTTCAAAATGTCGGTAAAATGGAGAATTTTACCCCAAATGACATTAAATTGCACTAAAAAATGAAATATTTGGTTTAAAATAACCGTTTAAACGACCAGTTTTGTGTCAACTTGTCTATTTACCGTTTATTCGCTTAAAATATTTAATTTTAAGATGCAATTTCGGGTGAAATTCTCCATTTACCTATAATTTTGTTAACATTTTGGTACATAACGTTCAAAAGGACGTTCAAATGGACAAATAATGAACAAAATCACAAAAAAAAATTATAATTTGCAAAAATTACTACTAAGACGTGGGTTTTGTCACCTCAAATAAATTTTTTAATATTTAAATTGTTCAAAATGTGGGTGAAATGCACAATTTAACCCCACGCAATATAAAATTGCACGTTTAAAATTTCAAATTTGGTTCAACATAAAGGTAAATAGACAGGTTTACACAAAACTTGTAAGTTTTACCGTTATTTCAAACTAAATATAAAATGTTTACATGCATTCTTATGTTTCTCGTGGTTAATTGGTCCATTTCACCCACATTTTAGACAATTGAAATTAAAAAAAATTGAGTTAAGGTGATAAAACACACACTTTGTCCATTTGAACGTCATTTTGAACAATTAATACAAAAATTCTACCAAAGTTAATTTTTACACCACAACTCAATTGTTTCATATTGAAATGGTTCAAAATGTCGGTTACATGGAGAATATAACCCCATACAACATTTAATTGCACTTAAAAACTAAATATTTGGGTTAAAGTAACCGTTAAAACGACAAGTTTTGTCTCAACTTCTCTATCTTCCGTTATTTCGATTAGAATATTCAATGTTAAGGTGCAATTATGTCATTTCGGGTGTTATTCTCCATTTACTCATTACTTTGTTAAGATTTTGGTACATGCCATTCTAAATGACGTTCCAATAGACAAATAATGAACAAAAACACACAAAAAAATATTTATTAGCAAAAATTACTACCAAATCGTGGGTTTTGTCACCACAACTAAATTTTGTGATATTTAAATTGTTCAAAATGTGGGTTAAATGCACAAATTAACACCACGCAGTATAAAAATGCACGTAATAATTTCAAATTTAGTTCAAAATAACTGTCAATAGACAAGTTAACACAAAACTTGTATATTGTCCATTCTAGCCAAATTCTGAACAATTGAAATATACAAAAATAGAGTTGTGGTGAAAAAACACACGCTTTGGTAGTAAGTTTTGCTAATTCATAAATTCTTTTAATTTTTTATTCATTATTTGTCCATTTGAACGTCATTTTGAATCATTTATACCAAAATTCTACCAAAGTGTGTTTTATCACCACAACTCAATTGTTTCATTTTAAAATTGTTCAAAATGTCGGTTTAATGGATATTTCTAGCTCAAATGACTTTAAATTGCACTTTAAAATTAAATATTTGGTAAAAAATTACACAAAATAATTATAAATTAGCAAAAATTACTACCAATTGTCTTTTGTTTGTACATTAAAATTGTTCAAAATTTGGGTAAAATGCACAATTTAACCCCACCCAAAATGAAAATGCACGAAACACTTTTAAATTTTGTTCAAAATAACGGTGAATAGACAATTTAACACAAAACTTGTCTGTTTAACCGTTATTTCGAACAAAATGTTAATGTTTTAAATGTATTTTTATGTTGCGCGGGGAAAAAGAATCCATTTTACCCACATTTTGAACAATTGAAATATAAAAAATTTGAGTTGTGATGATAAAACACACGCTTTGGTAGTTATTTTTGCTATTTTATATTTTTTTTGTGTTTTTATTCTTTATTTGTCCATTTGAACGTCATTTTGAACAAAAAATATCAAAATTCTACCAAAGTTAATTTTATCACCACAACTCAATTGTTTCATATTAAAATGGTTCAAAATGTCGGTTTACTAGAGAATTTCACCCCAAATGACATTAAACTGAACTGAAAAATTAAATATTCGGTTCAAAATAACGGTTAAAACGACAAGATTGGTTTCAACTTGTCTATTTACCGTTATTTTGATTCGAATATTTAATTTTTAGGTACAATTTGGTATTTTGTAAGAAATCCGGTACATATCGTTCAAAATGACAATATGCAATTTTATGTCATTTGTGGTTAAATTCATTATTGTCCCATTATTTTGTTAAGATTTTGGTACATATCGTTTAAAATGACGTTCAAATGGACAAATAATGAACAAAAACACAAAAAAAAATATTAATTAACAAAAATACTACTAAAGCGTGTGTTTTGTCACCACTATTCAATTTTTTAAATTGAAATTTTTCAAAATGTGGGTAAAATGCACAATTTAACCTCACGCAATATACAAATGCACGAAAAATTAAAAATCTGGTACGAAATAACGATAAAAAGACAAGTTTAAACAAAACTTGTCGGTATGACCGTTATTTCGAACAAAATATTAAATTTCTACGTGCATTTTAATGTTGCGTTGGGTAATATTGTCCATCTTATCCAAATTTTGAACAATTGGAACACACACAAATAGAGTTGTCGTTATTAAAAAACGCTTTAGTAGTAATTTTTGCTAATTTATATTTTTTTTGTATTTTTAATTCATTATTGATTAAAAATTTTAACGTAATTCATATTTTATTGTCATTTTGAATAATTTTTTACTTAAATACTACCAAAGTTAATTTTATCATCACAACTCAATTGTTTTTAATTTAAATTGTTCAAAATGTCGGTTAAATGGAAAAATTTTTACCCCAAATGACATTAAATTGCACTTAAAAATTAAATATTTGGTTCAAAACAACAAAAAAAAAAACATTAAAAAGCAAAAATTACTACCACATTGTGTGTTTTGTCACCACAATTCAATCCTTATATATTTCAATTGTTTAAAATGTGGGCAAAATGCACAATTTAACACCACGCAATATAAAAATGCACGCAAAAATTTTAAATTTGGTTCGAAATAACGGTAAATACACAATTTTACACAAAATTTGTCTGTTTAACCGTTATTTTGAACAAAATAATAAATGTTCACATGCATTAAAATGTTTCTAGTGGTTAAATGTTTCATTTAACCCACAATTTGGACAATTCAAATATAGAAAAATTGAGTTGTGGTGATAAAACACACGCTTTGGTAGTAATTTTGGCCAATTATATTTTTTTTTGAGTTTTTGTTTATTATTTGTCCATTTGAACGTCATTTTAATCAATTAATACCAAAATTCTACCAAAGTTAATTTTATCACCACAACTCAATTGTTTCATATTAAAATTGTTCAAAATGTCGGTTTGTTGGAGAATTCCACCCCAAATGTCATTTAATTGAAATTAAAAATTAAATATTCGGTTCAAAATAACGGTAAAAACCACAAATTTTGTGTCAAGTTGTCTATTTACCGTTATTTCGATCAAAAAGTTTAATTTATTGGTGCAATATTATGTCATTTGGGATTAAATTCTCCATTTACCCATTATATTTTTAAGATTTTGGTACATGTCGTTCAGAATGACGATCAAATGGACAAAAAATGAACCAAAACACGAAAAAAATATTAATTAGCAAAATTTACTACTAAAGCGTGTGTTTTGTCACCTCAAATAAATTTTTTGATATTAAAATTGTTCAAAATGTGGGAAAAATGCACAATTTTACCCCATGCAATTAATTAATGCACGTCAAAATTTAAAATATTGTTCGAAATAATGGTAAATACACAAGTTTACACAAAACTTGTCTGTTTTACCGTTATTTCGAACAAAAAATTAAATTTTAACGTGCATTTATATGTTGCGAGAAAGTAACGACCTACAAGACGGGCTTGGGGTCATACCATTAGTGGTAGAAATCAGAAAATGCCCAGATCGAAATCAGAAAGAAAAATAATATTCATGCAGAGCTTCATAGGCGGACTTATTTAAACTCAGCTATGGCTCAGTGGACGGGGTGGGTTAATTATGAAGATGACATGAATCTTGCGTTGCCGCCGAATAGGAAGTAGGATAACAGGAAGGAATGGAAAAAAAACACAAAAATACTACCTGTACGGATAATCATACTTACCCTCAACGACTCACCCACACCATCATAGCTACATCCTCAACTTACTTTAATTAGTCCATTCTGAAAATTAAAATTTTTTCGACCGAGAAAGTATAAGGCAAAGCGAAATGGTAAACATAATAAATAACCTTACGAGATTTTAAGTTCTGAATACTTCTTTATTCGCCATACAGAAAAATTTAGAAAAAAAAATGTATATAGATTTAAATTATAAAGCGGTTATTTTTTTGTTATTATATATATAAAAAAAAATAATTAAAGAATAATATAGCATAATTTTAATTGACAAACTAGTTCCAACAAAATAAAGAAAAATCCATTCATTGCAATATCGATAACTCAATTGGAATTTATTTAGATTATTAAATAAAAATAATTTTCTTTTTAGTTGGACTTAATTTGCTATAAATATAAAAAAAAACTAATTTTAAACATAAATGATTTAAATATATAAGAAAAAAAATGATAACAGTATGTACTAAACTAACCTATGTTATGTGACCCATTACAGTTAATTATTGACGATGGATTTATATATTAAGTTTCAATAAGCCACCTTTATTTGTCTTTTAATTATAATTTTCTAAGTTGTATATTGATCAATATTAATTATGGATCACTAGTTTTGCAGAACACTGTACCACATTATTTTTGTATCACCAATTTTTCGTTTCACTGTACGTACACATAGGAACAAAATATGAATGAAAATATTGTTTTTTTTTTCCACTTTACGAGTAAATATTGTCGAATTAGTGCAATGCTGCTTTGAAAATGCTAGCAAGGTCTAATTTTAGTTTATTAAAGCGTTTATTATTAAGTATTTTATAGAATCTTTAAGGCCTAGTCCTACTTTATTAACATTTGATATAGTTTTTTTTTCTTTGGTACACGATTAGACAATACACCTGTGGTTTATAACTTCATATATATATTTTTACACCACATTCACAATTTTATATTAGACTATCAAATATTCAACATGGCAGACACATTTCAATAATGCCATGAGAATTTAAATGGGTACACTTGTTTATATTATTATTAATCTAAGTTTTTATTATTGATTGCACTTCATCATACTATTTGTTAGAATTAAGGTATTTATTATATAATTCAAGTAGTTTTATTATAATTTAGATATTAATATTATAGTTTCGATTATTATTTACGTATACTATTACTATTATTATAATGATTAAATTTATAAGATTTTTATTTAATTTTAAATAATATAAAAAAAAACTTAATTAATATTTAAAATTATTTCTTTTCTATATCTTTCCAATAAGAACTTTTTTTCTCGAATCCCTCGTGCTTACCAAAATCTCGTTTTTTATATCAAAAAATTCAACCGTAACTTTATGACTTTTTACCTGTCCAGAAAAGAGACAAAAAAAAAAGTACTATTTCATTTCACTAACTTGAATTACGGAATTTCCTATTGCTATTCAGTTTGCTATTGTACAATTAAATCAGCTGATTTTCTCAATGTCAGGGATGACCACCTAGCCTGTCTTTTGGAACGAATTTATCGTTACAAATCGTGGGGACGACCTTCCCTGAGATGAGTCTTATGCCTGTTAGTGGTAAGGAAATGAAGATTGATGTTGAAATAAAGCATTCCAATCTGGTGATTCAGAATAGAAGGATGATCGAGATAATAACTGTTCTATATTTTTATGTCTTTCAGATGGTAGACTCCCATAGATCTTCCATTTAGATCATCGAGCTCACAAGAGACTTTTCCGATCCAATTTGACACAATACATTTAATAAACTTTGGTGCCAACTTTGCTGCAAAATTTTCGGAAGCTTTACTTTGTGCAAAATTTCGTACGAAAACTGTCTGTCCTACGCGTACGTTAGGTAGTCGACTTCGTGTGTTGTAGATTACTTGAGATTTTTCATTGGCAGTTTTGAGGTGTTGTGCAACTTTTTTATAAACTTGGTGCAACATATCGGGTTTTCCTTCAGTGAAAACTTCGTTTCCTGTCAGTTCTTGACTTGCTTTGAGAAGTTTATAGACGGAACCATGCAAAACAGCGTGTTGACCAAATACAGCGAAATGTGGAGACACACCTGTGGCTTCGTGGACAGAGTTCCTAAGTGCATTTGTGACGGCTTGAAGATTGATGTCCCATATTTTCTGGTCAGATTCAATGTATGAACGAAGACTAGCAAGAAGAGTGCGATTTACCCTCTCGGAAGCATTAGCTTGGGGTGCGTATTTAGCAGTGAACTGATGTCGTACTCCATATTTTCCACATAAATCATTCATTAGGACACAATCAAATTGTTTCCCATTATCGGTCAGAACCACCTCAGGAACCCCAAACATTAAAAACACCTGAAATTCAAGAAACCTGACTACTTCATTTGCTGAAGCTTGGCGTACTGCCTGAGTTAAAACAAATTTAGAAAAGTGATCCACAGCAATAAGTATAAAGGTGTTACCACTTCGAGTTCTAGGATAGGGTCCCAAGAAATCCAGGTAAATACTTTGCCAGGGTCTCGAGGTGGCAGGAAGAGTTCCAAGAGGAGGCCGATTACAATAGTTGATCGCCTTATTTGCTTTACATAGTTCACAAGCATTAATAAAATTTTGGACATCCAATGCTAGACCGGGCCAATAGAAATAACGTTTAAGAATTTCTGTCGTTTTCCGAATTCCTAAATGAGCAGACGTAGGAGGTGAATGACTAGAAGTTATTAAATCTTGTCGGAGTTCATCAGGAACAATTAATTTCCAACAAGGGATATCGTTGTCAGGTGGTGACTGAGGTTTAAGATTGATGTATACTTTACCATCGACAGTTTTAACATTGGTTTAGGTGCGTGTTCTTTCCAACGCAAGTACAAGTTCGATATATTTTTCATTTTGAAAGGCAGGAGAATCAAATGGAATATTTAAAGGTTGATCCGACATTGAAAAGGCATCCATATACAAACGGGATAAGGCATCAGGAACGCAGTTTTGTGAGCCTTTGCGATACTCAATAGAAAAATTATATCCCTGAAGTCTTAAACTCCAACGAGCCAATCGTCCAGTTTGGTCTTTCGTTGACATCAACCATGTTAAACTTGAGTGATCCGTGATTACAGTGAACGGAAACCCTTCGACATATGCCCGAAATTTATCGATAGCCATCAGAGCGGCTAGACATTCAAGTTCCGTTACACTGTAATTACGTTGAGCACCTGAAAGTTAATGCGACATGTATGCCAATGGTCTATCTTGACCATCCTGATTCCGTTGAAAAAGGACAGCTCATACGCCCGTCGAGCTAGCGTCACACTGGATGAAGAAACGCTGGTTAAAATCAGGCGTTGCTAACACTGGAGTTGAAACTAACGCTAGTTTCAATTCCTCGAATGAACGTTGAACTTCTTCACTCCAATAAAATTTTCGTCCCTTTTTCAAAAGGTCAGTTAGAGGAGCCGATACGCCAGAGTAATTGCGAATGAAACGACGATACCATCCGGTGACACCCAAAAACCTTCGCACCTGACGAACCGTTTTTGGTACAGGAAACTCTGTAATGGCCTTAACCTTATCGGGATTGGGACGCAGTCCTCCCTCACCTACCACATGACCAAGGTATTCGATTTCTCTCAGTAAAAAGTTACATTTTTCTACATTGATGGTAAGATCCGCTTTCGCAAGCCTTTCAGCAACTTCGGAAAGAATTTTGAAGTGCTCATCTAATGTAGCTGTTGTGATTAAAAGATCATCGAGATAAACAAATACCCGATCATGAAGCTGATGAGGAATAACCCGGTGCATCAATCTCGACAAAGTTTGAGGAGCATTGCAGAGCCCAAAAGGCATCACTTTAAATTGGTATAAAGGGCGTCCCGGAATGGTAAACGCCGTTCTCTCCCGAGAGCTTGGATCTAAAGGTATCTGCCAAAAAGCATCCTTTAGATCCAAGCTCGAAATATATTTCGTCTGATCCAGTCGGCTCAGCAGGCCGTCGATTAATGGTAGGGGGTACGCATCTTTTTTAGATACGGCGTTTAATTTCCTTGCATCTAGACACAATCGCACGTTTCCATTTGCCTTTTTAACTATGGCCATAGGAGAACTCCAAGCGCTATAGCTTTCTTCAATCACATCCAATTGAAGCATCCGGTCAAGTTCCTGGTAGATTAGTTTCTGCACCGCCGGAGAGACGGCATAAAACCGTTGTTTGATTGGAGGACTATCCCCAACGTCAATATGGTGACTAAGCATATGAGTTCGGCCTAATCCAAGTTTCCCAAAGCTTGGTAAACGTTCAATTAGGTTCTGGAGTTGTAGACGTTGCTCTTCGGTTAGACTATGCTGGTTTGGGATCGTTGGTTCTTTGTTTTGAAAACCTGAATCTGGAGTAATTTCAGCAATTACTTTAGGTGCAATACCAAAAGACTCCCAAAAATCGCAACCTTAGTATAAATATTGCTGGAGCGAAGGAACAACAAAAATTTTTATAAGGACTTGTTTTCCATTAAACGCTACTAACGTTTTAATGTAGCCCAATACGGGTTGTGAGGAGCCGCAAGCGGTTTGGACATAGGTGGTTATTGGATGTAGTATGAGCGCATGTTTCTCAATAAAATGTTTGGCTCCATTGCCCAGGGCGCTAATGGTCGCTCCACTGTCCAATAAACCTCTGATTTTGGTTCCTTCAAGCTCAACAGTAATATATGGACGATTGTCTTCAGGGGACTCAGGTAGATTAGTTAATATTGTTTCGGCACATTTGGCATACATGCGCTTGCACTCATTGAAATAAGTTTTACACCGGAGCCGAAATGAGTTTGGCTTAATATGATTGATGTTAGATTTTTGAACGATTTTGGTAGGAAGAGAGATAACATATATGGACGACTTTGGTTCGCCGAGTTGGATTTGGGAATCATCGTTTGTGGTCGCGGTAGTATGGCTCGTGGTCCTGCATTCGTCGGTCGGACATGAGGAGGACCATTTCTTCTCATCTCCGTTGAAGCGTTTTCCGATTTATATGAACAATCGGTGCAGTGAATGGTTTTGATCTCAGATTTACCACAAACATAGCAGAAAGTATTGGACGGTAATGGACATCTAAACCAGGTGTGGCCGGCTTGCCGACAGTTAAAGCAATATCGAGGTGCAGGTGGGGCAACCAATGGGTTGTATGGAAGCGTCTGATTATAATTGAGTTCATTTACATTATTTGGGGAATAATATTCAAGTGAAAACTCAGGCGCTTCATCAGGTAAAGGATAAGCATAATCGTTAGTTACCGCACTCCGGTCTGAAGTACTATGAGGCAGAAAAGAGTTTCCAACTGATAAGGTACTCTTAGTAGTTGATACTTCGTGAATTCTGTGCGATCTTCTATTTATTTCCATTTCAGGAATATATCCAATCCTTTTCCATGTGTCTTCCGTAGATATGCAAATACTAACCAAATCGTTAACTGATTCTATTGGTCTTCCAGCTAAGTGAGTAATCAGACCAACACGCATATTTTTCTTGAGAATCTCTAAAAGCTCACTCTCGGAAATTGGAATTTTCATTGGCATAGTTATGGATAAAACGTCGTAATAAAAGTCTACAAAAGGTTCGTCCGACTTTTGTTTACGATCATCCCTCAATTTCCGGATATCCGCATCAGTCCGACGATCTTGGAAGCGGTGAAGAAATGAGTGACGAAGATGATTCCAAGAACATTTAGGGTTTTGCTCCAGTGTAAGCCAATAATGTTCTTGAGCCGGTCCGCTAAGAAGAAAAGTGATATCATGAACTAACTGTGCTAGAGGAACTCCGTGAGTCATGGCTTAATGTTCAATGCGCATTAAAAATTTCTCTACGGCCATGCTGGTAGGTAAACCATCAAATTTTAAATTCCATTTGTACACTGGTGTTGTACTAGTAGTACGAAACGGGTCGGCATGAGTTCCAGAAAACCCGATATTTGAAGGATGAAAATTACTCTCTATATTATAGCCGCCACCAGATGGAGGGGGGTTATTAACTGTATAGTGTGGTACACTAGGCTGTCTCCATTGGGGACGATGTGGTAAATTACGTGGAATTTGATTCTGTAAGGCCGGATTAAAATAAGCTAATGGCGGTGGAAGTTCATAATTGAGTTGCTGGGCTGGTGGCTGATTTGTGCGATGAGGTCGATTTTCGGGCGTTGCTGGCCGAGAATTTGGAGTTGAACGATTTTCTAATGGTTGATTAGACCCTGCTACTTCGTTATTAATCGTATTATCTACAAGCGTATCCATCTGAAGTTGACTAAGTGCAAGTTAGGAGGTTTCAAGGTCCTGGTGCTTCTCTAAGTGGTTTGCACATAATGTCAAAAGATCATTACAAATTTTTAAATAAGTCTCACAAGTAATTTGCATAGCTTGTAAAGTGGATAATCGTTCTAAGCGTCCTCTTACGTGAATTAATTGAGAAGTAATAACTTCAAGTTCGTCTTCCGCATCCGGATTATTCTTTAGAAGTTCAAGACATCGATCGCGTAGCTGCTGTAACTTAATTGATATAAGAGATATTTCACTATTTGGGAATCGAATGGCATATATATGCGGTTTAACTGGTATTAACTTTTTATTTTCCACTTCTTGCTGAAGACGAGCATCTAACGTGGCAAATTGACTTTTCATGGAACCAGTTATTTGACGTATTTCACATTCTATACGGAAATCGTCGTTTTCGAGGTTCTCAGATTTCATTCCAAATGTAAACATCGTGATGCTTTGTAATTTAAAATTTAAAAGAAGGATACTATTACAAGTTCCCCAGAAGAAAAAAAAAGAAATATTGAAACAAAAAAAAATTGGTAGCGTAAGTTCAATAAGATATGCAAAAAAAATAATACCAAAAACAAATAAAATAAAAAAGAATAAATGGCAAATATAATTAATACTAAAGTTAAAGGTTGCTTACAAAGTATTTAATTGTACCAATCTAAACAAAAAATGAAATTGAATTCAATACTTGAAATGAAATAGTAAATTCCAAATTAAATCGAATAATAGGTAATATTTAAAGTCGCGATGATATATGAAGAGGATGTAACTATGACAGAGTAAAGCAAGTGTCGAAGAGAGGTAAGTATCATTATCGGTGGTAGTATGAAAAAAAAATTGAACAGATAAAAGGAGGATATAGGAATAAGGGATAGGTTTAGTTTTCTTAGTACAAATAAATCAACTTCATTGTTGAAGGAAATATTTGCACCTCATAGAAAAAAATATTAAAAAAAAACCGCAAGCTTGAACAATGAAATCAACAAAATTTACAATTTGGAAACATTGCGTCTCGTTGAGTTCTGAATAGCCGTACAAGATAACGAGCGCAGCCTTGAAAGAACACCTTAAAGTCAAACACGTTTTTACATGGAAAAAGATGCATTATCATGGCTTTACCGTTAACCTTTGGCTTTGAAATCAAATAATTGAAATATCATCAAAAAAATGATGTTACTGCTCCATGTGAAACAAACATCTGTATCAACAACAAAACAATGGCGGAAGCAGATGCGCACATGGAGAAAATTAACGATTAGAATTAGGAAAGTTAGGAAAATCTAGGGGATTGCCATAAGTAGTTTGGGCGCCACTGTAACGACCTACAAGACGGGCTAGGGGTCATACCATTAGTGGTAGAGCTCAGAAAATGCCCAGATCGAAATCAGAAAGAAAAATAGTATTCATGCAGAGCTTCATAGGCGGACTTATTTAAACTCAGCTATGGCTCAGTGGACGGGGTGGGTTAATTATGAAGATGACATGAATCTTGCGTTGCCGCCGAATAGGAAGTAGGATAACAGGAAGGAATGGAAAAAAAACACAAAAATACTACCTGTACGGATAATCATACTTACCCTCAACGACTCACCCACACCATCACAGATACATCCTCAACTTACTTTAATTAGTCCATTCTGAAAATTAAAATTTTTTCGACCGAGAAAGTATAAGGCAAAGCGAAATGGTAAACATAATAAATAACCTTACGAGATTTTAAGTTCTGAATACTTCTTTATTCGCCATACAGAAAAATTTAGAAAAAAAAATGTATATAGATTTAAATTATAAAGCGGTTATTTTTTTGTTATTATATATATAAAAAAAATAATTAAAGAATAATATAGCATAATTTTAATTGACAAACTAGTTCCAACAAAATAAAGAAAAATCCATTCATTGCAATATCGATAACTCAATTGGAATTCATTTAGATTATTAAATAAAAATAATTTTCTTTTTGGTTGGACTTAATTTGCTATAAATATAAAAAAAACTAATTTTAAACATAAATGATTTAAATATATAAAAAAAAAAATGATAACAGTATGTACTAAACTAACCTATGTTATGTGACCCATTACAGTTAATTATTGACGATGGATTTATATATTAAGTTTCAATAAGCCACCTTTATTTGTCTTTTAATTATAATTTTCTTAGTTGTATATTGATCAATATTAATTATGGATGACTAGTTTTGCAGAACACTGTACCACATTATTTTTGTATCACCAATTTTTCGTTTCACTGTACGTACACATAGGAACAAAATATGAATGAAAATATTGTTTTTTTTTCCACTTTACGAGTAAATATTGTCGAATTAGTGCAATGCTGCTTTGAAAATGCTAGCAAGGTCTAATTTTAGTTTATTAAAGCGTTTATTATTAAGTATTTTATAGAATCTTTTAGGCCTAGTCCTACTTTATTAACATTTGATATAGTTTTTTTTTTCTTTGGTACACGATTAGACAATACACCTGTGGTTTATAACTTCATATATATATTTTTACACCACATTCACAATTTTATATTAGACTATCAAATATTCAACATGGCAGACACATTTCAATAATGCCATGAGAATTTAAATGGGTACACTTGTTTATATTATTATTAATCTAAGTTTTTATTATTGATTGCACTTCATCATACTATTTGTTAGAATTTAGGTATTTATTATATAATTCAAGTAGTTTTATTATAATTTAGATATTAGTATTATAGTTTCGATTATTATTTACGTATACTATTACTATTATTATAATGATTAAATTTATAAGATTTTTATTTAATTTTAAATAATATAAAAAAAACTTAATTAATATTTAAAATTATTTCTTTTCTATATCTTTCCAATAAGAACTTTTTTTCTCGAATCCCTCGTGCTTACCAAAATCTCGTTTTTTATATCAAAAAATTCAACCGTAACTTTATGACTTTTTACCTGTTTTTTATTTTTATTTTTTTTTAAAGTCCAGAAAAAAGACAAAAAAAAAGTACTATTTCATTTCACTAACTTGAATTACGGAATTTCCTATTGCTATTCAGTTTGCTATTGTACAATTAAATCAGCTGATTTTCTCAATGTCAGGGATGACCACCTAGCCTGTCTTTTGGAACGAATTTATCGTTACACGAGGTTAAATGGTCCATTTTACCCACATTTTGGACAATTAAAATTTAAAAAAATTGAGTTGTGGTGATAAAACACACGCTTTGGTGGTAATTTTTGCTAATTTATATTTTTTTGTGTTTTCATTCATTTTTTGTCCATTTGAAAGTCATTTTGAACAATTAATACCAAAATTCTACCAAAGTGTGTTTTATCATCCCAACTCAATTGTGTCGATTTGAAATTGTTCAAAATGTCGGTTAAATGGAGAATTTCACCCAAAATGACATAAAATTGCTCCAAAAAATTAAATATTCTAAGAAATAACGTTTAATAGAGAATTTTTCACAAAACTTGTCCGTTTAACCGTTATTTAGAACCAAATATTATATTTTTACGGGCATTTTTATGTTGCGCGGGGTTAAATGGTCCGTTTTACCTCCATGTAGAACATTTTTTATATCAAAAAATTGAGGTGAGGTGACAAAACACACGCGTTAGGAGTAAGTTTTGCCAATTAATATTTTTTTGTGTTTTGTGATCATTTTTTGTCCATTTGATCGTCATTTTGATTGATATGTACCAAAATCTTAACAAAATTATACGTAAGTAAATGGAGAAATTTACTCCAAATGACATAAAAATGCACCTTTAAATTAAATATTAGTATCGAAATAACGGTCAATAGGCTAGTTGACACCAAACATCTTGTTTATACCGTTGTTTAGAAACTAATAGTTAATTTTTAAGTGCAATATAATTTTATTTGAGGTAAAATTCTCAATTTAACAGACATTTTGAACAATTTTAATATGAAACAATTGTGTTGTGGTGATAAAATTAACTTTGGTAGAATTTTGGTATTATTTGTTCCAAATGACGTTCAATTGTCTATTAACCGTTATTTCGAACAAAATTTAAAATTTTCACGTTCGTTTTTATATTGCGTGGGATTAAATTGTGCATATTACCCACATTTTGAACAATTTAAATACTAAAAAATTGAATTGTGGTGACAAACCACACGCTGTGGTAGTAATATTTGGTTATTTATATTTTTTTAGTGTTATTTTGAATCAACTGTTTAATTTTTAAGTGCAATTTAATGTCATTCTGGGTGTAATTCACCATTAAACCGACATTTTGAACAATTTCAAAATGAAACAATTGAGTTGTGGTGATAAATCACACTTTGATAGAATTTTGGTATAAACTGTTCAAAATGATGTTCAAATGGACAAATTATGAATAAAGACACATAAAAAATATTAATCAGCAAAAATTACAACCAAAGCATGTGTTTCATAAACACAACTAATTTTTTTTTATATTTCAAGTGTCCAAAATGTGAGTAAAATGGACTATTTAACCCAGCGCGACATGATAATGCACGTAAAAATTATATATTTTGTTCGCAATAAGAGTTAAACAGACAAGTTTTGTGTAAATTTGTCTATTTACCGTTATTTCGAACCAAATTTTAAATTTTTGCGTGCATTTTGATGTTGAGTGGGTATTAAATTGTGCATTTTACCCCCATTTCAAACAATACAAATAAAAAGAATTGAGTTGTGGTGACAAAACACACGCTTTGGTAAATATTTTTGCATCTTAATATTTTTTTTGTGTTATTTTGAACCAAATATTCAATTTTTAATGGCAATTAAATTTTATTTGGGCTAAAATTTTCCATTAAACCGACATTTTGAACAATTTTTAATTGATAAATTGAGTTGTGGTGATTAAACACATTTTGTAGAGATTAAGTTTTAATTGTTCAAAATGACGTTCAAATGGATAAAAATAATGAAAAAAACCGAACAAAAATTAGCAAAAATTACTACCAAAGCGTGTGTTTTATCACCACAACTCAATTTTTCATATTTCAATTGTCCAAAATGTGGGTTAAATTGACCATTTAACCCCACGCAACATTAAAATGAACGTAGAAATTTAATATTTTGTCCGAAATAACGGTAAAACAGACCAATTTTGTGTAACCTTGTCTTTTTACCGTTATTTCGAACCAAATTTTAAAATTTTTACGTGCGTTTTATATTGCGTGGGGTTCAGTTGTGCATTTAGCCCATATTTTGAACAATTTATTATATAGAAAAATTAAGTTGTGGTGACAAAACACACGCTTTTAGTATTTATTTTTCCTTACTAATATTTTTTTTGTTTTTTGTTCATTATTTGTCCATTTGAACGCCATTTTGAACGAAATGTACCAAAATCTTTACAAAATTATGGGGTAATGGAGAATAACACCCAAAATGACATTAAATTGCAATTTAAATTTAATTATTTTAATCGAAATAACGGTAAATAGACAAACTGACACAATACGTGTCGTTCAAACAGTTATTTTGAACCAAATATTTAATTTTTAAGTGCAATTAATTGTCATTTGGGGTGAAATTCTCCATATTACCGATATTTTGAACAATTACAATATGAAACAATTGAGTTGAGGTGATAAAACACAGTTTGGTAGAATTTTGGTATTAATTGTTCAAAATGACGTTGAAATGGACAAATAATGAATAAAAATACTAACAAAACTTAAATTTGCAAAAACTACTACCAAAGCGTGTGTTTCATCACCACAAATCTATTTTTGTATATTTCAATGGTTCAAAATGTGGGTTAAATGGACAATATTACCCCTCAAAACATACAAATGCGCGTACAAGTTTAATATTTTGTTCGAAATAACGGTAAAACAGACAAGTTTTGTTAAAACGTGTATATTTGCCGTTATCTCGATCAAAATTTTCAAATTTTACGTGCATTTAGATATTGCGTGGGGTTTATTTGTGCATTTTACCCAAATTTTGAACAATTTTAAAATTAAAAAAATGAAATGTGGTGACGAAACACACGCTTTGGTAGTAATTTTTGCATTTAATTATTCTTTTTTTGTGTTATTTCGAACCTAATATTTAATTTTTAAGTGCAATTGAATGTCATTTGGGGTGTAATTCTCTATTTAACTGAAATTTGGAACAATTTTAATATGAAACAATTGAGTTGTGGTGATAAAATTAACTTTTGTAGAATTTTGGTATTAATTGTTCAAAATGACATTACAAACAATGAATAAATACAAAAAAAAAAAAATTTTAATTAGCAAAAATAACTACCAAAGCGGGTGTTTTATCACCACAACTCAACTTTTAGATACTTCAATTGTCCAGAATGTGGGTAAATTGACCATTTAACCCCGCGCAATATAAAAATGCAACTAAAGATTTAATATTTTGTTCGAAATAACGGTAAAACAGACAAGTTTCTAAAACCTTTTTTATTTGCCGTTATTTCTATAATATATATAATATATAAAAAATATATATATGCTAGAAATTAGCAAAAATTACTACCAAAGCGTGTGTTTTATCACCACAACTCAATTTTTTTTATATTTCAATTGTCCAAAATGAGGGTAAAATGGACCATACAACCCAGCGCAACATAAAAATGCAAGTAAAAATTTAATATATTGTTCGAAATAACGGTAAAAAAGACAAGTTTTGTGTAAACTTGTCTTTTAACCGTTATTTCAAACCAAACTTTTTTAATTCTTACGTGAAATTAAATGTTACGTGGTGTTAATTTGTGCATTTTACCCACATTTTAAACAATCTAAATTTAAAAAAATTGAATTGTGGTGAGAAAACCAACTCTTTGATAAGTATTGCTTATTTATATTTTTTTTTGTGTTATTTTGAACCAAATATTTAATTTTTAAGTGCAACTTAATGTCATTTGGGCTAAAATTCTTCATTAAACCGACATTTTGAATAATTCTTATATGAAACAATTGAGTTGAAGTGATTAAATATACTTTGGTAGAATTTTGGTAATAATTGTTTAAAATTACGTTCAAATGGACAAATAATGAAAAAAAATACAAACAAAAAACAAAAAAGCAATTATCACTTCCAAATCGTGTGTTTTATCACCACAACTCAATTCTGTTATATTTTGATTGTCCAAAGTGTGAGACGGACAATTTAACACCACGCAACATAAAAATGCACGTAAAAATTTAATATTTTGTTCGAAATAACCGAAAAACAGAAAAGTTTTGTGTTAACTTGTTTATTAACCGTAACTTCGAACCAAATTTTTAATATTAACGTGCTTTTTAATAATGCGTGGAGTTTCATGGTGCATTTTACCTACATTTTGAACTATTTAAATATCAAAAAAATTGAGTTGTGGTGACAAAACAAACGCTTTGGTAGTAATTTTTGCTAATTTATATTTTTTTGTGTTTGTGTTCATTGTTTGTCCATTTGATCGTAATTTTGAACGATATGTACCAAAATCTTAACAAAATATTGGAGAATCTTACCCCAAATGACATTAAATTGCACCTTTAAATTAAATATTCTTATCAAAATAACGGTAAATTGACCATTTGACACAAAATTTGTCTTTTTTACCGTTATTTTGAACCAAATATTTAATTTTAAGTGCATTTTACTGTTTTTGGGATGAAATTCTCCATTTAACCGACATTTTGAACAATTTAAATATGAAACAATTGAGTTGTGGTGAAAAAATTAACTTTGGTAGAATTTTGGTATTAATTGTTCCAAATGACGTTCAAATGGACAAATAATGAATAAAAACACAAAAAAAATTTAAATTTGGAAAAATTACTACCAAAGCGTGTGTTTTATCACCACAACTCAATTTTTTTTTATTAAAATTGTCCAAAATCTGGGTAAAATGGACCATTTAACCCCGCGGAACATAAAAATGCACGTTAAAACTTAACATTTTGTTGGAAATATCGGTAAATATTCTTTTATGTGTTATTTTGAACCAATATTAAATTTAAAAGGGCAATTTAATGTCATTTGGGCTAAAATTCTCCATTGAACCGACCTTTTGAACAATTTCAATTTGAAACAATTGAGTTGTGGTGATAAAACCTACTTTGGTAGAATTTTGGTATTAATTGTTCAAAATGACGATCAAATGGACAAATAATGAATAAATACACAAAAAAAATGTATAATATGTATATAATATATGAAACATATATATATATAATAAAATTAGGAAAAATTACTACCAAAGCGTGTGTTTTATCACCACAACTCAATTTTTTTATGTTTCAATTGTCCAAAATGAGAGTGAAATGTTCGAAATAACGGTAAAACAGACAAGTTTTGTGTAAACTTGTCTATTAATCGTTATTTTGAACCAAATTTATAATTCTTACGTGAAATTTTATGTTGCGTGGGGTTAAATTGTGCATTTTACCCACATTTTGAACAATTTAAATATAAAAAGATTGAATTGTGGTGACAAAACACACGTTTTGGTAGTAATTTTTGCTTATTAATATTTTTTTGTGTTATTTTGAACCAAATATTTAATTTTTAAGTTCAATTAAATGTCATTTGGGCTAAAATTCAGTTAACCGAAATTTTGAACAATTTCAATATGTAACAATTGAGTTTGTAATGATTTTAAGAGTTTCCCGGTAGAAAAATTAATAATCGAATGAATTACAGTGATCATGACGTGTTTGGTTGAAATTTTTTTTTTTTGGGGTCATAAAATGTTATAAACGGGAAAAATGTTTTGTTTTGAGCGGGAAAAGCTGTAGATAGAAGATATAATTTCTTTTTGAGACATTCGGAATTAAGAAATGAAAGAAATAAAACTGGAGATAGTTGAAAATAAATATGATAAAGTTATAGGCTAAAATGTGTATATTAATATATATCTATATATATATATATATAAATAGTTAATGAACTGACAAATCAAATCTTTTATAAAAACCAATATACGTTAATACCTAATAGTTATGTAAATAGTTGAATCTAAAAAAATCTAAAAATTATAATTAAAATCCATGTGTTTGGAAAATAATGAAGTGCTGGTTGTGTTTATTGTGCAACGCATAGTACTTGAAGTATAACTTATGAATAAAGAAACAAAAATCTTTTATTTCCTTTAATTGCAAAAACAAACAACAAACAAAGAAAAGAAACATTTTAGTGATAAAATCAAAATATTTTTCGAGTGGTTCGCTTACGAAATGGCGGGCTTGTGAGTTACGGTTTCCTACAAATTAAAATTTTCGTTTTCGTAGGAACTTGGCGTCGAAAAATTATAACACCAAAGAGAATAAAAAGGCGAGAAGGTACTGTCGAGGACCAATCATCGCGGTGTGGATGAATTTAAGAAGTACCCTCGGTTTTGCTGGATTAAGTGTTTGCTGCGGAAACACAATCTACGGTACCAGAGATATACAAGTGTGGATATAGATGTTTATCAGGTACCGTTTTAAATAAAAAAAAAGAACTGTGAATTTTGTATGTAGATAAAGTTATTTATTTGGTGTAAAGCTATATGTATATATATATATATATATATATATATATATATATATATATATATATATATATATATATATATATATATTATATATATATATACATCCGGTATTCAGCACATTAAGTCAATAGTTTGAAGAGACTAGCTTTCAAAATAAAAAGGATTATGTTACTCATCATGGCTGAGTAAGCTTAAAGGTAAGTGGTGATGTGAGACGTACATTTGATGCGCTGATGGTGGATGTTTATTTGATGAGGTAAGGTCTAGCTTAATTTCTATAGCGATCCTAGTTATGATTGATTTCGATAACTGAACCCCCCAGCGACGAACGCTGCCTGGCTCAATACACCTAGACAATCGAAAATCAATGGAACCGTTACAAGTTGAAGTGATAAAATAAACTTTGGTAGAATTTTGGTATTAATTGTTTAAAATGACGTTCAAATGGACAAATAATGAAAAAAAATTACAAACAAAAAATAAATAAGCAATAATTACTACCAAAACGTGTGTTTTATCACCACAACTCAATTTTGTTATATTTCAATTATCCAAAAAGTGGGTAAAACGGACCATTCAACCCCACGCAACATAAAAATGCACATAAAAATTTAATATTTTATTCGAAATAACCGTAAAACAGACAAGTTTTGTGTGAATTTGTCTATTCACCGTTAATTCGAGCTAAATTTTAAATATTTTCGTGCATTTTTATAATGCGTGGGGTTAAATGGTGCATTCACCCCACATTTTAAACTATTTAAATATCAAAAAATTGAGTTGTGGTGACAAAAAACACGCTCTAGTAGTAACTTTTGCTAATAATTATAATATTTTTTGGTTTTTGCTCATTATTTGTCCATTTGATCGTCATTTTGAATGATATGAACAAAAATCTTAACAAAATAATGGAAAATTTTACCCAAAATGACATAAAATTTTACCTTAAAATTTAATATTCTAATCGAATTTATCGGTAAATAGACAAGTTGACACAAAACTTGTCTTTTTTACCGTTATTTTGAACCAAATATTAAATTTTTAAGTGAATTTAAAGGTCATTTGGGGTGAAATTCTCCACTTTACCGACATTTTAACCATTTTAATATGAAACAATTGAGTTATGGTGATAAAATTAACTTTGGTAGAATTTTGGTATTTATGGTTCAAAATGACGTTTGAATGGACAAATAATGAATAAAAACACAAAAAAAATATACATTTGCAAAAATTACTACCAAAGCGTGTGTTTTATCACCACAACTCAATTTTTTTATATTTAAATTGTCCAAAATGTAGATGGACAGGTAAAATGGACCATTTGACCCCGCGCAACATAAAAATGCACCTAAGAATTTAATATTTTGTTCGAAATATCGGTAAAACAGACAAGTTTTTTTAAACTTGTCTATTTACCGTCATTTTGAACCAAATTTTATTTCTACTTGCATTTTTATATTGCTCGGGGTAAAATTGTGCATTTTTCTCATATTTTGAACCATTTAAATATCAAGACTTTGAGTTGTGGTGACAAAACACATGTTTTAGTAGTAATTTTTGCTAATTAATATTTTTTTTGTGTTTTTGTACATTTTTTGTCCATTTGAATTTCATTTTGAACGACATGTACCAAAATCTTATCAAAATTATGGGTCAATGGAAAATTTCACCTAAAATGACATAAAATTGCACCTTAAAATTAAATATGCTAATCGAAATAACGGTAAAAAGACAAGTTGAAACAAAACTTGTCGTTTTAACCGTTATTTTGAGCCTAATATTTAATTTTATATTTCGATTGAATGTCATCTGGGGTGTAATTCTCCATTTTACCGACATTTTGAACAATTTTTTATGAAACAATTAAGTTGTGGTGATTAAACACACTTTTGTAGAATTTTAGTATTAATTGTTCAAAATGACGTTCAAATGGACAAATAATGAATAAAAATACATATATAATATAAATTTGCAAAAATTTCTACCAAAGCGTGTTTTTAATGACCACTTATCAATCCAATTGTTGAAAATTTTGGTAAAATGGACAATACATCCCCACGGAACATAAAGATGGGCGTTAAAATAAAATATTTTGTTCGAAATAATGGTCAAACAGACAAGTTTTGTGTAAACTTGTCAATGGTTCGTTTTTTCGAAAAAGATTTACGTGCATTATTATGTTGTGTAGGGTTAAATTGTGCATTTTACCACATTTTGAACAATTTAAATATCAACAAATTGAATTGTGGTGACAAAACAAACGCTTTGGTAGTAATTTTTGCTAATTAATATTTTTTTGTGTTTTTGTTCATTATTTGTCCATTTGAACGTCATTTTGAACGATATGTACCAAAATCGTAACAAACTAATGGGTAAATGGCAAATTTCACCCCAAATGACATTAAATTGCACCTAAAAATTAAATATTCTAATCGAAATAACGGTAAATGGACAAATTGACACAAAACTTGTCATTTTTACCGTTGTTTTGCACCATTTATTTAATTTTTAAGAGCAATTTAATGTCATTTGGGCTAAAATTCTCCATTTAACCGACATTTTGAACAATTTCAATATGAAACAATTGCGTTTTGGTGATAAAACACACTTTGGTAGAATTTTGGTATTAATTGTTCAAATGACGTTCAAATGGACAAATAATGAATTAAATAAAAAAAATATAAATAAGCCAAAACTACTACCAAAGCGTGTGTTTTATTACCACAACTTAATTTTTTTAAAATTTCGATTGTCCAAAATGTGGGTTAAATGGACCATTAAACCCCGCTCAACATCAAAATGCACGTTGAAATTTTATATTTTGTTCGAAATAACGGTAAAACAGACAAGTTTTGTGTTAACTTGTTTATAACCCCGCGCAACATAAAATTGTACGTACAAAATTTAATATTTTGTTCGAAATAACGGTAAAACAGACAAGTTATTTCAAACAAAATTTTAAATTTTTACGTGCATTTTGATGTAATGTAGGGTAAACTTGTGCATTTAACCCACAATTGAACAATTGAAATATAAAATAATTGAATTGTGGTGACAAAACACACGCTTTGGTGGTTATTTTTGCTTATTTTTATTTTGTTTGTGTTATTTTGAACCAAATATTTAATTTTAAAGTGCAATTTTATGTCATTTGGGCTGAAATTCTCCATTTCACCAACATTTTAAACAATGCCAATATGAAACAATTGAGTTGTGGTGATAGAACACACTTTGGTAGAATTTTGGTATAAATTGTTCAAAATGACGTTGAAATGAACAAATAATGAATAAAAACACAATAAAAATAAAATTAGCAAAAATTATAACCAAAGCGTGTGTGTTATCACCACAACTCAATTTATTATATTTCAATTGTCCAAAATGTGGGTAAAATGGACCATTTAATTCCGCGCAACAAAAATATGCGCGTAAAAATTTAATATTTTGTTCGGAATAACAGTTAAACAGACAAGATTTGTGTTAACTTGTCAATTGTTCGTTATTTCGAACAAAACATTAAATTTTTACGTGCATTTTAATGTTCCGCGGGGTTAATTGGTCCATTGTACTCAATTTTTTTATATTTCAATTGTTCAAAATTCGGATATGTTGCGTTTTGATTTAGGTGATCCTTAAACACTTTCAGATATACACATAACTTGAACCATCTGCAAAAAACTTTTATTCCAGGAAATGTTAATAGCAAAAAAAAACAAAAATAAATTGAGTAAATAACTAATTTCACTTTTCTTCAAATTCCAAAAATAATTTTTGATTTATTAATTTTAAATTAAAAAAACTAGAACTAATTTTGAACATAATAAATAATAAAGAAAATAGACAAAATCAAAAATATAGGAAGAAAAGATGTTAATATTAAGTAATAAAACAATTCAATTCTACAAGACAAAAATTCTGGTGTTTATCAACCTTTCATTAATCATTGCAAAATAATAATAATTAGTCACTTATTTTACTGACCAAATAGTATAATACCCTTACCAAAATACAAAACGTCTCCCCATATAAATATTTCCAAGAACAAACCAAAATTTTGTTTTTATTTATAAAGTTAATCAAAAATTAGTTCCTTTTAAAAGTGTGTTAATTCTACCTATGAAGCTCTTCATCGAAACTGAAAAAAAACCACACCCCAACGAAAATCTTTTCACTCTTGTAATATTTATATTTAAATCACCAATAACCCTTTGATACCCTCCAATTATTGGTGATTAAATAAAGAGGAAGATTTACAAAAAAATAACCGATTTATGTAAATTTTTCTTTAACCATTTTACACTTCTAAATTTAGTTGAAATAAGAAAACTTAAACTATATCAAATTAGAAAACTTAACTTAATGAATTTTCAAAAATTCTATTTGTGAATAAAATAAATTAATTTTCACAACACCAGAAAAAACAGGGAAAGCACTGTGTCTTCACATTAACTCCGATTCCATTTTTGTTTTCGCAAAAAAAAAAATGTTGTCCGTGAAACTTCCTACCAGTATTTAATTTCTGTGAAATAGGTAGTGGTGATTCTGACTCGAATTCTCTGGATCCCCGAGATGATGTTCAGGATTATTCAACATACCACGTGTTAGCGTCGTATTGCAACTCCAACTCCGCGATAAATAATTTAGATAGGTAGTTATCTCCCTAAATTAACAAGTTAATATCTATTTAACTCTTTTCTTGATTGTTGGTTTTATCCATTCATATCCATATCCACCAAATTCATCTCCAAACAAAGTTCCTTCTCTGGTCAACGTTGCTTAAACTTTTTTTTCCGTTCGGAACCTCGTTCAATTTTTTTCTTTTCTTTCTTTTTTGATTTATTTTGAGGTCCGACTCCCAGCAAATCCCATTTTACACTTCCGTTCTTCTATTTTTTTTAAAATCCAATCCCATAAAAAAAACTCTTAATAAAAAATCAAAACCGGAAACTCTCTCTACCAACATGATAACCAATTAACTTATTCCAACAATTTATCATGTGAATTTTCCATATAAGTACCTTTTTTATTTTAATAATTATTATATTTTTTTTTTTAATTCACAATTTCTTCTTTGTGAACAAAGTAGACCTTGTGAACCAAAGAAGACCTCCACAGGTAAAATGGACAATATAACCCCACGCAACATAAAAATGACGTTAAATTTAAATGTTTTGTTCGAAATCACGGTTAAATCGACAAGTTTTTATAAACTTGTCTATTTACCGTTATTTCGAATTTTTTTTTAAATTTTGACGTGCATTTTCATAAAGCGTGGGGTTAAATTGTGCATTTAACCAACATTTTGGGCAATACAAATATAAAAAAATTTGAATTGTGGTGACAAAACACACGCTTAAATAGTAGTTTTTGCTTTATAATATTTTTTTTGTGTGACTTTGAACCAAATATTTAATTTTTAAGTGCAATTTTTATATCATTTTGGTGAAATTCTCCATTAAACCGACATTTTGTACAATTTAAAATATGCATCAATTGAGTTGTGGTGATTAAACACACTTAGGTAGAATTTTGGTATTAATTGTTCAAAATGACGTTCAAATGGACAAATAATGAAAAAAACACAAAAAAATATAAATTAGCAAAAATTACTAACAAAGCGTATGTTTTCTCACCACAACTCAATTTTTTTTATATTCAAATTGTCGAAATGTGGGTAAAATGGACCATTAAACCCCGCGCAACAAAAAAATGAACGGTTAAATTTTTTATTTTGTACGAATAACAGCCAAACCGACAAGTTCAGTGTAAACTTGTCTATTTATCGTTATTTCGAACCCAAATTTTAAATTTTAACGTGCATTTTTATATTGCGTGGGGTTTAATTGTGCATTTAACCTACATTTCGAACAATTTAAATATCAAAAAATTGAGTTGGGGTGACAAAACACACGCTTTAGTAGTAATTTTTGCTAATTAATATTTTTTTTGTGTTTTTGTTCATTATTTGTACATTTGAACGTTATTTTGAACGATTTGTACCAAAATCGTAACAAAAATAATGGGAAACTTGAGATTTTCTTCCCAAATGACATAAAATTGCACCTTAAAATAAAATATTTTATCGAAATAACGGTAAATAGACAAGTTGACACAAACTTGTCGTTTTTACCGTTATATTGAACCAAATATTTAATTTAAAAGTGCAATCTAATTTCATTTGGGGTTGAAATTCTCCATTTGTGGTGATAAAATTATTTTTGGTAGAATTTTGGTATTGATTGTTTAAATGACGTTCAAATGGACAAATTATGCATAAAAAAAAACAAAAAACATATAAATTAGCAAAAATTACTACCGAACCGTGAGTTTTATCACCACAACTCAATTTTTTTATATTTCAATTGTCCAAAATGGGTCATTAAGCCCCGCGCAACATAAAAATTTATTTAAATTGTGTTGATTGTTGATCCGTGATAAATTATTGATATGATTCTTGGTCGTGACTGGGTCGTTTAAAATGAATTAAAATGGACAAATAATGAACAAAAACACAAAAAAAATTTTTATTAGCAAAAATTACTACTAGAGCGTGTTTTTTGTCACACTCAATTTTTTGATATTTAAATTGTTCAAAATGTGGGTAAAATGCACCATTAAACCCCGTGCAATATGAATATGCACGTTAAAATTTAAAATTTGTTTCAAAATAACGGTAAGTAGACAAGTTACCACAATTTTGTCGGATTTATCGTTATTTCGAACAAAATATTAAATTTTTAGGTGCGTTTTTATGTTGCGCGGGGTTATATTGTCCATTTTATTCACATTTTGGACAAGTGAAATAGAAAAAAATTGAGTTGTGGTTATAAAAAACACGCCTTGGTAGTAATTTTTGCTAATTACAATTATTTTTATATTTTAATTCATTATTTGTCCATTTGAACGTCATTTTCAACAATTAATACCAAAATTCTACCAAAGTGTGATTTATCACCACAACTCAATTGTTTCATATTAAAGTTGTTCAAAATGTCGGTTAAATGGAGAATTTTACCCCCAAATGACATTAAATTGCACTTAAAAATAAAATACTTCGTTCGAAAAAACGGTAAAAAAGACTATTTTTGTTTCAACTTGTCTATTTACCGTTATTTCGATTAAAATGTTTAATTTAAAGGTGCATATTGATGTCATTTTGGGTATAATTCTGCATTTACCCATTTATTTTGTTAATATTTTGGTACATATCGTTCAGAAAGACGTTAAAATGGACAAATATTGAACAAAACAAAAAAAATTATTAATAAGCAAAAAATTCTTTTAAAACGTGTGTTTTGTCACCACAACTCAATTTTTTTTATATTTTAATTGTTCAAAATGTGGGTAAAATGCACAATTAAACCCAAGCAATATTTAAAAGCATTTTATTAAAAACTTGATTCGAAATAACGGCAAATAGACAAGTTTACAGAAAACTTGTCTGCTTGACCGAACAAAATATAGAATTTTTACATGCATTTTTATGTTGCGCGGGGTTTATTTGTCCATTTTAGCCATATTTTGGACAATTGAAATATAATATATTGATTGGTGGTGATTAAAACACACGCTTTGGTAGTAATTTATTCTTATTTAAAATATTTGGCTCAAAATAACCTAAAAAATATTAATAAGCAAGAATTACTACCAAAGCGTGTGTTTTTTCACCAAATTCAATTTTTTGATATTTAAATTGTTCAAAATGTGAGTAAAATGAACAATTCATGCAATATTAAAATGCACATAAAAATTTAAAATTTTGTTCGAAATAATGTTAAATAGACAAGTTTTACTAAACTTGTCTGTTTTTATGTTATTTCGAACAATATATAAAATTTTTACGTGCATTTTTATGTTGCGCGGGGTTAAATGGTCCATTTAACCCACATTTTGGACAATTGAAATATAAAAAAAAAGGGTTGTGGTGATTAAACACACGCTTTGGTAGCAATTTTTGCTAATTGATATTTTTCTGTGTTTTTATTCATTATTGTCTATTTGAACGTCATTTTGAACAATTAATACCAAAATTCTACCAAAGTGTCTTTTATCACCACAACTTTATTGTTTCATATTCAAATTGTTCAAAATGACGTAAAATGGTGAATTTCAAGCCCAAATGACATTAAAATTACACTAAAAAATTTAATATTTATTGAAAATAACACAAAAAATAAATTATATAAGCAAAAATTACTACCAAAGCGTGTGTTTTGTCACCACAATTCATTTTTTTTGGACAATTGAATTAAAAAAAATTAATTAATTTCTATTAATTTAGTAGTTTTTGCTAATTTATATTTTTTTTGTGTTTTTGTTCATTATTGGTCCTTTAAACGTCATTTTGAGCAATTAATACCAAAATTCTACCAAAGTGTGTTTAATCACCACAACTCAATTGTTTCATTTTGAAACTAATCAAGATTTCGGTTAAATCAAGAATTTTACCCCAAATGACTTTTAGTTGCTCTTAAAAATAAATATTTGGTTCAAAAATAGTACAAAAAAAAATATAAATGAGCAAAAATTACTACCAAAGCGTGTGTTTTGTCACCCCAATTCAATTTTTCAACATTAAAATTGTACGAAATGTGGGTCAAATGCACAATTTAGCCCACGCAATTTAAAAATGAACGTTTAAAATTAAATTTGGTTTTAATTAAAACAAAAGTTATTATTAAATTTAAAGTTTTTATTATCACCACAACTCAATTGTTTCAGATTTAAATCGTTCAAAATGTCGGTTACATGAAGAATTTAACCCCAAATGACATAAGATTACACTTGGTCATTCAATATTTGGTTCAAAATAACGGTAAAAACGACAAATTTTGTGTCAACTTGCCTATTTACAATTATTCGATTTAAACAGTAAATTTTTTGGTGCAATTTTATGTCATTTGGAGTGAAAAAATACTCTATTTTCTATTATTTCTGAAAATTATTCAAAATTTGGTAAAATGCACAATTTAACCCCACGCAATGTCAACTTGTCTATTTACAATTATTTCGATTTAAACAGTTAATATTTAGGTGCAATTTTATGTCATTTGGAGTGAAATTCTCTATTTTCTATTATTTTGTTAAGATTTTGTAACATATCATTCAAAATGGCGTTCAAATTGACAAATAATGAACAAAAACACAAAAAAAATCATTAATTAGCAAAAATTGTTACTAAAGCGTGTTTTTTGTCCACCACAACTCAATTTTTTGATATTTAAATTGTTCAAAATGTGAGTCATATGCTTGACTTACCCCACGCAATAATTTAATGCAAGTAAAACTTAAATTGTAGTTCGAAATAACGGTAAATAGACAAGTTTACACAAAACTTGTCAGTTTCACCGTTATTTCAAAAAAATATTAATTTTTAACGTGCATTCTGATGTTGCGCGGGGATAAATGGTCCATTTTACCCACAATTTGGACAACTTAAGTATAACAATTGAATTGTGGTGATAAAACACACGCTTTGGTAGTAATTTTTGCTAATTTATATTTTTTTTATGTTCCTATTCATTATTTGTCCATTTGAATGTCATTTTGAACAATTAATACCAAAATTCTACCAAAGTGGGTTTTATCACCACAACTCAATTGTTCATATTAAAATTGTTCAAAATGTCGGTTAAATGGAAAATTTCAGCCCAAATGACATTTAATTGTCCTTAAAAATTAAATTTTTAGTTCAAATTAACACAAAAAACTATTAATTAGCAAAAATTACTACCAAAGCGTGTGTTTTGTCCCTACAACTCAATTTTTTATATTTAAATTGTTCAAAATGTATGTTATATGCACAACTTAACCCGACGCAATATAAAAATGCATGTTAAAATTAAAATTTTTCTTTCGAAATAACGGGTAATAGACAAATTTTTACAAAACTTGTCTATAAACCGTTATTTTGAACAAAATATTAAAATTTAACGTGCATTCTGATGTTGCGCGGGGATGAATGGTCCATTTTATCCACAGTTTGGACAATTGAAGTATTAACCAATTGAGTTGTGGTGATAAAACACACGTTTTGGTAGTTATCATTGCTAATTTATATTTTTTTTGTGTTCCCTTTAATTATTTGTCCATTTGAACGTCATTTTGAACAATTAATACCAATATTCTACCAAAGTTAATTTTATCACCACAACTTAATTGTTTCATATTAAAATTGCTTTAAATGTCGGTTTAATGGAGAATTTCACCCCAAATGACACTTAATTGCACTTAAAAATTAAATATTTGGTTCGAAATCACGGTAAAAACAACAAGTTTTGTGTCAACATGTCCGTTCACCGTTATTTCGATTAGAATATTTAATTTTAAGTTGCATATTGATGTCATTTGGGGTGAAATTTTCCATTTACCCATTAATTTGTTAAGCTTTTGGTACATGTCGTTCAAAATGACGTTCAAAAGGACAAATAATGAGCAAAATCACATAAAAATATTAATTAAAAAAATTACTACCAAAGTATGTGTTAACAATAATTGTTCAAAATGTGGGTTAAATGCACAATTTAACCCCACGCATTATAAAAATGCAAGTTTAAATTAAAAATTTGGTTCGAAATAACGGTAAATAGACAAGTTTACACAAAACCGGTCTGTTTTACCGTTATTTCGAAAGAAATATTAAATTTTTACGTGCATTTTTATGTTTCGCGGGGTTTAATGGTCCATTGTACCCACATTTTGGACAATTTAAATATACAAAAATTGAGTTGTGGTGATAAAACACACGCTTTGGTAGTAATTTTTGCTAATTTATATTTTTTTTGTGGTTTTATTCATTATTTGTCCATTTGAACGTAATTTTGAACAATTTATACAAAAATTCTACCAAAGTGTGTTTTATCACCACAACTCAATAGTTTCATTTTAAAATTGTTAAAAATGTTGGTTGAATGGAGAATTTCAACTTAAATGACATTAAATTGCACTTAAAAATTAAATATTTGGTACAAAATAATACAAAAAATAAATATTTAAAATTAATTAAAATAACTAAGCGTGTGTTTTGTCACCACAATTCAATTTTGTTATATTAAAATTGTTCGAAATTATGGTAAAATGCACAATTTAACCCCACGCAATATAAAAATGCACGTTACAATTAAGAATTTGGTTCGAAATAACGGTAAATAGACAATTTTTCACAAAACTTGTCTGTTTTACCGTTATTTTGAACAAAATATAAAATTTGTACGTGCATTTTAATGTTTTGCGGGGTTATATTGTCTAATTTACCCACATTTTGAACAAATAAAATATAGAAAAATTGAGTTGTGATGATAAAACACACGTTTTGGTAGTTATTATTGCTAATTTATATTTTTTTTGTGTTTTTATTCCTTATTTGTCCATTTGAACAACATATTGAACAATTAATACCAAAATTCTACCAAAGTGTGTTTAATCACCACATCTGGTCAAAATGTCATTTAAATAGAGAATTTCACCCCAAATGACATTAAATTGCACTTAAAAATTAAATATTTGGTACAAAATAACACAAAAAAACATTAATAAGCAAAAATTACTTCTTAATCGTGTGTGGTGTCACCACAATTCAATCTTTTTATATTAAAATTGGTTAAAATGTAGGTTAAATGCACAATTCAACCCCACGAAACATAAATGCACGGAAAAATTTTGTTCAAAATAACGGTAAATAGACAAGTTAACACAAAACTTGTCTGTTTTACCGTTATTTCGAACAAAATATTAGATTTTAACGTGCATTTTTATGTTGCGCGGGGTTGAATGATCCATTTAACCGACATTTTGGACAATTGAAATTTTATGAAAATTGGACAAATAATGAGACGAAAATGGACAAATAATGAATAAAATTACAAAAAAAATATAAATTAGCAAAAAATACTACTAAAGCGTGTATTTTATCACCACAACCAAATTTTTTTAAAATTGAACAATTTATGCCCACAATTCAACCCCACTCAACATAAAAATGCTCAAAAAAATGACAAAACATATGCTTTAGAAGTACATTTTGCTAATTAAATTTTTTTTTGTGTTTTTGTACATTATTTGTCCATTTGAACGTCATTTTAAGCGACATGTACCAAAATCTTAACAAAATAATGGGCAAATAGAAAGTTTAACCCGAAATGACATAAAATTGCACCTTAAATTCAAAAATAGTTATCGAAATATGGAAATAAGTCAAGTTGAAACCAAACTTGTCGTTAAAATTGTTTTTTTAAACAAAATATTTAATTTTTAAGTGAAATTTAATGTCATTTGGGGTGAAATTCTCCATTTCACCGACACTTTGAACAATTTCAATATAAAACAATTGAGTTGTGGTGATAAAACACACTTTGATATAATGTTTGTATAAATAGTTCAAAATGACGTTCAAATGGACAAATTATGAATAAAAATACAAAATTATTATAAATAAGCAAAAATTACTACCAAAGCGTGTTTTGATCACCAATTATCAATCCAATTGTTCAAAATTTGGGTAAAATGGACAACAAACCCCTACGCAACATTAAAATGCACGTAAAAATTTAATATTTTGTTCGAAATATTGGTAAAACAGACAAGTTTTGTGTAAACGTGTCAATAGTTCGTTATTTCGAACAAAATTTTAAATTTTTACGTGAATTTTTATGTTGCGTAGGGTTAAATTGTGCATTTTCACTACATTTTGAACAATTTTAATATCAAAAAATTTATTTGAGTTGACAAAACACACGCTTTAGTAGTAATTTTTGCTAATTAATATTTTTTGGTGTTTTTCTTCATTATTTGTCCATTTGAACGTCATTTTGAACGACATGTACCAAAATCTTAAAAAAAAATGGGATATTGGAGATTTTCACCTCAAATGACATAAAATTGCACCTAACAATTATACATTTTTCTCGAAATAACGGTGAATAGACAAGTTGACACAAATTTTGTCGTTTTTCCCTTATTTTGAACCGATTATTTAATTTTTAAGTTCAATTAAATGTCATTTGGGGTAAAATGAACTTTGGTAGAATTTTTGTATTAAATGTTTAAAATGACGTTCAAATGGACAAATAATGAATAAAAACACAAAAAAAATAAAAATTAGCACAAATTACTACCAAAGCGTGTGTTTTATCACCACAACTCAATTTTTGTATATTTCAATTGTCCAAAACGTGGGTTAAATGGACCAATAAACCACGAGAAACATTAAAAAGCACGTCAAAATTAAATATATTGTTCGAAATAACGGTTAAACAGACCTGTTTTGTGTAAAAGTGTGTATCTACCGTTATTTCCAACCAAATTTTAAATTTTTGCGTGCATTTTTATTTTGCGTGGGGTTTAATTGTGCATTTTACCCACATTTTAAACAATTGAAATATATAAGGATTGAATAAAGGTGACAAAACACACCCTGTGGTTGTAACTTTTGCTTATAAATGTCTTTTTTGTGTTGTTCTGAACCAAATATTTAATTTTTAAGGGCAGTTTAATGTCATTTGGGGTGAAATTCTCCATTTTACTGACATTTGGATCAATTTCAATATGAAACAATTGAGTTGTGGTGATGAAACACACTTTGATAGAATTTTGGCTTTTATTGTTCAAAATGACGTTAAAATGGACAAATAATGAATAAAAAAACCAAAAAAAATATAAATTAGCAAAAATTACTACCAAAGCGTGTGTTTTATCACCAGAACTCAATTTTTTCATATTACAATTGTTCAAAATTTGGGTAAAATGGACAATTTGACACCGCCCAACATAAAAATGCACGGAAAATTTAATATTTTATTCGAAATAACGGTAAAACAGACAAGGTTTGTGTAAAGTTGTTCTAACTTGTTATTTCGAACCAAATTTTAAATTTTAACGTGCATTTTCAAATTGCGTGGGGTTAAATTGCGCATTTTACCAAAATTTTGAACAATTTCAATATAAAAAAATTGAATCGTGAAGACAAAACACACGCTTCGGTAGTAAGTTTTGCTAATTAATAATTATTTTCTGTTATTCTGTGCCAAATATTTAATTTTTAAGTGAAATTCAATGTCATTTGAACTGAAATTCTCCATTTAACCGACATTTTGAACAATTTTAAAATAAAACAACTGAGTGGTGGTGATAAAACACAATTCTGTAAAAGTTTTGTATTAATTGTACAAAATGACGTTCAAATGGACAAATAATGCATAAAAAACACAAAAAAAATATAAATTAGCAAAAATTACTACCAAAGCGTGTGTTTTATCACCACAACTCAATTTAAATATATTTCAATTGTCCAAAATGTGGGTCAAATGGACCATTTAACCCCGCGCAACTTAAAAATGCACGTAAAAATTTAATATTTTGTTCGAAATAACGGTAAAACAGACAAGTTTTGAGTAGTCTTGTCTATTAACAGTTATTTTGAACCAAATTTTAAATTTTTAGGTGCATTTGTGTATTGCGTGGGGTTAAATTGTGCATTTTACCCACATTTTGAACAATTTAAAAATCAAAAAATGGAGTTGTGGTGACAAAACACACGCTTAAGTAGTTTTTTTGCTAATTTTAATTTTTTGTGTTTTTATTCAATTTGTCCATTTGAACGTCATTTTGAACGATTTGTACCAAAATCTTAACAAAATAATGGGTAAATGGACAATTTACCCCAAATGACTTAGAAATGCACATTAAAATTAAATATTTTAATCGAGATAATGGTAAATAGACAAGTTGACACAAAACTTGTCATTTTTACCGTTATATTAAACCAAATATTTAATTATAAAGTACAATTTAATGTCATTTGGGGTAAATATCTCCATTTAACCGACATTTTGAACAATTTCAATATGAAACAATTGAGTTGTGGTGACAAAACACACTTTGGTGGAGTTAAGGTAATAATTGTTCAAAATAACGTTCAAATGGAGAAATAATGAATAAAAACACACAAAAAATATAAATTAACAGAATTTACTACCAAAGCATGTGTTTTATCACTAGAACTCAATTTTTTTATATCAATTGTCCAAAATGTGAGTGAAATGGGCCATTAACCCCACGCAACATAAAAATGCCTTTTCATATTGCATGGGGTTCAATTGTGCATTTTACCCACAGTTTGAACAATTTTTATATAAAAAGATTGAATTGTGGTGACAAAACCCACGATTAAGTAGTAATTTTTGCTAATAAATATTTTTTTTTTGTGTTATTTTAAACCAAATATTTCTTTTTTAAGTGTAATTTTATGTCATTTGAGGTGAAATTCTGAAATAAACCGATATTTTGAACAATTTCAATATGATACAACTGAGATTTGGTGACAAAACACATTTTGGTAGAAGTTTGGTATTTATTGTTCATAATGATGTTCAAATGGACAAATAAGGAATAAAAACACAAAAAAATATACATTAGCAATAACTTCTTCCAAAGCGTGTGTTTTATCATCACAACTCAATTTTTTTAAATTTTAATTGTCCAAAATTTGGGTTAAATGGACCATTTAACCCCGCGCAACATAAAAATGCACGTAAAAATTAAATATTTTGTTCGAAATAACGGTAAAACAGACAAGTTACACTAAACAGACAAGTTACACTAAGTTTTGTGTAAACTTGTGTATTTACCGTTATGTCAAACGTAATTTAAATTTGTAACGTCCATTTTCATATTGCGTGGGGTTAAATTGTGCGTTTACCCACATTTTGAACAATTTAAATATAAAAAAATTGTGCTGTGGTGACAAAACAAACGCTTTGGTAGTGATATTGGCTTATTAATATTTTTTTTTGTGTAATTTTGAACCAAATATTTCATTTTTAAGTGCAATTAAATCTCACTTGTTGTGAAATTCTCCATTTTACCGACATTTTGAACAATTTCAATATGAAACAATTGAGTTGTGGTGATAAAACACACTTCGGTAGAATTTTGGTATATTGAAATTGTTCAAAATGTCGGTTAAATGAAGAATTTCACCCCAAATGACATAAGGTTCGGTTAGGTTAGGTTGAGTGGCTGCTACAACACACTTAGACCGGCTATAGTCCGTTGTGATACTACAGGATCTTACTCCCTTTTTACCCCTTTGAGAACCAATTAGAGCTGCTTACGTAGCGTAATAAGTCTCGCACATTACAGTTCTCGAGATCGGAAAGGCAGTCAATAAAAAACTTACCCAGATATTCATGTCTTTTGTGTGGCAAAGCCGGGCATGAGCATAGGAGGTGGATTAACGTCTTTTACTCCTCCTCGTCCCTACAGCTTCTGCAAAAGTCATTTACTTCCAGACCCAGCCTTCTCGCATGTTCTCCAAGAAAGCAGTGTCCTGTGAGTATCCCCACGATCGTATTAAATCCACGTCTTCGCAGGGAGATAAGTGCCTTTGAGCGTTTCAAGTTCAGCTTTGGCCAGACTTGTCTTGCCACTCTACATGAGAGGGTGTTCGTCCACCTTTTGTTCGCAGAGGCTTTCGCCTCGTTTTTAAGCACAGTCCTGAGTGCGTTAATGGGTCTCCCCAACTTTGCCCTTTCCGGTAGCAGTTGGAGAGTTGTACCGTGCTTCGCTAGTTCGTCCGTCCTGCAGTTTCCCATAACGCCTGAGTGGCCGGAGACCCAGACTACCTGGATGTTGAAATGCTCACTCATCTCATTAAGAGACGTGCGGCAACCCAACGCCACTCTAGACGTTAGAGAAACAGAAACCAGTGACTTGACTGCCGCCTTACTGTCCACATAAATTGCGATATCAGTCGAGGATACCACATTATGTTTCAACCAGTTCAGGACCTCTTCAATCGCTATCACCTCTACCTGGTATGCACAGCAGTGATCAGGGAGGCGAACTGCTATATCTACCTCTAGTTTATCACAGAAGACTCCAGCTCCTACTTTACCGTCTAGCATGGAGCCATCCGTAAAGAACTGCAATGCTCTCGCGTCAGCTGCCAACCCGCTCCTCCAGGATTCCCTTGAAGGGCAGGTGGTTCCGAACCTTTTCTCGAAGCACAGAGTCGGTGTAACATAGTCAAGATTCGCCAGTTCTTTCCTCAGCGATCTGACTATCGTCGAGTGTCCTGTTTGAAGACATTTCCACTGAGATATGGCTGATAGTCGAGTGGCCGTAATCGCCGCCATCTGCTTACCATAAATGTCCACGGGGAGAAGGTGAAACAAGACCTCTAAGGCACTTGTAGGTGTTGTCCTCAGTGCCCCGCTTATAAGCATGCAGGCCGTTCTTTGCACCTTCTCAATCCTTTTCCTGTATGTTATTTTATCAAGAGCTGGCCACCACACGCTCACCCCATACATAAGTACAGGTCTTACTACGGAAGTGTATAGCCAGTGTACCAGCTCCAGCGTCAGGCCCCATCTCTTTCCGATGGCGTTCCTACACGAGTACAAAGCTATATTGGCCTTGTTTACTCTTTCCAGAATGTTGGGCTTCCAGCTTAGCTTACTGTCCAAGATTACGCCTAGAAATCTTGCCTTGTCCGTAAAAGCTAGTCAGTTACCATTTAGGAGAGGTGGATCTACTACAGGGATTTATATTTCCTCGTAAATTGTACCAATTCAGTTTAAGACGCGCTAATTGCCAGTCCACATTTGGTGGCCCACCTCTTTATAATAAGGAGGGCATTTTGGATTACCTCCGCCACTGTGCTTATGTATTTCCCAGAAACAGCTTTCGCTACATCATCTGCATAAGCAATCACTCCGATCCCTTCTCCCTCCAGCTTTAATAGCAGCTTATTGATTGCTATGTTCCAGAGGAGAAGAGGCAGAACACCTCCCTTTGGGGTTTCCCTAGTCACCCGTCTCCTGATGGTGGATTCCCCCAGCTCTGAGTTAATCATCCTGCACCCAAGCATATGATTGATTAACCTACTTATAGGGTAATCCACACCTAGTAGCGACAATCTCTCCAGAATTGCCTCCTTCCTTACATTGTTAAAGGCGCCTTCAATGTCAAGAAACGCCACCATACAAAACTCTTGCGAGAATAATGGTTTCTCAATTGTACTTACCAGGCCATGCAGAGCTGTGCCCACAGACTTCCCTTTACAGTAAGCGTGCTGAGTCTGAGCCCGGTCACTAGGTCGTATTTTTGAGCGTATGTAGATATCCATCAGTGTTGATGCGATATATCGTTGGAGTGTAGAAATGCAACCTTAGGTACTGGTTGTATGGTATAATTGGTTGTAATTTATTATTTATTTTGACACGAGCTTGTTCTCTTACACAGTCTTCTGCCCAATGACTAATTACTTTTTATTATATGGTTTTGGTTGCGAAAAAATTACAAAAAATTTAACTTCTATTGTACCAACATAACAAAGTAAAAATTAACAACTTTACTTAACAAATAATATAAATCTAATTAGTGGTGAATAAAAAATGGTTGACATTGTTATAAAAACAATAATATGTCAAAACAATATTTTCTCTTGTAGTTGATTCAACATTCCGCCTCCCTTGACTCACTGGAGTCAATTTTCGGAAGGAAGCAGATTTTTTGGATGGGGCGCTTGTATATACCCTTGGATGTTTTCAAAGTAACAACTCTAACATAGTTGTCTGGACCTGGATGTATGTCGATAATTTTTGCTAATGGCCATCTCGCTGGTGGTGCGTTTTCATCCTTCAGGATAACTATGTCATTCACCTTAGGTTGGTGATTAATCGTGTTCCATTTCGAAAATTTATTGAGAGATGATAAATACTCAAGTCGCCACCGTTGCCAGAAGTGTTGGAGCATCTGTTGCAGCAATTGCCATCGAGATAATAAATTTTGTTTTGTGTCTTTTAAATTTATTTCGGGGGCTAATGTTAATGGGTGCCCGATCAAAAAATGCGCTGGTGTAAGTGGGTCTTCAGAGTCGTCGTCTCTACATAGTGGTCGTGAGTTGAGTACTGCTTCGATTTGTTTTAAGAGTGTTAATAGTTCTTCATAATTAAGAGTAGTGTTTCCAATGACTCGTCGGACATGAAATTTGGTAGATTTCACCGCGGCCTCCCATAAACCTCCGAAGTTTGGTGCAGCGGGAGGTATGAAATGCCAATTACTTCCTTGCTCGGCTGCCCAGTTTGTTAGTCTGGATACATTAGTCTCTGAGTTGAATAGCTCGACGATTTCTTCTAACTGATTTCTGGCTCCCACGAAATTGGTTCCGTTGTCAGAAAAAATATCCTTGCAAATTCCTCTCACCGCATGAAATCTTGATAGAGCTGCTAAAAATGTCTCAGTACTGAGATTTGTGACTAACTCAAAATGCACCGCCTTTGAAGCCATACACACAAAAATTGCTAGGTAGCCTTTAATGAGTTTAGAATTGCGTTGCTGATGTGCCTTGATAGTATATGGGCCTGCATAATCTACTCCGGTTTGTAAGAAAGGTCTCACTAAAGTCACTCTTGGAAACGGTAACTGACCCATTAACTGAGTCTGAGTTTTCAACTTCTGACGATGACATTGCATACACTTATATATCACCTTTTTAACTAGTTCCTTACATCTTAGTATCTGGAATCTTTGACGTATATGTGATAATAATTGGGATGGACCAGCATGCAACAGCTTTTTATGTAAGTAAACGACCATCTTCATGATCGTTGAATGGTTTCCTGGTAGGATTATAGGATGTTTGGCATCATATGGTACTGTAGCATGTGAAAGACGACCACTGACTCGTAGTAGTCCGAAATTATCTATAAATGGAAGAAAATTTACTAATTTGCCGCTTGTTAATTGTCTACCTGCTTCAATTATTTGTATCTCCTTTTCAAATTGTTGGTGTTGAATTAAGAAGAATATACGGTTTTCGGCCCATGCCAAATCTTGCACAGACAATAGGTCGATTTCGGGTTTAGAAATGATGTTTCTTATTTTCATTGCCAATCGGTTAATTCTCGCAAATACACGTAAGATAATCGGATACTTCGAAATTCCATCTAAAATTTTTTGTATATGGTCTGTAACATCATCAACTGCAGCGGTAGCGGTAGATGCTAAAGTTAAAACGGTGTCATCTGACTCTATGTTTTGTGGATTAATAAGTGCTTCCCTTGGAATGACAACTGGATTCGCATGGATAAATGACGGTCCGCTCCACCACAACCTATGTTTTTGAAGCTCATTCGGAAGTAAGCCTCTAGAGGCACAATCGGCCGGATTTTCCCGTGAACTGATATGATGCCATTGGTTGCGATTCGTGGTTGATAAAATTTGGCTTGTTCTGTTCGCAATGTAGGTAGGCCACGATTTTGGTGGTTTAGACAGCCAATTTAACACGATCGTGGAGTCGGTATACAGATCTACAACGGGTCTTGCAGGAATATCTAAAGCCTTGAGTGTAACTTCAAGTAGCTTAACCAACAGTGATGCAGCACATAATTCTAATTTGGGTATGCTTATAGTTTTTATTGGTGCCACCCTTGTTTTCGCGGTAATTAGGCTAATCTTTACTTCTCCGCATGATAATATTACTCTCGAGTATAGTACTGCAGCATATGCCTCTTTCGATGCGTCCGAAAATCCATGGATCTCAAAATCTCCTTCTGTTCCAAGCCACCTTGGAATCTCTAATTGCTCAATCAATTTCAATTCGTTTCGCATCTGAGTCCAGGTTGTTTTATGGGTTTCAGATATTTCATCATCCCAGTCCAATTTCTCCAACCAGAGCTGCTGAAATAGACTCTTGACAATAATTGTTACGGGTGACAACCAGCCAATGGGGTCGTATATTCGGGAAGATTCGGATAATAATTGTCGTTTAGTTGTTTTGAATGATTGAGGTATGTTTACTCGAAATTTAAAGACATCATTTTTTGGATGATAATAAACACCCAAAATTTGTATGGTTTTGGAACCACTGTCAAACTCCCTTTCGGATATTTCTAAATCACTGGATGGTAGGTGATTTAAAAGATCTGAGTGATTTGCAGACCATTTCCGTAACCTCAATCCCGCAGTTTTTAGTGATAGAATTAATTCTTTCTGCAATTTTATGGCTTGGTCTACAGTATTCGCTCCGGACATAATATCATCAACATAAAAGTCACGTTTTATGACAATGGCTGCAATTGGAAATCGTTGCTTTAGTTGTTCAGCAATATAATTTAGACTGAAGGTCGCCAAAAATGGTGCCGGAGATGTGCCATAGGTTACGGTAAGTAATCGGTAATGGTTGAGTGGTTCAGTTGGTGATTTTCTCCACAAAATCCTTTGATAGTCGGCATCTGACTTTTGAACCATAAACTGACGGTACATCTTTTCGACATCCGCTGAAAAGACATATTTATGTTTTCGGTATCTTACCAAAATATCAACTATATTTTGCTGCACAGTTGGGCCAATCATCAGTTCATCGTTGAGAGAACGCCCATTCGAACTTTTGGCTGAGCCGTCAAAAACCACTCGCAATTTGGTCGTTGTACTGGAATTTTTCATCACTCCATGATGTGGTAAATAAAAAGTTTTCCCAACTGTCTGATTAACTTCATCACTTGGGACTAATTCCATATGGCCTAAATTTTGGTATTCTTCCATGAATTTATTATAATGAATGCGTAGAGATTGATCGTTAACTAGTCTACGTTCCAGATTATGAAATCTTAGTCGAGCCTGATTTAGTGAATCTCCTAAATGCGGATCACTGTTCTTAAATGGAAGCGAAACAACAATTCTTCCTTGGTTGTTTATTGTGACGGTGTTTTGGTAATGTTTCACACATGATAATTCTTCTTCACTTAAAATTGGTTGACTAACGATTTCCTCGATCTCCCAGAATCTTCTTAATGTTTGGTCTATGTTTATTTCCTGGTCTTTTGTGATGAACGCTCGTCCTGTTGAAAGTGTCGCTTGTGATGGGTTGCATGCTCCTCCAATAATCCAGCCAAATTTGGTATTTAATGCGACCAGATTATTGTAGTTGTTTGTTAGTTTGCCGTCTATTATGGTACTTAAAAAGTGGTCGCATCCCAACAGCATGTCAATTGGTCCGGTTATCCTGTAATTTGGATCTGCTAATGGTAATGGTTCGGAAAAATGCATCATCTCTTCTAAGTTGGTTGGTGGAAGGTTTGATGTTATGTTAGCAACGATCAAAGCGGCAACATTTATGACATAGGTATGGTCTAATCGCGATCGTATCTTAATATTCACAATTCCTTTAGAATTCCCGGCTCGTGATTTATTAATGGTTTGAATTATAATACGTGCATTTGATCTCACTAGCCGAAGTCTATTTACACAAGATTCGGTTATAAATGACCTTGTGGATGCTGAATCAAGTAATCCTCTAATATCTTGCCATGTATTGAAAACATCTTGAATCTGGAACAATGCTGTTGGTAATAAAGCATTTTCAATCATGGTATCGGCAATACCCTGGTTGATAGTTGGGTCACTATTACAAGATGCGTGTGCAGTTGTGACTGTTGTACTCGTACTAGCTTCAGGTTGTAACGAATTACTGTTGGGTTGTTGGTTCAGATGGACTAATGTATTATGTTTTCTGCTACACAAACGGCATTTTTTCTTAGACTTACATTGGTACACGGAATGTGTTTCGCATAGACAATTGAAACATCTATTTGATGTTTTAAGGAATTCACGGCGTTGATCAATGGTTAGATCAGTGAATTTACCACATTCAAAAAGGCGATGGCTTTCCCCTTTGCAAAGTGGACACGGAGGTGGTGTTGGAATGTGGAATATTTTCGCAATAGAGTGTGTTTTGCTAATTATTTTTTTCTCTGTACTAAGCTGTTTGTTAACAGCGGTTGAGTTGCTTTCTGCTAAGGCACTCGTTCTTCTCAACAGAAATTCCAAAAACTCCTGTAGGGTAGGAAAATCAGTGTCTGCGGTTTCATATTTCCATATTCTCTTGGTTTCATCGTCTAGCTTCTCCAACGCAATGAATATCAACCAAGGGTCCCTCGCTTCTGCATCTTGACCTAATGCTTTAAGCCCCCTCACTACTTCATCCAGGTGATCGTGAAGTCGGATTAAACTTGAAGCGTTGCCTTTTGGTAATTTAGACTGGTTAAATAAAGATTGTATGTATGACTCTACAATTGGTTTCTTTTTATTGTACCGTTTCACTAGCCGTTGATATGCCTCTACATAACTAGCATCATCAACTCTAAAGTGTTTTATTAAATCATATGCACTGCCCTCTAATAAGCCTTTAAGATATTTGAATTTTTGTGCAGGTGTTAATGACGTATTTTCATGAATGGTGGACGTGTAAATGTCAAAAAAGGATTGCCATTCTTGTAAATTTCCATTAAAGTGTGGCATTGCTAACGACGGTAACTTAAAATCGGACATGGCGTGGTTGTTTGGTTTTGTGTGTATTGACTCATCTAGTGGTGTAGCATTGCCCGCATTATTTCTTAGTAATGCTTGTATTTTCGAAACAATTGAAAAGTAATTCTCATCTATTAAATCCATTTCGGAATCAACCATGTGATCTATTTCAAAAAGATTATTTTCAGTCTCCACAAATTCAGAATAAAGTCGATGTGCGTGGTCTAGCCGTGTTTTCAATTCATCGTAGGTTAACGTATCACTGTTTGCAGTGACAAAATTGGTCATTTTGGTAAACTGACCTTTAATTATCGATTTCCGTTTTATGAATTTATCCATGTTACGTTAGCAAAATACCGGTCACAATCAAATAACAAAAAATGTGAAAATCTATTGTGCTTGGCTTATTTTATCGTTAATTTTAATCTTCTAATTTACTTGTACAAATATATTCACAAACTAGATAAATTTAATACTTATCGGTTTTATTGATTCACAAGCATTCCACGTGTCTCGTATGCTGGATAATTTTCCATCCACCTTCCATCGATAAATTGAGTTTGCTTCCCGTTGAATTTGTTGATGGAAATGTACAACTTACAACAATGTGGAGATAACGAAAATAACTACTATTATGGTTGTATATTTAATTAGTGTATCCCACGTTGTACGATCCGGCTCGAAGGACCAATGTTGATGCGATATATCGTTGGAGTGTAGAAATGCAACCTTAGGTACTGGTTGTATGGTATAATTGGTTGTAATTTATTATTTATTTTGACACGAGCTTGTTCTCTTACACAGTCTTCTGCCCAATGACTAATTACTTTTTATTATATGGTTTTGGTTGCGAAAAAATTACAAAAAATTTAACTTCTATTGTACCAACATAACAAAGTAAAAATTAACAACTTTACTTAACAAATAATATAAATCTAATTAGTGGTGAATAAAAAATGGTTGACATTGTTATAAAAACAATAATATGTCAAAACAATATTTTCTCTTGTAGTTGATTCAACAATCAGCCTTTCCAAGGTTTTCAATAGAAAGGATGATAGAGTTATTGGTCTTAAGTCTTTTGGGTAGCCCTGCGAGCATTTACCCGCTTTCGGTCTGACATCACTCTGACCTCCATCCACTCCCGCGGAGTACAGACAAGTTTTAAACACCCTTTGAAGATTACCTCCAACCAGGGGAGAATAATCCTCGAGTTGTTCTGAAGCCTCTGCGGGAATAATACAGTCAGTGCCCGCCGATTTATAAGGTTTGAACCCTTCAATTGCCCATAGGATCCATTCTTTGGTTACGATATCTTCTATGCGCAGTACGTTTGCTTCTTGATGAGTACCAGTCCCAGTCGAGTCATCGAAGCTTCCTGGAAAGTGGGTTTAGATGAGAAGTTCCAAGGATTCCTTACTCAAAGCAGTCCAGGATCCATCTGGTTTAATTAAATAACTGGGACTGGTAGGATTGGTAGACAAAATCTTCCTAAGACAAGAGGTCTCGGAGACTTCTTCTATTTTGTCACAGAAGAGTCTCCATGATTTCCTCTGTGCCTTCCTAAATTCTTTTTTGTATATCTTGAGGTCCTCATTGTAGGAGTCCCAGTCCTGAGCCTCTCTCGTACTTTTTGCCTTATTAAATGCTTTCCTACATGCCTTCCGGTAGGTCCCCAGTTCCTTGGACCACCATGCCGGTTTTTGCTTGCCCCTGGGTTAAACAATTGGGCAAGCAGCGTTGAAGGACCAATTGGAGGCATTTGTGAAAGTTTCAACTATGCTGTTCAGTTCCTTCACTGTCGCTGGAGGCTCAGGGGTCTCTGGTAATAGAAGTCCTATAAGCGTTTCCCCGTACTTGCTCCAGTTTGTCTTTCTGGGAAACGTTAAGACTAAATGTTTTGTAACGATGGTCAGAGAAGGAGTGTTCCTTCGCCACTCTCCATTCCCTGACCAAAGGGTACAGGTTTTTTGAGGCAAAGGTTACGTCCAGAACCTATTGCCGCAAATTTTTAGTAATAAAAGTGGGTTCTTGACCAATATTACACACCATGAGGTTGTTGTTTAAAATGTAATCAAAAAATAACTCACCTCTTTCGTTGATATCAGTGCTTCCCACGATTGCGTGGTGCGCATTTACATCACATCCAAAGAGCACCTCAATCTTCTTCCTGTACGATTCGAGGACCAGGTCCCCCAGGTTATTCGGCGGAACTTGTTTGTCCCGGTCCAAATAGGCTGAGACCAGCCAAAATATACCTCTAGGCTGACCGCGGTTACGTCACCATTGCTGTATTGAGGAAGAAGGAACATATTTAAATTATTTTTTCCAAGAATGCAGGATCTGATATTCACCGAATTTCTTGAGTATAATAAGTTATACCCCTTCATTTTAAGGCCACAGATCCTGTTGGTGTTTATCCAAGGTTTTTGAATAAGGACCACGTCCTCTTCTGATCAAGTCAGTCTGAAGAGTAAGGCAACCGACCACAGGCTAGTTTCCTTTGTTTCCATTGGAGTCGCCGGTGTCTCCCGTCTTTCCCCCCATGGAACTTGTTTCCCCGACGTTTGCAGTCCTTCCGTCCCTTGGGTCCGACAGGTCTTCTTCGTCTGACACCAGGGACAGTCGGCTGCGCATCTCCTCTCCAAGTGCGGTCACCTCGGAGAGCTCCATCGGTTGGGCTGTCTCTCCTCCAAGTGCAACTGCATCAGTTGTGGACGGGCTGCCTTCCTCTCGTGTTTCAGCCTCGTCTTTTTTGTATACTTTGAGAGTAATCGACTCGAAACCAAAGTCGATCACTCCCTTAGTCGCGGCAAGCGGCGCCAGGGACTCCGTGTTGATTATCATAGTTGATAATCTGGAGCCCCCCTTTGCATCCTCTTGCCTCACGATCTTCCAGTTTCCTCTCGGAAGATCGGGGTTGCTGATTCTGATAATCTCCAGAATCTCTTCTGGGCTAGCTGGTTCGGTTGGCAGCCAGACGCGTGCTCTTGGCCTGCTAGGAACCTCGATTTGAGGCAGGATGCAAAATGGGTTTTTCACCTTCGATCGTTTGGGCGGTGCGATCGGTGGTGATAAATAATCATTATCTGGATCCTCTGTCGTGTTAAAAATCCTTGGGCCGACCCATCTTCCATGTCAGTACTATAGAACTGACATGGAGCTATGCAACGCGCAGAGGGCTTTACGGAAAGACTCGGACCTATAGCCGTATAGAGTGGTATCACAACGGATCAAATTTGGTCTTAGTGTGCGATAGCAACCACATCAACTTAATTTAACTTTTAACGTGCATTTTTATATTACGTGGGGTTAAACTGTGCATTTTACTCACATTTTGAACAATTTAAATATTAAAAAATTAAATTGTGGTGAAAAACTACACGCTTTGCTAGTAATGTTTGCTTATTAATATTCTTTTTTGTGTTATTTTGAACCAAATATTTAATTTTTAAGTGCAATTTAATGTCATTTAGGGTGAAATTCACCATTTAACCGACATTTGGAACGATTTCAATATAAAACAATTGAGTTGTGGTGATAAAACACACTTTGGTAGGATTTTGGTGTTAATTGTTCAAAATGACGTTCAAATGTACAAATAATGAAATTAAACACAAAAAAAATATAAATTAGCAAAAATTACTACCAAAGCGTGTGTTTTATCACCACAACTCATTTATTTTATATTTCAACTGTCCAGATGTGGGTAAAATGGACAATTTGACCCCGCGCAACATAAAAATGAACTTAAAAATTTATTATTATGTTCGAAATTACGGTAAAACAGACAAGTATTGTGTAGACTTGTCTGTTTACCGTTATTTCGAACCAAATTTTTAACTTTAACGTGCATTTTTATATTGCGTGGGGTTAAATTGTGCATTTAACCATTTTTAATAATTGAAATTTCAAAAAATTGAGTTGTGGTGACAAAACAAACGCTTTAGTTGTCATTTTTGCTAATTAATATTTTTTGTATTTTGGTTGGTTGTTTGTCCATTTGAACGTCATTTTGAACGATATGTACAAAAATCTAAACAAAATAATGGGTCAATGGAGAATTTTACCCCAAATGACACAAAAATGGACCTAAAAATTAAATATTCTAATCGAAATAACGGTAAATGGACCAGTTGACACAAAACTTGTCGTTTTACCGTTATTTTGGACCAATGTAACGATACGACTAATTCTTATCGTCACAAGAAAATAATTTATTTTAACCGACATGCTGCAAGTCGGTAGTATATCATGCTATATGACAATAGTTACATCGAGTGTTCTATCTACTGGTTGTTTAAATGTTGCAAACAATCGGATGCTGTGTAAAATGTACCATTTCTTTATTCTTAATTACGCACATATTCATTTTCTCTTCCCATTGCATTTGTCTATTTGCACAAAATACTAATGATTTAAGGTACAGATGTAGATGTTTATTTTTCTGGAATATTCCCGAATTTTTATACGGTAATGTATTTACAGATAAAAATTGAAATCAGATTTTTTGGGTTGAATTTTGTCATTCGTTAAACGTAAGACCACCAAACATGATCAGTAATCTGATTAAATAATTTTCTAAATGGTGATGTTCTAGTTCTGTGTTGTGAAAGTGTAGCTGAGCAGAACATTATCTGACCACAACGAAAAGGTCGTTGTAAGATATCGGAATTACCATTTCGATTTGACCAGTTCATACATGGTAGGAAATTTTCTGTACTATTATAGTGTTGTAGTTTTCTTAGTTTCTAAATTTCTAATTGTGTTTATAATTTCTTTTATTGTCCATATAGAATTTATATTTGGATAGCGCTAATGCAGCGTGAGTCAATAAAAGAAGCGGCCTTTTCTTTCTTACTTTATCTTCTTTACGTTGTAATTATAACATTATATTGTACGGATTCCTTATGTTTGGAGCGAATGCGATCGAGCGCATTGTTAGTAATCCTCATCATATAGAACCGTAACAATTGGATGCAAAGTTTAAATGGTCACGGATCTAAATGCCGAGTTTATTTGGCACGTGTTTCGGATAAGAACTCGTTGATTTTTTTTTGTAATCTTAAGTTTTTTTTCTGTTAATTGCTTAAAGTTTTCTTTATATTTATTTTTATTATTATTTAGTTTCTTTTTTTTTATTACTTGGTGTATATTAAAGGCATAATTACCATTATTCTTTTTCTTAAGTGATAAAGAAAACCATTTGTTTGGTTAATGTAAGAATAAGTTTGGTTAATGTAAGAATTGAGACCGCAATGTAACGTTTTTTTTTATAGGTACCAGGCATGCAGAAAGCGCTTTCGTCGTGACCTAGGGTAAGTCCTTTTTACTATATACAAGTTTATATATGTATAAAATATGAATTTTATCAACGCTAATGTTGATGATATAATGTCTCAATCTTTAATGGAACTTAGATTTATTAAGTTTTCTGGTTATTTCTTGAATTTTTGTTATTCTTTGAATTATTTAATCCTGATAAAATTTTAAAAGTTTCTTATTAAATATAAAATTGAAATAATTGTTAATAATATAAATCACATTTTTTTTGTATTATTATTATTTACTATAATATTATTATTATATCTATTTATCGGTCTTTCTTAATTCGTTCAAAATGTTTGTTATTTTTTTTCTTTATTTTGTTTATATGATGCCTAAATTAATTAAGTGCTAGAAGAAAGTTAATGGTGATTGAGACACAAAATGTTTAATGGTTCGGATAGTTGCCTTTGGCGGTTTATTCAAGCTTCCTATATGTTTCTGCAAACCCCACGTCATACCCTGAGCTAAAGCTGGCTACAAAACATACCGCCTAGAAACCTCTGTAGGGAAATTCTTTAGCGTATTGTCTTCCATAAAAATCCAAACGCTACAGTGGCGCCCAAACTTCGATTATAGGTTCAATAAAATAAATTTTCAGATTTCATTAAAATTTCTTTGTCCGTTAAATCAATTTCATTATGATAATTTACCAGTTAAACTGTAGATTAGATTTCTATAATATCATGTGATTTATTTATTCATGTTTTTTTGTGATTGACGAGGTATCCCTCTACTTTAAGTATCGATAGGGTAATGCTCTCGACAATCAAGGGAAGAGCAACAATACATAATTTCTTTCCTTCATTTTCATTGCTGAACGTACATTTCGTTACTCGTATTTAATATATTTGATAATATCGGAATATGTATATTCAACAGTGGTACTTTTTTTTTAGACCCAGAATATTCTGTGACGTCTTATAAAAATGAGTATCAGTCATTAAATAATTCTTTTTTCCATTTTTCGTTTTATTCACAGTACTTTTAGTAGTAAAGGCCTACCCAGTGCATTTAAACAGGTTGTGTCTCATTCACCTAACGCTTATTATATTTAGACAAATATTAAATTATTATTATTAGTATAATTATTCACTATTAAATTTCGATCTATATCTATTTTTTTTTCTCTTTTTGAATTGTTATCTTATCTTCCTTTATTATTTTTGGTTAAGTTAAGTTTTTTTTATACATATCTCAATTATTTTTAATTTTCATCTGTTAAGATGGATCTTAATTTATTATATCCAGATGAATTAGAAGTAGAGTTTAGAGTTCGTAATATCAGAGGAAATCCGACCGATACCACGACTCAACTCGAAAACGCTTTGCAATTGGAAAATGATATGCCATCTTTACGTCCATACAAAATGCATCTTGCTGCTCGGAAAAACTGGCACATGAAATAAAAACATGTTCACTTAAATTATCTGAATTGAAAGCAAGACTTGAAAATTTTAATCCGGCTCAGGAGTTAGATCCTCAAGTTTTACGTCAACTGGAGACGCGACTTATTCATTTAATCGATCGATTGAATAGAGCGCAATTATCCCCCACATATCGTCAGCAAGCGACGGAACTTTTGGAGACTAGCCGTAAACTTCTTTTAAAAATTCAAGCTTTTATAGAAGATAATACTTACCTGGATAAAACGTTAGATGAAATTAAAGAAATGGAAGTACAAAACCCGGAGGAACTTTCAGAATCGGAAGACGATACTGAATTACCTATATTTGCTTATTCTGATACAGCCCAGAAACCAACACGCTATGACGATGTTAATAGTACGCCAATTCGTTCAAACGCTGAACACGAGTCACAAAATCAGTCTCCCAACTGTGCCAATGTTAATCGTAATTTAGCCGGGGTGGAATCTGCAAAAGCAATTCAATCAAACCCCGTCCGCAAATATATGTCTGATACTCGTACCTTAGCTAGATCAGGTATTTCTTATGACGGTTCTGCTTACGCAATCCCCATTGATTTATTTGTATTTCAACTCGAGACATTATCCAAATCCTTGAATTTATCTGAAGAATTACTCTTCACGGAGATATGTTTTGTTTTAAAAGGTAATGCCTTACGATATTATTGGATTTATCGACGTTCTAATCCTTACTCTACTTGGCCTAAATTTAAGGACGATCTGATTGAGAGGTTTAAAGACCGTTGATCAGAATTTGAACTTCGTCGCTTAGTTGAAACTAGGAAACAACACTCTAAAGAATCGTTTCTTAATTTTTATAATGACGTATGGGAAGAAACATTACAATGTCGCAAATCATATGCCGAGGAGGACTTAATTGATGTTTTAAGATTGAACATGCACCCCGCTTTGCAAATGAATTTAACGGATAAGCATTTTGAACATGTTCAAGATTTAATCAAAAGTGCAACTGCTTGGGAAACCACATGGGCAAGATTAGGCATCAACCTCGATACTTTATTCCGACTAAGAAGTATATACATGAACTTCAATCTTCGGATAGTTCTTTTAATACATCGGAAACCCATTCATCATCGCCCATCGTAGATAATAACTCCAAGTTATTCCATGATCAAAATGAAAACATAGCACATTTAACAGCGCAGTCGTATCATTCTCGCCCTTCTACGTCGCGAACTGCGAACACAAATAAAACAGTAATGGCAATTTGCTTTAATTGTGATGACATTGGTCACACTTTTCAAAATTGCAAATTACCCCGTAAACGTTTTTGTTACAAGTGGGAAACAAAGGAGTTACTGTAACCGAATGTTTAACCTGTTCGGAAAACGCTTCTCGGGACCAGATAATTGCTGGGAATTTGAGTATCCCGAAGATCATAGGCAAGCCCCAGAAGACAAAAGTACACGCAACCACGAATACCTACTTTAACAAACCAATGCGAATCGAAATCGATAGATGTCGATACTTCCTTTCGTCCAAAAATTCTCGTAAATAAATATAACTATAATCAATATAGCTACGATATTCCAAACTATACACGACTCCTACATACTACTCCAAATGTGAATGAAACGAAATCAATCGCTACGCAAACCAGTGGTTTTAGATGTGGTTCGATAGTTGTTGAGCCCACCTTGTTTAAGAATCGTTCCGAAAATACCAAAAGATACGTCACCCTTAAACAGAAACAACGCGTACAACAATATTGGGATAAACTTCGAAATCTTCGTTCTAATGTTATCGCTTCCAGTATTAATAATTGTATCGATGATAATCGACCATACGTGGACGTCTTAGTTAACGGTAGTCGATTTAAAGGTTTACTGGATAGTGGTGCAAATGTTGGTATATTAGGAGCCGGCTCTGATATTTTTTTAAATGACCCTAAGATCTCTATTCATCATTTACCCACTATTATTACAACAGCAAGTGGAGAATCTCAGCGAGTCTTTGGATATATAAATGCGAACATTGATTTTAATTACCAAAGTCGTCTGATCCGATTGTTCATCGTGCCTGGATTACAACAGCCATTGTATTTAGGAATTGACTTTTGGAATATGTTTGGTATACGTATTGCCCCATGTTAAATAATAAGTCAGCCGAATACAATGGACCATGCTAATAGAAAGAACGTTGAAGTTTCAGAATTGTTACCTGAAAAGGAAGTATCTTGTGTAACTCCAGAACACCATACCTTATCGACACGAGATCAAGAGCGTTTAAAAGCCATTATCGAAAAATTTCCATCATTTTCGAAGTTAGGTCTCGGACGAACACACTTAATACAACACGAAATAAAGCTTACCGAAGACAAACCTGTGAAACAACGCTTTAACCCCATCTCTCCCATAAAACAAAACCAACTAAATAAGGAATTAAAGCGAATGTTAGATCTTGATGTTATTGAGGAGGTTACGAGCTCGTGGAGTTCTCCTGTTACGCTTGTCCCTAAGAAAAATGGTAAGTTCCGACTTTGTTTGGATGCTCGCTGTCTTAATGCCATCACGCAAAAGGAAGCGTACCCGTTACCTTTAATTGAAAGTCTAATTAGTCGTTTAGATCAAACACGTTTTATCTCGAGCCTTGATCTAAAGGATGCCTTTTGGCAAATCCCTTTACATCCTGCGTCTCGAGATAAAACGGCGTTTACAATGCCAGGGCAGCCTTTAGCCGTTTGGCTTGAGTAATGCACCTCAAACTCTTTGCCGTCTAATGCATAAAGTGATCCCACATAAATTACATGACCGTGTATTTACGTACTTGGACGACTTGTTGATCACTTCTGCGACCTTAGACGAGCACTTTGATTTGCTTACACAAGCCGCGGCATTACTTTCAGAAGCCCATCTAACCATAAATATTGAGAAAAGCCACTTTCTGTTCAAACAGATAAGATATTAGGGTTATTTGGTGGGAGAGGGGTGCTTGCGCACTGATCCAGAAAGATCCCGTTCTATTGTTGATTTTCCAATTCCACACACTCGAAAACAAATTCGTCGTTTTATTGGTATGTGTGGGTGGTACCGACGATTTATAAAAAACTTTTCTATTATTTCTGCACCCTTGACCGGTCTCTTAAAGAATAAAACTAAATGGAATTGGTCTGACGAAACACAACAAGCTTTCATGCATTAAAAACAATCGTTAATTTCCGCGCCGGTGTTATCCCATCCCAATTTTAACGATCACTTTTATATCCAGTGCGACGCGTGTGCTGGTGGAATTGGAGGTGTATTATTTCAGCTCGATAGCCAAGGCGCTGAAAAACCCATTGCTTACTTCTCTCAGAAATTAAACGATGCTTAACAAAATTACTCTGTTACGGAACTGGAGTGTTTTGCTGCAGTTCAGAGCATAAAAAAATTCAGATGCTATGTTGAAGGATATCTATTTACAATCATAACAGACCATGCGAGTTTTCAATGGTTAATGGGTCAAACTGATCTTCACGGCAGACTTGCTCGGTGGAGTTTAAAATTACAAGCTTACTCCTTTAATATCCAGCATGTAAAAGGATCGTATAACATTGTCCCTGATACTCTTTCTCGCGCCTTTGAAAACAGCATCGAAACGATACAAATTGTCGCAGTTCCGTCGTCATTTCAACTTGATTTCAATTCTACTCACTTCCAAGACCCTGCATATTTAGAACTTATGTTATCGATAAAGGCTAAACCAAATAATCCTTCTAATCTTCAAATCGGTCATAATAAAATCTATTTCACTCACCAATTTGGAATTCATGTCTCTAACAGTGACCTTCCTCGTTGGAAGCTATATATTCCAAACCCGTTAATTTCAGAGTTAATTCAGCAAGCTCACGATCCTCCAAACTCTGTTCACTTTGGTGTTGAGAAAACTGTAGAAAATTTACAGCGCTATTTTTACTGGCCAAAAATGTTTGTGACTGTTAAATCCTACATTTCCAACTGAAAAATTTGTCAAACGTGTAAAGCTCCCAACAAAGTATTGCAACCACCTATGGGTGCTGGAATGACCGTATATCGCCCTTGGCAACATTTATTTTTGGATTTTCTTGGACCTTATCCTAGGACAAAGTCAGGAAATGCGTATATCTTTATTGTACTTGAATCATATTCTTGATTTGTACTATTATTTCCCATGCGAAGTGCCAATGCTACTTTAGTATGTTGTCCCCTAGAAAATAGTGTCTTTCATTTATTTGGTACTCCCGAAACCATATTAACCGACAATGGATCACAATTTATTTCCAAAACTTTTCAATCATTACTTAAACGATTCGGTGTAAAACATATGACTACATCTTAGTATTCTCCACAAGGTAATGCAAGTGAAAGGGCTAACCGTACTATTGTATCCGCAATTCGATCTTATATCACTAATAATCATCGTGAATGAGATGTTCATATTCACGAGATTGCTGCAGCTATGCGAGATTCTATACATTCCTCTACCAAATATTCACCCCATTATCTTGTATTTGGGCAGCATAAAATAATGCACGGCTCTGAATTTACACTTTTGAAAGATCTTAAGTGTTTAGAAGATAGCTCCATAATTATTCATGCCTCTGATTGACTTGCTCAGGTGCAAGAACAAGTTTTATCTCACATGAGATTGGCTCACGAAAAGAATGAAAGAAGGTACAATCTCCGAACTAGAGTACGAGATTTCTATATTGGTCAAATAATCTATGTACGGAATTTTGCACAAAGTGACGCTTAGAAATATTTTTCATCAAAATTGGCTCCAAAATTTGTTGTTGGAAAAGTAAGGAAATTGGTTGGGAAGGTGGCGATTGAGGTCGAAGATATGAATGGTCAAAGTTTAGGAGTTTATCACATGAAAGATGTTAAAACATAATTTTGCCTGGCTTTAATGAGACTCATCTCGGGTGTGAGACTGCCCCACGATTGTAACGATACGACGAATTCTTATCGTCACAAGAAAATAATTTATTTTAACCGACATGATGCAAGTCAGTAGTATATCATGCTATATGACAATAGTTACATCGAGTGTTCTATCTACTGGTTGTTTAAATGTTGTAAACAATCGGATGCTATGTAAAATGTACCATTTCTTTATTGTTAATTACGCACATATTCATTTTCCCTTCCCATTGCATTTGTCTATTTGCACAAAATACTAATGATTTAAGGTACAGATGTAGATGTTTATTTTTCTGGAATATTCCCGAATTTTTATACGGTAATGTATTTACAGATAAAAATTGAAATCAGATTTTTTGGGTTGAAATTTGTCATTCGTTAAACGTAAGACCACCAAACATGATCAGTAATCGGATTAAATAATTTTCTTAATGGTGATGTTCTAGTTCTGTGTTGTGAAAGTGTAGCTGAGCCGAGAACATTATCTGACCACAACGAAAAGGTCGTTGTTAGATATCGGAATTACCATTTCGATTTGACCAGTTCATACATGGTAGGAAATTTTCTGTACTATTATAGTGTTGTAGTTTTCTTAGTTTCTAAATTTCTAATTGTGTTTATAATTTCTTTTATTGTCCATATAGAATTTATATTTGGATAGCGCTAATGCAGCGTGAGTCAATAAAAGAAGCGGCCTTTTCTTTCTTACTTTATCTTCTTTACGTTGTAATTATAACATTATATTGTACGGATTCCTTATGTTTGGAGCGAATGCGATCGAGCGCATTGTTAGTAATCCTCATCATATAGAACCGTAACAATTGGATGCAAAGTTTAAATGGTCACGGATCTAAATGCCGAGTTTATTTGGCACGTGTTTCGGATAAGAACTCGTTGATTTTTTTTTGTAATCTTAAGTTTTTTTTCTGTTAATTGCTTAAAGTTTTCTTTATATTTATTTTTATTATTATTTAGTTTCTTTTTTTTATTACTTGGTGTTAATTAAAGGCATTATTACCATTATTCTTTTTCTTAAGTGATAAAGAAAACCAATTTGTGAATAAGTTTGGTTAATGTTAGAATTGAGACCGCAATGTAACGTTTTTTTTATAGGTACCAGGCATGGAGAAAGCGCTTTCGTCGTGACCTAGGGTAAGTCCCTTATACTATATAAAAATATATATATATATGTATAAAATATAAATTTTATCAACGTTAATGTTGATGATATAATGTCTCAATCTTTAATGGAACTTAGACTTATTAAGTTTTCTTGTTATTTCTTGAATTTTTGTTATTCCTTGAATTAATTAATCCTGATAAAATTTTAAAAGTTTCTTATTAAATATAAAATTGAAATAATTGTTAATAATATAAATCAAATTTTTTTTTGTATTATTATTATTTACTATAATATTATTATTATATCTATTTATCGGTCTTTCTTAATTCGTTCGAAATGTTTGTTATTTTTTTTCTTTATTTTGTTTATATGATGCCTAAATTAATTAAGTGCTAGAAGAAAGTTAAAGGTGATTGAGACACAAAATGTTTAATGGTTCGGATAGTTGCCTTTGGCGGTTAATTCACGCTTCCTATATGTTTCTGCAAACCTAACGTCATACCCTGAGCTAAAGCTGTCTACAAAACATACCGCCTCGAAACCTCTGTAGGGAGATTCTTAAGCGTATTGTCTTCCATAAAAATCCAAACACTACTCGAAATATTTAATTTTTAAGTGTAATTACTTGTAATTAAGGGTTAAATTCTCCATCAAACCAACATTTTGAACAATTTTAATATGAAACAATTGAATTGTGGTGATAAAATTAACTTTAGTAGAATTTTGGTATTAATTTTTCAAAATGACGTACAAATGAGCAAAAAATGATAAAAAATACAAACAAAATATAAATTAGCAATAATTACTACCAAACCATGTGTTTTATCACCACAACTGAATTGTTTCATATTTCAATTATCCGTAATGTGAATTGAATGGACCATTTAACTCCACGCAACATAAAAATACACGTAAAAATTTAATATTTTGTTCGAAATAACGGTAAAACAGGCACGTTTTGTTTAAACTTGTCTATTTACCGTTATTTCGAACCAAATTTTAAATTTAATGTGCATTTTTATATTGCGTGGGGGTAATTTGTGCATTTTACCCACATTTTGAACAATTTAAATATCAAAAAATAAAGTTGTGGTGACAAAACACACATTTTGGTAGTAATTGTTGCTAATTGATATTTTTTGTGTTTTAGTTCATTATTGGTCTATTTGAACGTAATTTTGAACGATTTGTACCAAAACCTTAGCAAAATAATGGGTAATTGGAGAATTTTACCCCAAATGACATAATATTGCACCTTAAAATTTAATATTTTAATTGAAATAACGGTATCTAAGCTGACAGAAATTAACCCTTATTTCGATTGAAAATTTTTATTTTAAGGTGCCATTTTATGCCATTTCTAATAAAGTTCTTCATTTACCCACTGTCTTGTTAAGATTTTGGTAGATGTCGTTCAAAATAACGTTTAAATGGACAAATAATGAACAAAAACACAAAAAAATATTATTTAGCAAAAACTTCGTGTGTTTTTTCACCACGAACATAATATTAAATTTTTACGTGCATTTTTATGTTGCGCGGATTAAATGGTCCATTTCACCCACTTTTCGGAAAATTAAAACATAAAAAAATTGAGTTGTGGTGAGAAAACATACGCTTTGGTAGTAATTTTTGCTAATTTATATTTTTTTTGTGTTATTATTCATTATATTTGTCCATTTGAACGTCATTTTGAACAATTAATACCATAATTCTACCAAAGTGTGATTTATCACAACAACTCGATTGTTTCATTTGAAAATTGTTCAAAATTTTGGTTAAATGCACAATTGAGCCCCGCGCAATATCAAAATGTACGAAACAATTTGTTATTTTGTTCGAAATAACGGTAAATAGACAAGTTATAACAAAACTTGTCTGTTTTACCATTATTTCGAACAAAATATTAAATTTTTACGTGCATTTCTATGTTGCGTTGGGTTAAATTGTGCATTTTATCCACACTTTGGACAATTGAAATATGAAAAAAATTAGTTGTGGTGATATAACACATGCTTTGGTAGTATTTTTTCCTAATTTTAAAATTTTTTTTTTGTGTTTTATTTCAATATTTGAATCAAGTGTGTTTTATCACCACAACTCAATTGTTTTACATTTAAATTGTTCAAAAGGTCGATTCAATGGAGAATTTTAGCCCAAATGACATTAAATTGTACTCAAAAATAAAATATTTGGTTAAAAATAACACAAAAAAATATTAATAAGCAAAAGAAAAACTACCAAAGCGTGTGTTTTGTCACCACAATTTAGTTTTTTAATATTTAAATTGTTCAAAATGTGGGTTAAATGCACAATTTAACCCCACTAAATAAAAAATGCACGAATAAATATGAATTTTTGTTCGAAATAACGGTAAATAGACAAGTTTACACAAAACTTGTCTGTTTCACCGTTATTTCGAACAATATATTTAATTTTTACGTGCATTTTTATGTTGCGCGGGGTTAGTGGTCCAATAAACCCACATTTTGGACAATTGAAATATAAAAAAATTTAGTTGTGGTGATAAAACACACGCTTTGGTAGTAATTTTTGCTAACTTAATTTTTTTTTTGTGTTTTTATTCATTATTTGTCCATTTTAAAGCGTGTGTTTTGTCACCACAATTCAATTTTTTAATATTTTTATTGTTTAAAATGTGGGTAAAATGCACAATTTAATTAAACTCAATTTAAAAATCCACTTTAATATTTAAAATTTGGTTCGAAATAACGATAAACAGAAAAGTAAACACAAAACTTGTCTGTTTTTCCGTTATTTCGAACAAAATATTAAATTTTTACGTGCATTTTTATGTTGCGTGGGGTTCAATGGTCCATTTTACTCACATTTTGGACAATTTTAATATCAAACAATTGAGTTGTGGTGATAAAACACACGCTTTGGTAGTTATTTTTGCTAATTTATATTTTTTTTGTGTTTTTATTCCTATTTTGTCCATTTGAACGTCATTTTGAACAATAAATACCAAAATTCTACCAAAGTGTGTTTTATCACCACATCTCAATTGTTTCATATTAAAATTGTTCAAAATGTCAGTTAACAGAGAAATTTTACCCAAAACGACCTTCAATTGAACCTTAAAATTAAATATTTGGTTTGAAATAACACAAAAAAAATATTAATAAGCATAAGCTTCTACCAAAGCTTGTGTTTTGTCACCACAATTCAATTTTTTCTATATTTAAATTGTCCAAAATGTGGGTAAAATGAAAAATTTAACCCCACGCAAAAAGAAAATGCACGTAAAACTTGAAAAAAAATTCCGAAATAACGGTTAATAGACCAAATTTAACCAAACTTGTCTATTTTACAGTGCATTGTTATAGTGCGTGGGGTTATATTGTCCATTTTACGCAAATTTTGGACAATTTAAATATAAAAAAAATAGATTTGTGGTGATAAAACACACGCTTTGGTAGTAATTTTTGCTTATTTATAATATTTTTGTATTTTATTTGTCCATTTGAACGTCATTTTTTACAATTAATACCAAAACTTTACTTAAGTTAATTTTATCACCACAACTAAATTGTTTCATTTGAAAATTGTTCAAAATTTCGGTTTAATGAAGAATAACAGCCCAAATGACCTTAAATTGCACTTTAAAATTAAATATTTGGTTCAAAATAACCGTTAAAACGACAAAATTTGTGTCAACTTCTTTATTTACCGTTATTTCGATAAGAATATTTAACTTTTAGGTGCAATTTTATGTCATTTTGGGTGTTATTCTCCATCTACCCATTATTTTGTTAAGATTTTGGTACATGTCGTTCAAAATGACGTTTTAATGGACAAATTTTGAACAAAGACACTTACAAAAAATATTTATTAGCAAAATTTAATACATAAGCGTGTGTTGTGTCACCACAACTCAATTTTTTGATATTTTAATAGTTCAAAATGTGGGTTAAATGCATTACTTAGCCCCTCGCAATATAAAAATGCTCGTTCAATTTTAAATTTTGTTCGAAATAACGGTAAATAGACAAGTTTACATAAAACTTGTCAGTTTTACCGTTATGTCGAACAAAATATTAGATTTTTAGGTGCGTTTTTATGTTTCGCGGGATTGAATGGTCCATTTTACCCACATATTGGACAAATGAAATATAAAAAAATTGAGTTGTGGTGATAAAACACACGCTTTGGTAGTAATTTTTGCTAATTATTTTTTTTTTTGTTGTATTTTTATTCATTATTTGTCCATTTTTACCTAATTTTGAACAATTAATACCAAAATTCTACCGAAGTGTGTTTTATTACCACAACTCAATTGTTGCATATTTTAATTGTTCAAAATGTCGGTTAAATGGAGAATTTCACCCAAAATGACATTAAATTACACTTAAAAATTAAATTTTTGGTTCAAAGTAACACAAAAAAAATATAAATAATCACAAAGTACTACAAAAGCGTGTGTTTTGTCACCTCAATTCAATTTTAATAAAGTTAAATTGTCCAAAATGTAGGTAAAATGCACAGCTTAACCCCACGCATTATGAAAATGCACGTAAAAAGTTGATGTGGCTGCTATCGCACACTTAGACCAAATTTGATCCGTTGTGATACCACTCTTTACGGCTATAGGTCCAAGTCTTTCCGTAGAGCCATCTGCGCATTGCAAAGCTCCATGTCAGACCTAAAGTACTGACATGGAAGATGGGTTGGCCCAAGGATTCTTAACACGACAGATGATCAAGATTATGTTTATTTTTCACCACCGATCGCACCGCCCAAACGATCGAAGGTGAAAAACCCATTTTGCATCATGCCTCAAATCGGATTCAAACCCAGTACCTCCCGCGCCAACTGCCACAGCTTTAACCACTGCGCCACCTGGGCGGTTAAAAAAAAATAAATAAATAAAAAATGCACGTAAAAATTAAAAAATTAAAATTCAAAATAGCGGGAAATAGACAAGGTTATAAAAACTAAAAAACTTTTTTCGAACAAACCATGTAAATATTACGTTCATTTTTATGTTGCGTAGGGTTATTTAGTCCATTTAACCCAAATTTGAACAATTAGAATAAAAAAAAATTGAGTTTTGGTGCTAAAACACACGCTTTCACGCTTTGGTAGTAGTTTTTGCTAATTTTGAACAATTAATACCAAAATTCTACCGAACTGTGTTTTATCCCCTAAACTCAATTGGTTCATATTGAAATTGTTTAAAATGTCGGTTAAATGGAGAATTTTACCCCAAATGACATTAAATTAACCTTAAAAATTAAATATTTGGTTCAAAATAACACAAAAAAAAAATATAATTTAGCAACCATTACAACCAAAGCGTGTGTTTGGTCAACACAATTCAAATTTTTTATATTTCAATTGTTTAAAATGAAGGTAAAGTGGACAATTAAATTTTGACGTGCATTTATATGTTTACAGGTTTGAATGGTACAATTTACCCATTATAAGAACACTTGAAATATAAAAAAATTGAGTTGTGGTGATAAAACACACGCTTTGGTAGTAATTTTTGCTAATTTATATTTTTTTGTATTTTTATTCATCATTTGTCCATTTTAACGTCATTTTGAACAATTTATACCAAAATTCTACCGAAGTGTGTTTTATCACCATAATTCAATTGTTGCATTTTAAAATTGTTTAAAATGTCGGTTAAATGGAGAATTTCACCCAAAATGACATTAAATTGGACTTAAAAATTAAATATTTGGTTCAAAGTAACACAAAAAAAAATTAATAAGGAATAACTACAACCAAAGCGTGTGTTTTGTCACCACAATTCAATTTTTTTATATTTTAATTGTCCATAATGTGGGTAAAATGGACAATATAACCCCACGCATGTAAAAATGCACGGAAAAATTTAATAAAAATTCGAAATAACGGTAAATGGACAAATTTACACTAAACTTGTCTATTTTACCGTTATGTCGAACAAAAAATTTAAATTTAGCGTTCTTTTTAATTTTGCGTGGGCTTCTTTTGTCCATATTTCCCAAATTTTGAACAATTTGAATTTAAAAAAATTGAGTTGTGGTGATAAAATACACGCTTTGGTAGCTATTTTTGTTTATTTATATTTTTTTGTGTTTTTATTCATTATTTGTCCAATTGAACGTCATTTTGAACAATTAATACCAAAATTCTACCAAAGTGTGTTTTAATACCACAACGCAATTGTTTCATATTGAATTTGTCAAAATGTCGGTTAAATGGAGAATTTCACCCAAAATGACATTAAATTGCACTTCAAAATTAAATATTTGGTTCAAAATAACACAAAAAAAATATTATTTAGCAACAATTACTACCAAAGCGTGTTTCTGGTCACCAAAATTCAATATTTTTATATTTAAATTGTTCAAAATGTGGACAAAATGGACCATATAACCCTACGCAACATGAAAATGAACGTAAAAAATTAATATTCTTTTCGAAATAACGGTAAAACCGACAAATTTTGTATTAACTTGTCTTTTTATCGTTAATTGGAATATACAAAAATAGAATTGTGGTGATAAAACACACTTTTTGGTAATAATTTTGGCTAATTTATATATTTTTTGTATTTTTAATTCATATTTCATTTGTCCATTTGAACTTCATTTTTAACTATAAATATTTAAATTCTACCAAAGTTAACTTTACCATCACAACTCAATTGTTTCACATTTAAATTGTTCTAAATGTCGGTTTATTGGAGAATTTCATCCCAAATGACATTAAATTGCGTTTGAAAATTAAATGTTTGGTTCAAAAGAACTGTTAAAACGACAAGTTTTGTGTGAACTGGTCTATTTACCGTTATTTCGATTAGAATATTTAATTTTTAAGTGCAGTTTTATGTCATTTGGTGTGAAATTCTCCATTTATCCATTTATTTCTGACGTTCAAATGGACAAATAATGAACAAAACCACAAAAAAAATATTTATTACAAAAATTACTACCAAAGCGTGTGTTTTGTTACATCAAATCAATTTTTTGATATTTTAATTGTTCAAATGTTGAGTAAAATGCACAATTTAAACCCACGCAATAAAAAAATGTACGTCAAAATTTAAAATTTTGTTCGAAATAACGGTAAGTAGACAAGTTTAGTCTGGTTAACTGTTATTTCGTACAAAAAAAAAATTTTACCGTCCATTTTTATGTTGCGCGGGGTTGAATGGTCCATTTTACCCACATTGTGGACAATTGAAATATAAAAAAATTGAGTTGTGGTGAGAAAACATACGCTTTGGTAGTAATTTTTGCTGATTTACATTTTTTTGTATTTTATTCATTATTTGTCCATTTGAACGTCATTTTGAACAATAAATACCAAAATTCTACCAAAGTGTGTTTTATAAAGTGTGTTTAAAAATGCACGTCAAAATTTAGCATTTGGTTTGAAATAACGGTAAATAGACCAGTTTACACAAAACTTGTCTGTTTTATCGTTATTTCGAACAAAATATTAAATTTTTACGTACATTTTTACGTTGCGCGGGGTGCAATGGTTCATTTAACCCACATTTTGGACAATTGTAATATATATTAAAATTGAGTTGTGGTGATTAAACTCACGCTTTGGTAGTTATTTTTGCTAATTTATATATTTTTTGTATTTTTTATGCATAATTTGTCCATTTGAACGTCATTTGGAACAATCAATACCTAAATTCTACCAAAGTTAATTTTATCACCTCAAATGGAGAATTTCATCCCAAATGACATTAGATTGCACTTTCAAATTAAAAATTTGGTTCAATATAACGGTAAAAACGACAAATTTTATGTCAACTTGTCTATTTACCGTTATTTCGATCAAATTATTTAATTTTAAGGTGCAATTTTATGTCATTTGGGGTGGAATTCTATATTTTCCCATTATTTTGTTAAGATTTTGGTACAAATCGTTCAAAATAACGTTCAAATGGAAAAATAATGAAAAAAAAACACAAAAAAAATATAAATTAGCAAAAATTACTACCAAAGCGTGTGTTTTGTAACCCCAACTCAATTTTTTGATATTTAAATTGTTCGAAATGTAGGTAAAATGCACAATTAAACCCCACGCAATATAAAAATGCACGTAAAAATTTCAAATTAGGTTCAAAATAACGGAAAAATAGACAAGTTTACACAAAACTTGTCTGTTTTACCGTTGTTTCGAACAAAATATCAAATTTTTACGTGCATTTTTATGATGCGTGGGGTTTAATGGCCCATTTTACTCACATTTTGGACAATTGAAATATTAAACAATTAAGTTGTGGTGATAAAACACACGCTTTGGTAGTAATTTTTGCTAATTTATATTATTTTTGATTTTTTATTCCTTTTTTGTCGATTTGAACGTCATTTTGAACAATAAATACCAAAATTCTACCAAAGTGTGTTTTATCACCACGACTCAATTTTATCATTGTAAAATTGTTCAAAATGTCGGTTAAATAGAGAATTTCACCCCAAACGACATTAATATGCAGTTTATAATTAAGAATTTGGTTCAAAATAACCGGTAAAACGACGAGTTTTGTGTCAACTTGTCTATTTACATTTTTTCGATTAGAATATTTAATTTAAAGATGCCATTATATGTCATTCGGGAATTATTCTCTATTTCCCTACTATTTTGTTAAGATTTTGGTACATGTCGTTCAAAAAGACGTTCAAATGGACAAATAATGAACAAAAACACAAAAAAATATTAATTAGCAAAAATTTCTATTAAAACGTCTGTTTTGTCACCACAACTCAACTTTTTGATATAAAGATAGTTTATAAAAACTTGTCTATTTTACCGTTATTTCGAACAAAACATTAAAATTTTACGTTCATTTTTATGTTGCGTGGGGTTATATTGTCCATTTTACCTGTGAAGGTCTACTTTGGCACAAGGTCTACTTTGGTTCACAAAGTAGAAATGGTGAATTAAAAAAAAAATATAATAATAATAAAAATAAAAAAGGTTCTTATATGGAAAATTCACATGATTAATTGTTGGAATAAGTTAATTGGTTATCATGTTGGTAGAGAGAGTTTCCGGTTTTGATTTTTTATTAAGAGTTTTTTTATGGGATTGAATTTGAAAAAAAAAGAAGAAAAACGGGAGTGTAAAATGGGATTTTCTGTTGGTCGGACCTCAAAATTAAAACCAAAAGAAAGAAAAGAAAAAATTGAACGAGGTTCCGAACGGTAAAAAAAGTTAAGCAACGTTGACCAGAGAAGGGACTTCGTTTGGAGATGAATTTTGGTGGATATGGATATGAATGATAAAACCAATCAATCAAGAAAAGAGTAAAATAAATATTAACTTGTTAAATAATGTTGAATAATCCTGAACATCATCTCGGGGATCCAGAGAATTCGAGTAAGAATCACCAGTACCTATTCCACACAAATTATATACTGGTGGGAAATTTCACAGACAACATTTTTTTTGCAAAAACGGAGGAAATGTGAAGACACAGTGCTTTCCCTGTTTTTTCTGGTGTTGTGAAAATTAATTTATTTTATTCACAAATAGAATTTTGAAAATTCATTTAGTTTTAGTTTTCTTATTTGATATAGTTTAAGTTTTCTTATTTTCAACTAAATTTAGAAGTGTAAAATGGTTAAAGAAAAATTTACATATATTGGTTATTTTTTTGTAAATCTTCTTTTTTATTTAATCACCAATAATTTGAGGGTATCAAAGGGTTATTGGTGATTTAAATATAAATATAACAAGAGTGAAAAGATTTTCGTTGGGGTGTGGTTTTTGTTGACATTTTTAACAGTTTTTCTTTTTTTACGGATGCGGGTCGTTTGCCCAGCGATCCTACCAGATTTAGTCGCCTCCTGCGACAAGCTCTGGATACTGTGGTGGTATTCTATGGGTCTCATGTTTCGTTCGTAATATTTACGAAACACGGTCAGTAAAATAAGTGACTAATTATTATTATTTTGCGGTGATTAATGAAAGGTTGATAAACACCAGAATTTTTGTCTTAAAGAATCGAATTGTCTTATTACATAATATTTACATCTTTTCTTCCTATATTTTTGATTTTGTCTATTTTCTTTATTATATATTATGTTCAAATTAGTTCTAGTTTTGTTTTAATTTAAAATAAATAAATCAAAAAACTTTTTTGGAATTTAAAGAAAAGTGAAATTAGTTATTTACAAAATTTGTTTTTGTTTTTTTTGCTATTTACATTTCCTGGAATAAAAGTTTTTTGCAGATGGTTCTTGTTATGTGTAACTGAAGGTGTTTAGGAATCAACTTATCAAAACGCTACATAATATTTGGCGCCGAGACAGGGACCTGATTTGGTCCACAATTAAATTTTCCAATATTAATATTATATATTTGATTAAAATTAAATAATAATTAATTAAAAACTTAATTATTAAATAATTCTCTAACATTTTATGGTAGAGTTAAGAGAAATTTCTGATTCAGTCTTGATTAAGTTAAATTTTTTTTTATATCGTTCAAAATGGGAACTACACTTATTAATCCGGTGTATTTAGAAGAAGACGAACTGGACTATTAATTGAATATTCGTAATTTGCAAACACAAGGAACTATTACTAAGAAAGCGCAGAGCTTTAAGGTATAGGCTGAAAGACGAGTTTCAATCCGGTGAGAATTTACAAGATTTTAATGTTCCTACAACTTAAATCACTAATGAGGAAATTAAACTCTGCCAAGATAAACTTAAAACGCTTGAAGACGAATATTTCAAAATGCCACAAAAGAGAGCTGAAGCAACAACACTTGCCATAACAACAAAATTGAACCATGTTTATTTCAGATTAAAGCGGTTAAAACCGGATTCGCAGGAAGACGAGAAAATCGTTCAGGAATTTATTTTGGATATAGAAGAAATGGTTCAGACATTGCGAGAAACTGAAACTAGTATTGAAACCAGTGATGATCAGGACATTGTAAATACAAGGGTGGAACCTAATACTACCGATACTTTTGAAAAACACAAAGCTCAAACTACAGATGAAGTTTTTAACTGGTTTTTGGAAAGATTTTCACTGCTACCTACACCAAGAGCTTCACCGTTAAAAGGGCCTGTCATATCTGAAATAGACAAATCTTCTCCGAAGGATGATTCCACGTTTAACCAAAAAAAATCTATTAAGAGTAATGCTAATCAAACTAAACCCATCTATATGAAGAAGATTTCCATCCAAAAATTGGGTGTAGTTTATCATGGATGTAATGAAGGTCTAAGTTTGAAAGACTTTATTTCTCAAATTAATATTTGGGCTCACTCACAAAAGGTTTCGGATGACGAACTATTGGCGTCTGCATTTTTATTGTTTGAAGGAGAAGCGAAAATCTGGTATCGAGCGTTTTATAACAATTTCGAAACTTGGTCAGATCTAGTTCATTCACTCGAGCAACAATTTTTACCGGCAGATTATGATTATTTCCTGAAGAGAGAAATTGACGGTCGGTTGCAGGGGCAAAATGAAAATTTTGGTATCTACTTAGCGTCGATGGAAATGCTTTTTAAAAATTTGATGGAGCCTCTTTCCGAATCAGAACAACTTAAAATTGTACGTCATGACATGTTGCCACACTAAAAACCAGGTCTGAGCTTTATGCCGGTAAAAACAATGAAACAACTATTGACATGTTGTCGTAGTATCGACGACACAAGAGAAGAAATTTCCAGACTGCAAAGTACATCAGAAAGTTCAAGATCTTTACTCGAGCCTGCCTTTTCAAATCCTAGTGTCAAGCGAAAACCGAGAGTAAGTGAATTGGAAAATCTGGAATTACAGTCACCTTCCAAAACTTAATTGCATTCTTAACATAGACAAGAGTCGTCAAAACCAACTACTGTGAAATGTTACAACTGTGGTATTAATGGACATCGCTTCCGAGATTGCAAACTAAACAAAAGAATATTTTGGTTTCGTTGCGGTGCAAAAGATGTGTACTTGTCAAACTGTCCAAATGTAAACCCTCGGAAAACCAATATGTGAAATCAAAAGAGACAGGGGCACCATTGATTTCACAAAAATAATCACTCCACAGAATTATCCTGAACAAATGACACCATCCATTTACAATTCATTTAAATTCGTAAGCTCAGTTATTATTTCTCGACCAGGAGACAATCGTCCTTATATCAAAGTAGAAATATGCGGTAAGCCAATTATAGGTTTACTTGACTCCGGACCAAATTGTATAAGTTTAGGAAAACGGGGAGACCATCTGATATCATCTTTAGGACTCAAACTTAAAGAACTTAGTTCAATAATTAAAACTGCAGATGAAGCCAAACATAAGGCTCAATACTACTCTGATATTCCATATGTGTTCCAGGGAATATGTCATATAATTCCAACGCTGATTGTGCCAACCTTATCGAAGTCTCTTATCCTAGGAATGGATTTTTGGGCACTATTTAAACTCACTCCATCTTTTTATTATAACCAAGCCAACAAAAATACGTTCTGCGATCTACAAGTGTGTGAGATTGGAAAAGTTCACTTAACTATACAGGAGCAAAAACTGCTAACTGAAACAATAAACCAGTTTTCCTTTACTACGCCTGATAATTTTGGTAGAACTATACTAATAACTCATGACAACGATACGAGTGGATTTTCCCCACTTAAACACAGACATTATCCAGTTTCCTCTTATATTCAGGAGAAAATTAATAAGGAACTGGATAGAATGCTATCACTTGATGTCATTGAACCTTCAAATAGTCCGTGGGCAAGCCCTTTCGTGGTGGTACCAAAAAAAAGCGGGAAAATAAGATTATGTCTCGACTCAAGGAAACTAAATGATCGAACAAAACGAGATGCTTATCCATTACCTTCTATTGCCGGGATACTTGGACGTTTTAGTGGAACCGAATATCTATCAACAATTGACTTGTCAGACGCCTTTTGGCAAATACCTTTAAATAAAGAATCTAAGGAAAAAACTGCAATCACTATTCCTGGAAGAAGTTTATTCCAATTTAAAGTCATGCCGTTTAGTTTAACTAATGCACCTCAAACTCAATCTCGTTTGATGGATATGGTGCTTGGAGTTGATATGCAACCAAAGGTTTTTGCTTATCTGGATGATATTGTTGTGGCAACTAAAACATTCGCAGAACACATTGAAATGTCGGAAATGGTAGCAAGACGTCTCAGACTAGCTTACCTTACCATAAGTCAAGAAAAATCATACTTCTGTTGCCCAGAAATCAAATATTTGGGTTACATTTTTGATCGAAACGGCCTGAGAACGGATCCAGAAAAGGTGGAATGTATTATCAATTATCCCGTACCGAGAAAGGTTCGAGAGGTTCGCCAATTTATTAGTATGTCTGGATGGTATAGGCGCTTCATAACCGATTTCTCTTCAATTGTTGCCCCAATTAGTGATTTATTACGACAGCCACAAACAAAATTTGAATGGACGAAAGAAGCAGATAATGCTTTTCTAGTATTGAAATCTCGTTTGATTTCTGCACCAATTTTGAAGTAATCCAGATTTTACAAAAAAATTGGAAGTTCAATGTGATGCTTCTGACTACGTAGTTGCTGCAATTTTAACTCAAGGTGATCAGGTGATTGCTTTTATGTCCAAAAAATTAGCTTCGAGTGAGAGAAAGTTCAGTGCCACTGAACGAAAATGTCTCGCTGTTCTTAATGCTGTAGAAAAATTTAGGCACTATATAGAAGGCATTAAATAAACAGTCATTACCGATCATTCTGCTCTTTTATGGTTATTTAAATTAAAGGATCCAATTGGACGGTTGAGTAGGTGGTCATTGCGACTGCAACACTTCGATTTTGATCTCATTCATCGGAAAGGAAAAGACAATGTGGTTGCCGATGCATTATCAAGAGCTGTACCAGAGATTGGTACTATTAGTGTCAAAGATGATAATTGGCTTTTGAAACTTTCTGAGTGTATCATAAAGCATCTGAAAAGTATCCAAATTTCAAAATTGAAAATTCCAAAATTTATAAGAAATATCGTTGTAACGATGAATTAGGTATAGTATCATACAAATGGACATTTCTGGTACCTCTCAATGAAAGGGAATCACTATTAAAAAAATATCATGACGATCCTTTGGCTTGCCATTTTGGATACAAAAAGACATTTGATCGGATACAGAGAGATTTTTATTGGCCTAAAAAGGGATTTGATATACGCAAGTACGTTAATAATTGTGAAATTTGTAAGGCAATTAAACCTCCCAATTATGCAACCATACCCGATATGGGTCAAAAAAGAATAGCTACGAGGCCTTGGGAGATACAATCCGCTGATTTTATGGGATCTTTTTCTAGATCAAAAAAGGGAAACACTATGCTCTTGGTAGTAACAGATCTGTTTACAAAATATCCCCTTTTACATCCGATGAAGGAAGCAAATCAGAAAACTCTTATACAATTTATAGAAGAAAGAATTTTTTTCCATTACGGTGTGCCGAAAATCATTATTTCAGAAAATGGTAGTCAATTTATAAGTAAACATTTTCAAGAATTTTTGCAGTTGTATTCCACTAAACACTGGTTAACGCCTAGATATCATCCTCAAAGTTACCCAACTGAAAGGGTTAATCAAGTAATAGGTACTTCATTGCGTGTTTATATACAAAATGATCACAGAGATTGGGATTTACATTTACAAAAAATTGGTTGTGCAATTAGAAGTGCAAAACATGAATCACTTTCTTGCTCACCTTATTATGCTTACTTTGGATTTAATATGAGTCTTGGAAATGATTTAGAGTATAATGATAGCTGTTCAAAGCCAACAAGTATACCAGAAAAGGCAGGATATCTCAGAGAGTTGCATAGCACCATTCAAAAGACTTAAAGAAGCATATGTTAAACAATCCAGTCAAAATAATTTACGACCTAGAGCTTCACACTATTTAAGTAAAGGTGATATTGTATGGAAGAAAAATTACATCCAGTCGAATGCTTTAAACAAGTTCAGTTCAAAGCTTGCACCAAAATATATTAAATGTCAAATAAGTAAAACTTGTGGTAACAGTTCGTACGGTTTACAAGATATGAATGGAAAATTCATTGGGATTTTCCATGCTAAAGATTTGAAACGAAATTAATTTGGCTTAAGTTTCAATAATGCTATTTTAGATCCAGAGAATCCGAGTTTGAATCACCAGTACCTATTCCACACAAATTTTATACTGGTGGGAAGTTTCACGGACAACATTTTTTTTTGGCGAAAAAAAAATGTAAACGGAGTAAATGTGAAAACACAGTGCTTTCCCTGTTTTTTCTGGTGTTGTGAAAATCAATTTATTTTATTCACAAATAGAATTTTTGAAAATTCATTTAGTTTAAGTTTTCTTATTTGATATGGTTTATGTTTTCTTATTTTCAACTCAATTTAGAAGTGTTAAATGGTTAAAGAAAAGTTTACATATATTTTTTTTTTTTTTGTAAATCTTCCTCTTTATTTAATCACCAATAAATGGAGGGTATCAAAGGGTTATCCGTGATTTTAATGTAAATATAACAAGAGTGAAAAGATTTTTGTTGGGGTGTGTTTTTTTTTCAGTTTCGACAAAGCTTTTCATCGAAGAATTAACACACTTTTATAAGGTACTAATTTTTTATTAACTTTATATATAAAAACAAAATTTTGGTTTGTTCTTGGAAATATTTATATAGGGAGACGTTTTGTATTTTGGTAAGGGTATTATATTATTTGGTCAGTAAAATAAGTGACTAATTATTATTATTTTGCGGTGATTAATGAAAGGTTGATAAACACCAGAATTTTGTCTTAAAGAATTGAATTGTCTTATTACTTAATATTAACATCTTTTCTTCCTATATTTTTTGATTTTGTCTATTTTCTTTATTATATATTATGTCCAAAATTAGTTCTAGTTTTGTTTTAATTTAAAATAAATAAATCAAGAAATTTTTTTGGAATTTAAAGAAAAGTGAAATTAGTTATTTATTCAATTTATTATATTTTTTTGCTATTAACATTTCCTGGAATAAAAGTTTTTTGCAGATGGTTCAAGTAATGTGTATAACTGAAGGTGGTAAGGGATCACCTAAATCACAATTGGAATATAAAAAAGTTGAGTTGTGGTGATAAAACACACGCTTTGGTATTAATTTTTACTTATTTATAATTTTTGTGGTTTTTTTCATTCTTTGTCCATTTGAACGTCATTTAAACAATTAATACCAAAATTCTAAAAAAGTGTGTTTTATCACCACAACTCAATTGTTTAATATTAAAATTGTTCAAAATGTCGGTTAAATGGAGAATTTTACCCCAAATGACATTAAATTGCACTTAAAAATTAAATATTTGGTTTGAAATAACACAAAAAAAAAATAATTTAGCAACAATTACTACCAAAGCGTGTGTTTGGTCACCACAATTCAATTTTGTAATATTTAAGTTGTATAAAATGTGGGTAAAGTGGACAATATAAGCCCACACAACTTGAAAATGAACGGAAAAATAATATTTTGTTCGAAATAACGGTAGACAGACAAGTTTTATATTAACTTGTCTATTTATCGTTAATTGGAATGTACAAAAATTGAGTTGTGGTGATTAAACACACGCTGTGGTAGAAATTTTTGCTAATTTATAAATTTTGTCTATTTATTCATTATTTGTCCGCTTGAACTTAATTTTGATCAATAAATACCAAAATTCTACCAAAGTTAATTTAATCACCATAGCTCAATTGTTTTATATTTTTAATTCTTCAAAATGTCTGATAAATGTAAAATTTCACCCCAAATGACCTTAAATTGCACTTAGAAATTAAATATTTGGTTCAAAACAACCGTTAAAACCAAAAATTTTGTGTAAACTTGTTTATTAACCGTTATTTCGATAAGAATATTTAACTTTAATGTGCAATTTTATGTCATTTGGGGTGAAATTCTTCATTTTCCCATTATTTTGTTAAGATTTTGGTACATGTCTTTCAAAATGACGTTCAAATGGACAAATTTTGAACAAAAACACAAAAAAAAATATAAATTAGCAAAAACTACTACCACAGCATGTGTTTTGTCACCAACATTCAATTTTTTATATTTAAATTGTTCAAATAAAAAAAATTTAATGTGGGTAAAATGCACAATTTAACCCCACGCAATATAAAAATGCACGTTAAAATTTTAAATTATGTTCGAAATAACGGTTAATAAACAAGTCTACACAAAACTTGCCTATTTTTCCACTATTTCAAACGTTACATTTAAACTTTACGTGCATTTTTATGTTGCGTGAAATAAATGATCCATTTTACCCAAATTGTGAACCATCGGAATATAAATAATTATGGTTGTGGTGATAAAACTCACGCTTTGGTAGTAATTTTTGCTAATTTATATTGTTTTTATATTTTTATTCATTATTTGTTCATTTGAACGTCATTTTTAACAATTAATACCGAAATTCTACCAAAGTTATATTTTTCACCACAACTAAATTGTTTTTTATTTAAATTGTTCAAAATGTCGGTTTAATGGAGAATTTTTTCCCAAACGACATAAAATTGCACCTTAAATTTAAATATTTTGTTCAAATTGACCGTTTAGACGAAAATTTTTGTGTCAACTTGTCTATTGACCGTTATTTCGATTATAATATTAAATTTTAAGGAGTAATTTTATGTCATTTCGGGTGAAATTCTCCATTTGCCCAATATTTTGTTAAGATTTTGGTACAAGTCGCAAAATGACGTTAAAATGGACAAATATTGAAATAAAAACACAAAAATAATATAATTGAGCAAAAATTACTACTTAAGCGTGTGTTTTGCCACCACAACTCAAGTTTTTGATATTAAAATTGTTCAAAGGTGGGTGAAATGCACAATTAAACCCTACGCAATATAAAAATGCACGTAAAAAAATTAAATTTGGATCGAAATAACGGTAAATAGACAAAAATACACAAAACTTGTCGGTTTCCCCGTTATTTCGTACAAAACATTAAATTTTTACGTGCATATTTATGTTGCGCGGGGTTGAATGTTCCATTTTACCCACACTAAGGACCACTGAAATATCAAAAAAAAATCAGTTGTGGTGATTAAACACACGCTTTGGTAGAAATTTTTGCTAATTAATATTTTTTTTGTGTTTTTTATCCTTCTTTGTCCATTTGAACGTCCTTTTGAACAATAAATACCAAAATTCTACCAAGGTGTGTTTTATCACCACATCTCAATTGTTTCATATTGAAATTGTTCAAAATGTTGGTTAAATGGAGAATTTTACCCCAAATGATATAAAATTGCATTTAAAAATTAAATATTTGGCTCAAAATAACACAATAAAAAATATTAATTAGCCAAAATTACTACCAAAGCGTGTGTTTTGCCACCGCAATTCCATTTTTTTATAATGAAATTGTTAAAAATGTGGGTTAAATGCACAATTGTATCCCACGCATAAGAAAAATGCACGGAAAAATTTAAAATTTGGTTCGAAATAACGGTTAATAGACAAGTTCAAACAAAACTTGTCTATTTTACCGTTATTTGAACAAAATATTAAATTTTTACGTGCAGTTTATGTTGCGTGGGTTAAATGGTCCATTTTACCCAAAATTTCGAACAATTGGAATACACAAAAAAAGAGTTGTGGTGATAAAACACACGCTTCGGTAGTAATTTTTGCTAATTTAAATTATTATTATATTTTTATTCATTATTTGTCCATTTGAACGTCAATTTTAACCATTCATACCAAAATTCTACCAAAGTGTGATTAATTACCACAACTCAATTGTTTTATATTAGAACTGTTCAAAATGTCGGTTTAATGGAGAATTTCACCCCAAATGTCATTAAATTGCACTTAAAAACAAAAAATTTCATTCAAAATTACGTTAAAAATGACTAGTTTTGTGTCAACTTGTCTATTTACCGTTATTTTGATTAAAATGTTTAATTTGAAGGTGCATATTGATGTTATTTGGGATATATTTCTGCATTCACCCATTATTTCTCTAAGATTTTGGTTCATTTCTTTCAGAAAGACGTTCAAATGGACAAATATTGAACAAAAACACAAAAAAAATATTAATTAGGAAAAAATTCTACTGAAGCGTGTGTTTTGTCACCACAACTCAATTTTTTTATATTTTACCTGTTCAAAATGTAGGAAAAATGCACAATTAGTCACCATGCAATATTAAAAAGCATGTTATTTAAAATATGATTCGAAATAACGGTAAATATACAAGTTTACAGAAAACTTGTCTGCTTCACCGTTATTTTGAACAAAATATTAAATTAAAACATGCATTTTGATGTTGCGCGGGGTTATTTGTCCATTTCATCCACATTTTGGACACTTAAAATATAAGAAAAATTGAGTTGTGGTGATAAAACACACGCTTTGATAGTAATTTTTTTTAATTTAAAATATTTGGCTCAAAATAACCCAAAAAAATATTAATAAGCAAAAATTACTACCAAAGCGTGTGTTTTATCACCACAATTTAATTTTTTGATATTAAAAATGTTCAAAATGTGAGTAAAATGAACAATTCAACCCAAGCAATATCAAAATGCACGAAAAATTTTTAAATTTTTTTCGAAATAACGATTAATAGACAAGTTAACACTAAACTTGTCTGTTTTAATGTTATTTCGAACAATATATAAAATTTTTACGTGCATTTTTATGTTGCGCGGGGTAAAATGGTTCATTTAACCCACATTTTGGACAATTGAAATATAAAAAAATTGAGTTGTGGTGATTAAACACACGCTTTGGTAGTAAGTTTTGCTAATTTATATTTTTGTTGTGTTTTTGTTCATTATTGGTCCATTTGAACGTCATTTTGAGCAATTTATACAAAAATTCTACCAAAATGTTTTTTATCACCACAACTTAATTGTTTCATATTGAAATTGTTCAAAATGTCGGTTAAATCTAGAATTTTACCCAAATGACATTTAATTGCCCTTCAAAATTAAATATTTGGTTCAAAATAACACATAAAAAAATATTAACGAGCAAAAATTACTACCAAAGCGTGTGTTTTGTTACCACAATTCAATTTTTTTAACATTAAAATTGTTCGAAATGTTGGTAAATTGCAATATTTAGCCCCACGCAATATAAAAATGGACGTTAAAAATTAAATTTGGTTCGAAATAACGGAAAATAGACAAGTTTACAAAAAAAATTTCTGTTTACGTTATTTCGAACAAAATTTTAAATTTTAACGCGCATTTTTATATTGTTTGGAATTATATTGTCCATTTTACATAAATTTTGAACAATTGGAAAATACACAAATAGATTTGTGGTGATAAAACACACGCTTTGGTAGTAAGTTTTGCAAATTTATATTTTGTTTCTGTTTTTGTTCATTATTTGTCCATTTGATCGTAATTGTTAACAAGTAATACCAAAATTCTACCAAAGCTAACATTATCACCAAAACTCAATTGTTTCATATTTTAATTGTTCAAAATGTCGGTTTCATGAAGAAATTAACCCCAATTGACATAAAATTACACTTGTTAATTCAATGTTTGGTTCAAAATAACGGTTGGAACGACAAGTTTTTTGTTAACTTGTCTATTTATCGTTATTTTGATTTAAACAGTTAATTTTTAGGTGCAATTTAATGTCATTTGGGGTTGAAATACTCTATTTTCTATTATTTGGTTAAGATTTTGTACCTTATCGTTCAAAATGGCGGTCAAATTGGCAAATAATGAACAAAAACACACAAAAAACATTAATTAGCAAAAATTGTTACTAAAGCGTGTGTTTTGTCACCACAACTTAATTTTTTGATATTTAAATTGTTCAAAATGTGAGTCATATGCTTGACTTACCCCACGCAATATTTAATGGACGTTAAAACTTAAATTGTGGTTCGAAAAAACGGTGAATAGACAAGTTAACACAAAACTTGTCTGTTTCACCGTTATTTCGAACAAAATATTAATTTTTAACGTGCATTCTGATGTTGCGCGGGGATAAATGGTCCATTTTACCCACAGTTTGGACAATTTAAGTATATAACAATTGAGTTGTGGTGATAAAACACACTAATTTATATTTTTTTTGTGTTCCTTTTCATTATTTGTCCATTTGAACGTCATTTTGAACAATTAATACAAAAATTCTCCAAAGTGGGTTTTATCACCATAACTCAATTGTTAATATTAAAATTGTTCAAAATGTCGGTTAAATGGAAAGTTTCTGCCCAAATGACATTAAATTGTCCTTTAAAATTAAATATTTGGTTCAAATTACTAGAAAAAAATATTAATTATTAAAAATTACTAACAAAGCGGGTGTTTTGTCTCTACAACTAAATTTTTTGATATTTTAATTGTTCAAAATGTACGTTAAATGCACAATTTAACCAGATGCAATATAAAAATGCATGTAAAAATTTAATTTTTTTTTCGAAATAACGGTGAATAGACCAGTTTTAACCAAACTTGTCTATTTACCGTTATTTCGAACAAAATATTAAATTTTACGTGCATTCTGATGTTGCGCGGGGATAAATGGTCCATTTTACTCACATTTTGGACAATTTAAGTATTAAACAATTGAGTTGTGGTGATAAAACACACGCTTTGGTAGTAATTTTTGCTAATTTTTTTTTTTTTTTGTGTTTTGATTCATTTTTTGTCCATTTGAACGTCATTTTGAACAATTTATACCAAAATTCTACCAAAGTTAATTTTATCACCACAACTCAGGTGTTCATATTTTAGTTGTTCAAAATGTCGGTTAAATGGCGAATTGTAGCCCAAATGACATTTAATTGTCCTTAAAAATTAAATATTTGGTTCAAAATAACACAAAAAAATATTAATAAGCAAAAGTTACGACTAAAGCGTGTTTTTTGTCTCCACAGTTTAATTTTTTTATATTTAAATTGTTCAAAATGTGGGTAAAATGCACAATTTAACCCCACGCAACATAAAATTGCACGTTAAAATTATAAACTTGGTTCAAAATAACGGTAAATAGACAAGTTAACACAAAACTTGTCTGTTTTACCGTTATTTCGAACGAAATATAAAAATTTTCGTGCGTTTTCATGTTGCGTGGGGTTAAATGGTCCATTTTACCCACATTTTGTTAGTTGTTATATACCAAAATAGATTTGTGATGATAAAACACACGCTTCGATAGTAATTTTGGCTAATTATATTTTGTTTGTATTTTCATTCATGATTTGTCCTTTTGAACGTCATTTTGAACAATTAATACCAAAATTCTACTAAGGTTTATTTTATCACCACAACTCAATCGTATTATATTAAAATTCTTTAAAATGTCGGTAAAATGGAGAATTTTTGCCCAAATGACATAAGATTGCACTTTAAAATTAAATAGTTGGTTCTTAATAACGGTTTGTGTCAACTTGTCTATTGACCGTTATTTCGATTAAAATAATAAATTTTTAGGTGCAATTTTATGTCATTTGGGGTGAAATTCTCCATTTACCCATTATTTTGTTAAGATTTTAATACATATCGGTCAAAATGGCGTTCAAATGGACGAATATTGAACAAAAACACAAAAAAAATATTTAGTAGCAAAAGTTACACCTCAAGCGAGTTTTTTGTCACACCAACTCAATTTTTTGATATTTGAATTGATTAAAATGTGGGTACAATGCACAACTAATCCCGACGCAAAAAAAAATGCACGTAAAAATTTAAGGTTTTGTTCGAAATAACGATTAATTGACAAGTTAACACAAAACTTGTCTGTTTTACCGTTATTGCGAACTAAATATTAAATTTTTACGTGCATTTTTATTAAAATTGAGTTGTGGTGATAAAACACACGTTTTGGTAGAAATTTTTGCTAATTTATATTTTGTTTGTGTTTTTGTCCATTATTTGTTCATTTAAATGTCATTTTGAACAATTAATACCAAAATTCTTTCAAAGTTAAATCACCACAACTAAATTGTTTTATATTGAAAATGTTCAAAATGTCAGTTAAATAGAGAATTTTACCCCAAATGACATTAAATTGCACTTAAAAATTAAATTTGTGGTTCAAAATAACACAAAAAAAAAATTAATAAGCAAAAATTACTACAAATTCTTGTATTTTGTCACCACAATTCAATTTTTTTTATATTTAAATTGTTCAAAATGTAGACTATATTCAATATTTAACCCAACGCAATATAAAAATGCACGTATAAATTTAAAATTTGGTTCAAAATAACAGTTAATAGACGTCGGTTGTAAAATGTCGGTTAAGTGGAAAAATTTACAACAAATGACATTAAATTGCAATTTAAAATAAGATTTTTCGTTCAAAATAACGGTTAAACTTCCAAGTTTCTTGTCAACTTGTATATTTACCGTATTTCGATTCAAATATTAAATTTAAAGGTGCAATTTTATGTTATTTCGGGTAAAATTCTCCATTTTCCCATTATCTTGTTAATATTTTGGTACGCGTCGTTCAAAATAACGTTTGAATGAAAAAATAATGAACAAAAGCACAAAAAAATATTAATTAGCAAAAATTACTACTAAAGCGTGTGTTTTGTCACCACGAACAAAACATTAAATTTTTACGTGCATTTTTATGTTGCGTGGAGTTATATGGTCCATTTTTCCCAAATTTTTAACAATTGGAATATACAAAATAGATTTAAGGTGATAAAACACAAGCTCTGGTAGTAATTTTTGCTAATTTATATATTTTTTGTATATTTTTTCATTTTTTGTCCATTTGAACGTCATTTAGAACAATTAATACCAAAATTCTACCAAAGTTAAATTATGACCACAACTCAATTGTTTCATATTATAATTGTTCAAAATGTCGGTTTGATGGAGAACTTAACCCCAAATTACAATTAATTGCACTTAAAAATTTAATATTTGGTTCAAAATAACGGTTAAAACGACAAGTTTTGTGTCAACTTGTCCATATACCGTTATTTCGATTAGAATATTAGATTTTGAGGTGCAATTATATTTTATTTGGGGTGAAATTCTCCATTTACCCATTTCTTTGTTTATGTTTTTTGTACCATTATTTTGGTCTATATCGTTCAAAATGACGTTCAAAAGGACAAATAACGAACAAAAACATAGAAAATATTAATAAGTAAAAATTACGTCCAATATTTATTCATTATTTGTCCACTGTTTTTATTCATTATTTCTCAGTTTGAACGTCATTTTGAACAATCAATACCAAAATTCTACCAAAGTGTGTTTTATCACTACAACTCAATTGTTTTATATTGAAATTGTTCAAAACGTCGGTAAAACGGGTGAAATTCGCCATTTACCCATTATTTTGGTTTTTGTTCTTTGTACCATTATTTTTGTACATATCGTTCAAAATGACGTTCAAATGTACAAATAACGAACAAAAACATAGAAAATATTAATAAGTAAAAATTACTACCAATATTTATTCATTATTTGTCCACTGTTTTTATTCATTCTTTGTCAGTTTGAACGTCATTTTGAACAATAAATACCAAAAATCTTGTAACGATAAATTCGTTCCAAAAGACAGGCTAGGTGGTCATCCCTGACATTGAGAAAATCAGCTGATTTAATTGTACCATCGCAAACTGAATAGCAATAGGAAATTCCGTAATTCAAGTTAGTGAAATGAAATAGTATTTTTTTTGTCTTTTTTCTGGACTTTAAAAAAAAATAAAAATAAAAAACAGGTAAAAAGTCATAAAGTTACGGTTGAATTTTTTGATATAAAAAACGAGATTTTGGTAAGCACGGGAGATTCGAGAAAAAAAGTTCTTATTGGAAAGATATAGAAAAGAAATAATTTTAAATATTAATTAAGTTTTTTTTATATTATTTAAAATTAAATAAAAATCTTATAAATTTAATCATTATAATAATAGTAATAGTATACGTAAATAATAATCGAAACTATAATACTAATATCTAAATTATAATAAAACTACTTGAATTATATAATAAATACCTAAATTCTAACAAATAGTATGATGAAGTGCAATCAATAATAAAAACTTAGATTAATAATAATATAAACAAGTGTACCCATTTAAATTCTCATGGCATTATTGAAATGTGTCTGCCATGTTGAATATTTGATAGTCTAATATAAAATTGTGAATGTGGTGTAAAAATATATATATGAAGTTATAAACCACAGGTGTATTGTCTAATCGTGTACCAAAGAAAAAAAAACTATATCAAATGTTAATAAAGTAGGACTAGGCCTAAAAGATTCTATAAAATACTTAATAATAAACGCTTTAATAAACTAAAATTAGACCTTGCTAGCATTTTCAAAGCAGCATTGCACTAATTCGACAATATTTACTCGTAAAGTGGGAAAAAAAAAACAATATTTTCATTCATATTTTGTTCCTATGTGTACGTACAGTGAAACGAAAAATTGGTGATTCAAAAATAATGTGGTACAGTGTTCTGCAAAACTAGTGATCCATAATTAATATTGATCAATATACAACTAAGAAAATTATAATTAAAAGACAAATAAAGGTGGCTTATTGAAACTTAATATATAAATCCATCGTCAATAATTAACTGTAATGGGTCACATAACATAGGTTAGTTTAGTACATACTGTTATCATTTTTTTTTTTATATATTTAAATCATTTATGTTTAAAATTAGTTTTTTTTATATTTATAGCAAATTAGTCCAACCAAAAAGAAAATTATTTTTATTTAATAATCTTAATGAATTCCAATTGAGTTATCGATATTGCAATGAATGGATTTTTCTTTATTTTGTTGGAACTAGTTTGTCAATTAAAATTATGCTATATTATTCTTTAATTATTTTTTTTTTATATATATACTTACAAAAAAATAACCGCTTTATAATTTAAATCTATATACATTTTTTTTTCTAAATTTTTCTGTATGGCGAATAAAGAAGTATTCAGAACTTAAAATCTCATAAGGTTATTTATTATGTTTACCATTTCGCTTTGCCTTATACTTTCTCGGTCGAAAAAATTTTAATTTTCAGAATGGACTAATTAAAGTAAGTTGAGGATGTAGCTGTGATGGTGTGGGTGAGTCGTTGAGGGTAAGTATTATTATCCGTACAGGTAGTATTTTTGTGTTTTTTTTTCATTCCTTCCTGTTATCCTACTTCCTATTCGGCGGCAACGCAAGATTCATGTCATCTTCAAAATTAACTCACCCCGTCCACTGAGCCATAGCTGAGTTTAAATAAGTCCGCCTATGAAGCTCTGCATGAATACTATTTTTCTTTCTGATTTCGATCTGGGCATTTTCTGAGCTCTACCTCTAATGGTATGACCCCTAGCCCGTCTTGTAGGTCGTTACAATCTACCAAAGTGTGTTTTATCACTACAACTCAATTGTTTCATCTTGAAATTGTTTAAAATGACGGTAAAATGGAGAATTTAAGCCCAAATGACACTAAATTGCACTTAAAAATTAAATATTTGATCCAAAATAACACGAAAAAAATATTTAGAACAAACAATTACTACCAAAGCGTGTGTTTTGTCACAACAATTTAATTGTTTTATATTTTTTAGGTTTCAAATTTGGGTAAAATGCAAAATTTTCATCATACGCATTATAAAAATGCACGTTAAAATTTAAAATTTGGTTCGAAATGACGGTAAATAGACAAGTTTAAACGAAACTTGATTTTTTAACCATTATTTCGAACAAAATATTAAATTTTTACTTGCATTTTTATGTTGCGCGGGGTTAAATGGTCAATTTAATCCACATTTTGAACAATTGAAATATACAAAACTAGATTTTTGGTGATAAAACACAAGCTTTGGTAGTAATTATTGCTAGGTTATATTTTTTTTTGTGTTCTTTTTTATTATTTGTCCATTTAAACGTCATTTTGAACAATTAATAACAAAATTCTACCAAAGGGTGTTTAATTATAATACATTAACTCAATTGTTCCATATTAAAATTATTCAAAATGTCGGTTAAATGGAAAATTTTAGCCCAAATGACACAAACTGCACTTAAAAATTGAATATTTGATTCAAAATAACTCAAAAAAAAATATTTATAAGCAAAAATTACTACCACAGCGTGCGTTTTGTCACCACAATTTAATTGTTATATATTTTTTTTGTTTAAAATGTGCAACATAAAAATGCACGTTAAAATTTAATGTTTTGTTCGAAATAACGAACAATTGACAAGTTTACACAAAACTTGTCGTTTTTACCGTTATTTCGAACAAAATGTTAAATTTTTACGTGCATTTTCATATTGCGCGGGGTTATATGGTCAATTTTACTCAATTTTGTTATATTGAAATATAACAAAATCGAGTTGTGGTGGTTAATCACGCTTTGGTAGTAATTTTTGCTAATTTATATTTTTTTTTGTGTTTTAATTCATTATTTGTCCATTTGAACGTCATTTTGAACAATAAATACCAAAATTCCACCAAAGAGTGTTTAATCACTACAACTCAATTGTTTCATATTGAAATATTTCCAAATGTCGGTTAAATGGAGAATTTTTGCCCAAATGACACTAAATTGCACTTAAAAAATAGACGTAAAAATTTAATATTTTATTTGAAATAACGTTAAAAAAGACAAGTTTTGTGTAAACTTGTCTATTTATCGTTATTTTGTACCAAATTTTATATACTTAAGGGCATATTAATATTGCATGGAGGTGAATTGTGCATATTACCCACATTTTGAACAATTTAAACATAAAAAAAATTGAATTGTGCTGACAAAACACACGCTTTGGCAGAAATTTTTGTTAATTAATATTTTTTTGTGTTATTTTGAACCAAATATTAATTTTTAAGTGCAATTAAATTTCATTTGGGGTTAAATTCTCTATTTACCCGACATTTTGAAATATTTCAATATGAAACAATTGAGTTATGGTGATAAAACACACTTCGGTAGAATTTTGGTATTAATTGTTCAAAATGACGTTCGAATGAACAAATAATGAATCAAAACTCAAAAAAAATATATATTAGCAAAAATTACTACCAAAGCGTGTGTTTTATCACCACAACTCAATTTTTTATATTTCAATTGTCCAAAATGTGGGAAAAATGGACCATTTAACACTGCGCAACATACAAAAGCACGTTAAAATTTAATATTTTGTGTGAAATAACGGTAAAACAGACAAGTTTTGTGTAGACTTGTCTATTAACCGTTATTTCAAACCAAATTTTAAATTTTTACTTGCATTTTTAATTAGCTTGTGGTTAAATTGTGCATATTACCTACATTTTGAACAATTTAAACATCAAAAAATTGAGTTGTGGTGACAAAACACACGCTTTTGTAGTTATTTTTGCTAATCAATATTTTTTTTGTATTTTTATTCATTGTACCAAATATGTACCAAAATCTGAACCAAATAATGGGTAATTGGAGAATTTCACCCCAAATACATAAAATTGCAACCAAAAATTAAATATTTTAATCGCAAAAATAGTAAATAGACCAGTTGACACAATAGTTGTCGTTTTTACCGTTATGTTGAACCAAATATTTAATTTTAAGCTGCAATTTAATGTCATTTGGGGCGAAATTCTCCAATTAACGTACATTTTGATTAATTAAAAAATGAAACAATTGAGTTGTGGTGATAAAATTAACTTTGGTAGAATTTTGGCATTCATTGTTCAAAATGACGTTCAAATGGACAAATAATGAATTAAAATAGAAAACAAATATAAATTAGCAAAAACTTCTACCAAAGCGTGTGTTTAATCACCACAAACTTATTTTTGTATATTCCAATTGTTCAAATTCTTGGAAAAGTGGACAATTTAACCCCACGCAACATAAATTTCCACGTTAAAATTTAAGATTTTGTTGGACATAACGATAAAATAGACAAGTCTTGTTTAAACTTGTCTATTTTCCGTTTTTTCGAACCAAATTTTAAATTTTAACGTGAATTTTTATATTGCGTTGGGTCAAATTGTGCATTTTACCCACATTGTTAACAATTTTAATATTAAAAAATAGAATTGTTGTGACAAAACACACTATTTGGTAGTAATTTTTGCTTTTTAATATATTTTTTGTGTTATTTTGAACCAAAAATATTTAATTTTAAAGTGCAATTTAATGTCATTTGGGGTAAAATTCTCCATTTATTCGATATTTTGAACAATTTCAATATGAATAAATTGAGTTGTTGTGATAAACTACACTTTGCTAGAATTCTGGTAATAATTGTTCAAAATGACGTTCAAATGGACAAATATTGAATAAAAACATAAAAAAAATATTAATTAGCAAAAATTACTACCGAAGCATGCGTTTCATCACCACAACTCAATTTTTTTATATTTCAATTGTCCAAAATGAAGTTTAATAAACCATTTAACCCCATGCACTATTATAATGCACGTTTAAACTTAATATTATGTTCGAAATAACGGTTAAACAGACAAGTTTCGTGTAAACTTTTCTATTTCCTGTTATTTCGAACCAAATTTTTAATTTAAACGTTCATTTTTGTATTGCGTGGGGTTAAATTGTGCATTTTACCCACACTTTGAATAAATATAATATTGTCACGAACCACAGATGTCACCTGTGATAACTAAGAAGAAAGTTATAACAGTAGAGATTACCCTGAATCAAATGTTTACATAAACGAACAAAATAAAAGGAAATAAATAAATGGGCTGTTAATAATAAATAGGCTGAGCGAACCAAATACGACGCAACGAAAATTTAGTGATGAATATTATGTAAAATAATTGGAAAATAAATATTTGTGAATTATTTGTGAAATATTTGTGTAATTTTTGTGGGAAATAAATTTAATTGAAATTTAATCTTTGCGAGTTTAATATTCACAATCCAGTGATCGAACCGGATAAATTATTAGAATAACCACTCGGTGAAATCGTTACAATTGGTGACAGCGGTAGGACTGTGAAAATCCAAGATGAAATAAATGGACCTAAAAGTGGCAGATTTGAAAAAGGAGTTGGGGCTACGGAATCTACCAACTGCGAACAACCGAAACGAGTTGCAGTTAAGACTCCGTTTAGCTTTGTTGGATGATAATGTTGACCCAGATCAGCATGAATTTAATTTTGGGGCACCGGATTCAACCGACAACCAAGCGGTTGAAGTAACTACAGAGTCAACGACCAGAACAGAAGACCAGAATGTCGTTAAAGAAACTACTCCAACAACATCTGGAGGTTTTGATATGGGGCAACTAATGGCTGTAATACAACAGATGCAACGTCAAACACAACAAATGATCGATGGCCTCGAAACGAAAATGGTTACCGTACAGGCACAAATGATCGGCGGCCTCGAAGGGAAAATAACAAGTGGTCAAGAAAGATTGGGGAAGCAAATGCAAATTGATCGAGAAAAATGGATTGAACGAATGGATCACCAGGAAAAGTTTCAGCAAGGTCTAATGGCTGACGTGAAGGAGAAATTTCGAGATATGTCCATGACATTTAACGCAAAATTTGATACGGTCAAAATTAATATGGAAAATAAATTGGAAGAGTATGAATCCAGAAACTCTCGAAAGATAGATCAACAAATCAAGGTGACCGATCAACGATTCCAGAAACTTGAAAGGGAGCTAATGGATCTAAAAACCAACGGCAGCGCTCAAATATGCCCGACCAACCAGCTCGATAAAATTGAAGCCACCAACGTTCGATGGAACCACACCATTCAACATCTTCAAACTCCAGTTTAAAATGGCGGCCACAAGGAATGGTTGGTGTGAGGAGGATCGTGTGGCAGCATTAATTGTGGAGTTAAGAGGCAATGCTGCGGAACTGCTCTAAATCGTACCAGAATACGAACGAGAGGGTTACGGCAAAATCATGTTGGCTCTAGAGCGCAAATACGGTGGTGACTACCGACGGGAGCTTCATCGAATGGAGTTAAAGGGACGATGTCAGCGGGTTGGAGAGACGCTCCATGAGTATGCAGATGATATAGAGTGACTAGTGCACCTCGCCTACTACAACATGGCAGGTGAATACACAGAGCGTATAAAGATCGACGCCTTCACAGATGGAATACGGGATCCGGATACGAGACGTGCTGTTGTGTTGTCTCCAAAAGCAACGTTTGCGGAAACCATCGCGTGTGCATTAACCAACAAAACTGCAAATAATATCAACAAACCAGCAGTCATGGTACGTCGTGTGAAAGTGGAACCAGCCTTCAGTCACAAACAGGGAAAAAACATCAAACCAGCAGATAACTGGCGGTCAACGAGATTCCGGGATGGAAGTAGTAAAATCAGATGTTGGGTTTGTGACAAAATAGGACACATCTCAAGGGAATGCTGGGAGATAAGGCGCAAACGGGTGAGAGCACCATCGCCGATGTACCGAAGGCCACTGGAGGAAAGAAAAGCAGCAGCCGAGGAGGAACGCCAAACAACATCGAAGGCGTTAAACGAACGCGTCAGCTTTGAGGAGCAAAAGCTGACTCCCACAACCAAATGCTCCATAACCTTCATCCCCATTTCCAGATTGGCAAAAGGTGGTGATAGCTTGATGGTGCGAGGTGAAGTAGAGGGACGATCCAGTTTGATAACATTGGACACCGGAGCAACGAGAACGACTGTGCGGCCGGATTTTATCACGGATGGAGTTTGACCAATGGAAGGGTTCAAGTTGCAAATGGTAACAGGCGACAGTGCAGCTATTAAAGGAAAGAAGGAGGTGGCAATACGAATCGGGAACAACAGTTTTCGAAATGAAGTTCTGGTTGCGGATATTGTGGATGAGGTCATCTTGGGAATGGACTTCATGAAACGAAATGGATTCGTATTGGATGTCGGACGAGGAAAATTGAGCTACGGTAATGTCGAACTGCCTTTGAAACTGAACAACGGGAAAGAGCCAATCGTAAGGAGGATAAAACTGGATCATCGAACGAAGCTACCACCACACTCGGAAACGGTTGTTTGTGGGAAATTGGATGAAGGTACTGGAACACGACGAAGTAACGGATTATCAAAGTAGATAGAACCTAGATGGGAGGGACCGTACAAGGTCAGAGCTAACGACGTGATCTACAGGATCCAAAGAGGACTACGAGGAAAACCCAAGGTTGAACGCCTGGAACGACTGGCGTTCTATAGAGGAAGAGGTCTGGACCCTGTTCGGGACGAACAGGTTTGGATGGAGGGAAGTGTAATGAATCACACATGTCACCTGTGATAATTAAGAAGAAAGTTATAACAGTTGAGATTACCCTGTAACCAAATGTTTACATAAACGAACAAAATAAAAAGAAATAATGAAATAGGCGGAGCGAACCAAATACGACGCAGCGAAAATTCGAGAAGTGTAGAGAAGCAAAATAATGGAATGTTCTACAAGCCTTTGTGTCGTATAAATACGTGTAGACATTTGAGTTACAAAATAGTTCAATTTTGAATTTCGAAGTGTTAATATCGGGAAGTGATAAAAAGTGAAGTGTTTAAATAATAGTAGTGATAAATATTGTGTAAAATAATTGGAAAATAAATATTAATGAATTATTTGTGAAATATTTGTGTAATTTTTGTGGGAAATAAATTAAATTGAAATTTAATCTTTGCGAGTTTAATATTCACAATCCAGTGATCGAACCGGATAAATTATTAAAATAGCCACTCGGCGAAATCGTTACAATATAAACAAATTGAATTGTGGTGACAAAACACATGCTTTGGTAGTAATTTTTGCTAATAGATATTATTTTTGTGTTATTTTGCACCAAATATTGAATTTTTAAGTGCAATTTAATGTCATTTGGGGTGAAATTCTCCATTTTACCGACGTTTTGAATAATTTAAATATGAAACAATTGAGTTGTGGTGATAAAACACACTTTGGTAGAATTGTGGTATTATTTGTTCAGAATGACGTTCAAATGGACCAAAAATGAATTAAAACATAAAAAAAAAATAAAGTAGCAAAAATTACTACTAAAGCGTGTGTTTTATCACCACAACTCATTTTTTTAATATTACAATTATCGCAAATGTGGGTAAAATAGACCATTCAACCCCGCGAAACAAAAAAATGCACTAGCAATTTAATATTTTGTTTGAAATAACGATCAAACAGACAAATTTTGTGTAAACTTTTCTATTTCCAGTTATTTCAAACCTAATTTTAAATTTTTACGTGCATTTTTATATTGCTTGGGGTTAAATTGCGCATTTGACCCACATTTTGAATAAAAATAATATAAAAAAATTAAGTTGTGGTGACAAAACATTTTACGATGTATGTTTATTATCGTATGTTAGTGCTCACATCAATAAACTCCATATTAATTTAATAGATTTATTAAAGTTCGGTGATTTATATTATTAGACAAATACTAATGACTCCTTAATTTCGATAAAACTTGACTTCATATTTTCGATGTTTATTGTGATATAAATTAATAATTTATTGAAATTAACACAAACTATTATTTATTATGTTTTACAATATATATTTTTATATACAAGATTCACTATTTATAATTAGTTATTTAATATTTTGTCATATTTTAAAATCGAAGTTAATCGAACAACGGGACAGATAAAACTTATTTAAATTGAATGAAAAACTAATGAACACTGTTTTTCAAAGTTAACTTGAATAATACAAAAATCTTTTTACAAGAGTTGTATACTCAACTATCTATTAAAGGTGCCAGTTTAAAAATTAAGATAATTATTCACAAATAAATTTAAGAGCGAGGTGTGAAGAATCACCAAAATACCATGCGACACCACAAATACTCCCCTCCCAGAGAGATCGAAGATCTATCGACCAAGTATCAATCTGGTAGGAGCCCTGGATACACGACCTGACCTTGTAATATTTGTCTTTTCTGTGACAAGTCAAATCGAACCCGTTTGCGAGCTTTTGGCTCTGCATTAGAAAATTTAGGTCCGTCAGCTGAAATAATATGTTCTGGTTCGTGAGTCGGTACAAGAAGGCCGGTCTGTACAGTTGAAGTGTCCGTATTCTGTGATTGATTGTCAGAGTAGCATGGTTTAAGTCTGTCAATGGAAATTTTCGTATGCCGTCCGTTTAGGTCTAAAGTGTAAAATTTATCTGTACGGTCGATAACTAAAAACGGTCCAGTGTATGGTGGTTGTAAGGATTTGCGTACCGCATCCGTTCATAAAAAAACATGCGAGCTAGTCAGAAGATCGTTACTGATGAAAATTTTATCCGAAGTATGTCGAGAAGCTGGTACAGGTCGAATTTCATCAAATTGTAGTCTTAAATTAGTAATAAAGTCAGATTGTAAAATTTGATCGTTCGTAGCGTCTAAAAAGGTTCCAGGAACTCGAGTCGTACATCCGTAAACCAGTTCAGCTGGAGTAGCTTTTAGTTCGTTACTGTAAGTCGTTCGTAATCCTAGTAAGATTGAGGGAAGAACACTAGTCCAATCAGATCAGTTGTAGCACATAATGGCAGATTTGATGACACGATGCCATCTTTCAATCATGCCGTTACATTTAGGATTGTAACTAGTGGTTCTCTTTCGTTCAAAACCGAGTAAGTTAGCCAGTTCGTGAAATAGTTGTGATTCGAATTGCATGCCTTGGTCCGTGACAATGGACTCCGGCACACCAAAGCGAGCTATCCAATGCGAATAGACAGCAAAAGCAACAGTTGCAGCCGTTATATCAGGCACTGGAATCGCCTCAGGCCAGCGTGTGTATCTATCAATCAATGTAACGCAATACCGCTGATTATCAGAAACAAGCAACGGACCAATGATATCAAGGTGAATAATCGAAAAGCGTTGAGAAGTTTATTTGTAAGTACCAAGCGGAGATTTTGTATGACGAGAAACTTTAGCCTTTTGGCAGCTAAACAACTTTGAGCTATCTTCTGCACGTCTTTTTTAATTGATGGCCAGATTACATTCTAAGTCAAAAGTTTTATGGAAGCTTTGACGCCAGGATGAGACAGATTATGAAAAGCCTCGAAAACTTGTTTTCGGAAATTTAAGGGTATGAATGGCCTAGGTGTGTTACAAGAAGCATCGCAATAAATTAATTGTTTCGAATTGAAGGAAACGGGATATTTCTCAAATTTGATAACAGAGTTTTTCCTTAAAAGTTCTTGAATTCCTCATCATTGGTTTGAGCATCTGCGATGATAGCATAATCAATGCTTTCAGGGATAGAAATTTGATTAATGCGTGAAAGTGTATCTGCGACTACGTTGTCCAGACCAGAAATGTGTTGAATATCGGTCGTGAATTGACCAATGAAATCTAAGTGTCGAAATTGACGAGGAGATGCTTTTTCCAGTTTCTGATTAAAAGCGTAAATAAGTGGTTTATGATCGGTATAGAGCGTAAAAATACGACCGTCAAGAAGATGTCGAAAATGTTTTATACCCGAATAAGCCGCGAGAAGTTCACAATCATAAGCACTATATCTTTTTTCCGTATCATTGAGACGTACCGAAAAGAAACCGAGTGGTTTCCAAGTATCCGAAACAAGCTGCTGAACCACTGCTCCGATCGCAGAATCGGAAGCGTCAACCATGATGGCCAGAGAAGCTGATGATCATGGATGACAGAGTAAAGTCGCGTCGGTAAGTTTAGTTTTACAATTTTCAAATGCTTCAGTAGCCGCAACTGACCATTTAATTGGAACTTGACTGTTCTTAGTATACCCTTTCAGGTAGTCATTCAACAATTCCTGGTCAGCAGCAGCACCAGGAATGAAGCGGCGATAAAAGTTTATCATGCCTAAAAACCGTTTCAGTTGCTTAACAGTCAGTGGTCGTTCGAAATTTTTGATGACTTGAACCCGTTCATGTGACGGTAATAAAACTTGTCCAGTTACCAAATGGCCTAAAAAGGTTATTTTCGTTTTTGCAAAAACACATTTGTCAACATTAATTACTAGTCCGTATTCCTCTAATTAAGTAAAAGTCAATTTAATATGTTCGAGATGTTCGTCATAATTTCGAGAGGCAATGAGCACATCGTCCAAATAAACAAAGCAGAAATCCAGACCGCGTAGTGCTGCATGCATAAGCCTTTGGAACGACTGTGCTGCATTCCTCAGGCCGAAAGTCATTCTGCAAAATTCAGAAAGTCCAAAAGGTGTCGAAATTGCTGTCTTCGGAATGTCTGTCGGTTCAATAGGAATTTGATGGTAGGCCTGGACAAGATCTAATGTTGTGAATATAGTGCAACCCTCGAGTCGTTGCGTAAAATCTTGTATGTGTGGAATTGGGTACATGTCCGGAATTGTGACTTAATTAAGCGCACGAAAGTCTCCACAAGGTCTCCACTCTCCATTCTATTTAGGGACCATATGCAATGGACTTGACCAAGGGCTGCTACTAGGTCGACAAATTCAAAGTTTCATCATGTTTTCGAATTCTGTCTTCGCGATAATGAATTTGTCTGGTGCTAGTCGTCGTGGTCTGCATGCAACCGGTGGTCCGTTCGTTTCTATTTTATGGGTCACGTCATGTTTTAAAGAATCAATGTTTATGTTACCATGAATGACTGTTGAAAATTTTGAAACAACGTTGAAAACTCCTGGATCCATTGCTGATCTGTCGATCCTAGATACAGTAGTTTGGTCATAGCTTGAAGTAGTACCGGTTGTATACAACGAGGCTAGTGGATCAAAAAGTCTTTGCTTCTGTATATCAACCAGTAGACCAGTTTTACACAAAAAATCCGCGCCGATAATAGGCATCGACACGTCAGCAACAATAAACTCCCAGGTGAATTCGCAGCGCAGTCCAATGTCTAGTCTTAAAAATTTTGTACCGTAAGCGTCAACTGAAGAACCGTTCGCTGCAAACAATTTGAAGAATGGATCGACCCTTGGGTTCCGAACAAAACGGGCTGGCAATACAGAGACATCTGCGCCTATGTCTATTAAAAAATGTGTCTGAAGAAAAATTTCGAAAATTAAAAGGCGGTTAGTTTTAGTAATGTCATTACACCCCACCACTTGTGAATGACAATTTAGTTTTTTGGAACATTGCTATCGGATAATTTGTTTGAAATAAATTAACAATTTGCTTTCCATTTTAAAGCTTTTGTGCCGAAATGATGATGGTAGTAGCAAATATAATTATTTTCGGCTGAAGGATTGCCATAAAATGAATTTCTATGATTTGGTGAATTGTTCCGAGAGTAGTTATTTTTTGAATTCGACCTAGAATGATTAGGACTTCGTGAATTTGAAACAGACCGAGATCTTTAATTTTGATTTACAATTTCCGCAATTTCCGATAGCAATATTCTTTTAAATTCCGAAAGCTTTTGGTCAATGGTAAAATTTGAATTCGAAGTAGAACTGCAGGAAGCAGAAATCTCTATAGCATCAACTCGCGAGTGATTCATTGTTTCATGCACATTGTCTGCCCGTTCTGCAAGGACCAACAGTGAGACGTCATTTTCAAATGGTGTGAGCACTATTTGAACGGTCTGGGGCAACCTCTTCATCCAAAGTTGACGAAGGGTCGCTTCGTTGAAGTTGTTCCCAGCATTCAACTTCATGGCACTCATCAGTTGAGACGGCTTCCTGTCTCCAAGAGCCTAACCATGCATCAAGTTGTTCAACTTGGTCTTTTCCGACTCGCCCAGAATTCGAATTACCTCCGCTTTAAAAGAAGTATAAGGGGTATTTCCCCTAGGACCGGTTATCAAATAGGCGAATGTGTCATGCAATCGTGCATCCAAAGCACCAACCGCATGAGCATACCTGGTCACTTCTACCGTAATCTCTGCCACTGTGAACTGCTGCTCGAGTATCTCAAACCACACACTAGGGTTCTGTGCGTATAAAGGTTGGGGTGGTTTGAAAGCCACTCGAGCAACAAATCCAGTATTGGCAGAGATATTAGCATTTATCCTCGACTCAGAAGGAGGATTGAAATTCATGTGTGCCGCAGCCTTGGCAACAGCATCGTTAATTAGACTACTAGTTTCCTCAACTGCATTGCTACCTGATGCTGATGACGGGTCTGCCGCACTGGATGACGCATTGGTACCTGGTGGGTCGTTCACACCATGAACAACACGCCGAAACAAAAACGAAAGAATCAGAAATAAAACCGAAAATATGAAAAAAATCAACGCGAAAGTCATTTCAAATAATTAAAACAATGAATATTTTTTAAAAACAACAAAAAGGAAAAAAAATAATTTATCGGCACCGTTAATTAAATAGTTGAGTACTTACAATTTTTCTTTTTGAAGAACGTTGCAGAAATCATTTGTATCTTGCAGAAATCCTTTGTATTCTCTGAACGTTGGAATATCTGTGCCGCCCACTGCCTCGAACGTTGGAAGATGTTGTGTTAACTTAGTCTTGTCAATTGGAAAAACCGTCCAAATGTGGAATATTTAGCCGGATGTTTTGAAAAATCCAGGTACAAGTAAGATGAATCCTATCGTGGTGATTGTTTGACGAAATTGTAGAAATGATGAAAATTTATAAGTACAACAGATATAGTTGCGCAGTGTGAGCCTCAGATCACGTCGGTGTTACCAATTTTACGATGTATGTATATTATCGTATGTTAGTGCTCACATCAATAAACTCCATATTAATTTATTAGATTTATTAAAGTTCGGTGATTTATATTATTAGACAAATACTAATGACTCCTTAATTTCGATAAAACTTGACTTCATAATTTCGATGTTTATTGCGATATAAATTAATTTATTATTAAAATTAACACTAACTATTATTTATTATGTTAAACAATATATATTTTTATATACAAGATTCACTATTTATAATTAATTATTTAATATTTTGTCATATTTTAAAATCGAAGTTAATCGAACAACGGGACAGAAAAAACTTATTTAAATTGAATGAAAAACTAATGAATACTGTTTTTCAAAGTAAACTTGAATAATACAAAAATCTATTTACAAGAGTTGTATACTCAACTATCTATTAAAGGTGCCAGTTTAAAAATTAAGATAATTATTCACAAATAAATTTAAGAGCGAGGTGTGAAGAAGCACCAAAATACCATGCGACACCACAAACACATGCTTTGGTAGTAATGTTTGCTAATCAATATTTTTTTTGTGTTATATTGAACCAAATATTAAATTTTTAAGAGCAATTTAATGTAATTTTGGGTGAAATTCTCCATTTAACCGACATTTTGAACAATTTGAATATGAAACAATTGAGTTGTGGTGATAAATCACAATTTAGTAGAATTTTGGTATTTATTGTTCAAAATGTCGTTCAAATAGACAAAACATGAATAAAAGATACAAACATTTATAAATGTCATTTTGATAAATTAAAAAATGAAACAATTGAGTGTTGGTGCAAAAATTAACTTTGATAGAATTTTGGTATTTATTGTTCAAAATGACGTTGAAATGGACAAATTATGAATAAAAATACAAAAAAATATAAATAAGCCAAAATTAATACCACAGCGTATGTTTTATTATCACAAATCTATTTTTGTATATTCCAATTGTTCAAATTTTAGAAAAAATTCACAATTTAACCCAACGCAACATAAGAATGCAAGTTCAACTTTAAGATTTTTTTGGAAATAACGATAAAATAGACCAGTTTCGTTTAAACTTGTCTATTTATCGTTATTTCGTACCAAATTTTTAATTTTTACGTGCATTTTGATTTACCGTTGGGTTAAATTGTGCATTTTAACCAAATGGTAAACAATTTGAAAAAAAATTGAATAATGGTGACAAAACACACTATTTGGTAGTAATTGCTGCTTATTTATGTTTTTTTTGTCTTATTTTGAACCGAATATTTAATTTTTAAGTGCAATTGAATGTCATTTGGGGTGAAATTCTCCAATTATTCGACATTTTGAACAATTTTAATATGAAACAATTGAGTTGTGGTGATAAAACACGCTTTGGTAAAATTTTGGTATTAATTGTTCAAAATGACGTTCAAATGGACAAATAATGAATAAAAACACAAAAAAAATATTAATTAGCAAAAATTACTACCGAAGCTGTTTTTCATTACCGCAACTCAATTTTTTTTATATTTCAATTGTCAAAAATGTCGGTAAAACCCACGCACTATAACAATGCACGTAAAAATTTTAAATTATGTTCGAAATAACGGTAAAGCAGACAAGTTTTGTGTAAACTTTCCTGTTTCCTGTTTTTTCTTATCAAATTTTAAATTTTTACGTGCTTTTTTATATTGCGTCAGGTTTAATTTTGCATTAAACCCACATTTTGAATAAATAAAATTTAAAAAAATTGTATTGTGGTGACAAAAACTACGCTTTAGTAGTAATTTTAGCTAATCAATAATTTTTTTGTGTTATTTTAAACCAACTATTGAATTTTAAAGTACAATTAAATGTCATTTGGGGTGAAATTCTCCATTTTACCGACGTTTTGAATAATTTAAATATGAATAATTGAGTGGTGGTGATAAAACACACTTTGGTAGAATTTTGGTATTAATTGTTCAGAATGACGCTCAAATGGACAAATAATGAATAAAAAGACAAAAAAAAATATAAATTACTACAAAAGAATGTGTTTTATCACCACAACTCAATTTTTTGATATTGCAATTGTCCAAAATGTTGGTTAATAAAACGAAATAAAACAATGCACGTTACAATTTAAAATTTTGTTCGAAAAAACGGTCAAACAGACAAGTTTTGTTAAAACTTTTCTATTTCCTGTTATTTCGAACCAAATTTTAAATTTAAACGTGCATTTTGATATTGCGTGGGGTTAAATTTTGCAATAAACCTACATTTCGAATAAAAATAATATAAAAAAATTAATTTCTGGTGACGAAACACACGCTTTGGTACTAATTTTTGCTAATTAATATTTTTTTTGAGTTATTTTGAACCACATATTTAATTTTTAAGTGCAATTTAATGTCATTTATGGTGAAATTCTTCATTTAAAATAACACACGATTGAAATAAAAAATTTGAGTTGTGGTGATAAAACACACGCTTTGGTAGTATTTTTTTCTAATTTATATTTTTTCTGTGTTTTTTTGTTCATTATTTGTCAATTTGAACGTCATTTTGAACAATAAATACCAAAATTCTATCGAATTGAGTTTTATCAACATGATTAAATGGAGAATTTCGACCCAAATGACATAAAATTGCACTTAAAAATCAGATCGTTGGTTCAAAAAAACATTAAAAAAATTTAAATCAGCAAAACTAACCGCTTAAGCGTATGTTTTGTCACTACAATTCAATTTTTTTTTTATAAACATTGTTCAAAATGTGGGATTTATGCATAATTTAACTCCACGCAATATTAAAATGCACTTAAGTATATAAAATTTAGTACAATATAACGATAAATAGACAAGTTTACACAAAACTTGTCTATTTACCCGTTATTGCGAACAGTATAAAAAATTTAAACGTGCAATTTATGTTGCGTGGGGTTAAATGGTCCATTTTACCCATAGTTTGGACAATTTCAGCATAAAAAAATTGAATTGTGGTGATAAAACACATGCTATGGTAGTAGTTTTTGCTAATTTATACTTTTGGTTATGTTTGAATTAATTATTTGTCCATTTGAACGTCATTTTGAACAATTGATACCAAAATTCTACCAAAGTGTGTTTTATCACCACAACTCAAATGATTTATATTAAATTTGTTCAAAATGTTGGTTAAATGGAGAATTTCAGCCCAAATGACATTTAATTGCACTTGGAAATTTAATATTTGGCTCAAAATAACACAAAAAAAGATATAAATAAGCAAAAACTACTACTAAAGCGTGTGTTTTGTCACCACAATTCAATTTTTTTGTATAAAAATGGTTTAAAATTTGGGTTAAATGCACAATTTTACCCCACGCAACATAATAATGCACTTAAAAATTTAAAATTTTGATCGAAATAACGATCAATAGACAAGTTTTAACAAAACTTGTTTATTTACCGTTATTTCGAACCAAATATTAAATTTGTATGTGCATTTATATGTTGAGCGGGGTTTATGGTCCATTTTACCTCAATTTGTTAAATTTGGGAAAAATTTGTTAAATTTTACCTTAATTTTTAAAGTGGAATTAAATGTCATTTTGGGTGAAATTCTCCATTTAATAGAAATTTAGAACAATTTTAATACGAAACAACTGAGTTGGGATGATAAAATACACTTCGGTAGAATGTTGGTATTTATTGTTCAAAATGACGTTCAAATGGACAAATAATGAACAAAAACACAAAAAAATATAAATTAGCAATAATAACTACCAAAACACGTAAAAATTTAATATTTTGTTCGAAATAACGGTAAATCAGGCAAGTTTTATTGAACTTGACTAAAAATCGTTATTTCGTACCAAATTTTAAATTTAAAAGAGCATTTTCATATAACGTGGGGTTAAATTGTGCATTTTACCCACATTTTGAACAATGTTAATAAAAAAAATATATTTGTGGTGCAAAACACACGATTTGGTAGTAATTTTTGCTAATTAATATTTTTTTTGTGTTATTTTGAACCAAATATTTAATTTTTAAGTGCAATTTAATGTCATTTGGGGTGAAATTCTCCATTTAACTGACATTTTGAACAATTTTAATATGAAACAATTGATAAAACACATGTTGTGGTTTTAAAACACACTTCGGTAGAAATTTTGTATTTATTCTTTAAAATTTATTGTATCAAATGGACCAATAATGAATAAAAACACAAAAAAAAATATAAATTAGCAAACATTTCTACCTAAGCGTGTGTTTTATCACCACAACTCAAATTTTATTTATTTTAATTGTCCAAAATGTGGGTAAAATGGACCAATTTACCTCGCGCAACATGAAAATGCAATTAATGATTTAATACTTTATTCGAAATAACTGTTTAACAGTCAAGTTTATAGCGGTCACATAATTTCGAACCAAATTTTAAAGTTTTACGTGCATTTTTATTTTCAGTGGGGTAAAAATGTGCATTTTACCAACATTTTGAACAATTTAAATATTAAAAAAATGAAAAATGGTTACCAATCACACGCTTTGGTAGTAATTTTTGCTTTTTAATATTTTTTTTTGTGTAATTTTGAACCAAATATTTAAGTTTTAAGTGCAATTTAATGTCATTTGGGCTGAAACTCTCCATTTAACCGACATTTTGAACAATTCTAATATGAAACAATTGAATTGTGGTGATAAAACACACTATGGTAGAATTTTGGTATTATTTGTTCAAAATGACTATCAATTGGACAAATAATGAATAAAAACACAAAAAAATATAAATAAGCAAAATATACTACCCTCGCGTGTGTTATATCACCACAACTAAATTTTTTTATATTTTGATTGTCCAAAATGTGGGTAAAATGGACCCTTTAAACCCGCGCAACATAAAAATGCACATAAGAATTTAATATTTTGTTCGAAATAACGGTAAAACAGACAAGTTTAATATGAACTTGTGTATAAACCGTTATTTCAAACCAAATTTTAAATTTCTACGTGCATTTCTACATTGCATAGGGTAAAATTGTACATTTTACCTACATTTTGAACAATTTAAATATCAAAAAATCTAGTAAAGGTAACGAAACACACGCTTTAGTAGTAATTTTTGCTAATTATTATTTTTTTGTGTTTTTGTTTATTATTGGTCCATTTAAACGTCATTTTGAACGATATGTACCAAAATCTTAACAAAATAATGGGTAAATGGAAAATTTCACTCCAAATGACATAAAATTGCACCTGAAAATTAAATATTTTAATCGAAATAACGGTATAACACACAAGTTGACACAAAACTTGTCGTATTTACCGTTATTTTGAACCAAATATTTAATTTTTAAGTGCAATTTAATGTCATTGGGGGTATAATTTTCCATTTAACCGACATTTTGAACAATTTGAATATAAAAAAATTAAGATGTGGTGATAAAATTAACTTAAGTAGAATTAAAGAAATAATTGATCAAAATGACAATCAAATATGAATGACGTTCAAATTTTTATTCAATAATGAATAAAAACACAAAAAAATTATAAATTAGCAAAAATTATCACCTAAACGTGTGTTTTATCACCACAACTCTATTTTTGTATATTCCAATTCTCAAAATTAAGGTAAAATGGACAATTTAACCCCACGCAACATAAGAATGCACGTAAAAATTTAATATTTTGTTCAAAATAACGGTAAAACAGACAAGTTTTGTGTTAAAAAAAAATAATCTATGGCTTAGAGGCCGTAAACGGCCCTTACCGCGTCTCAACTGAGACCTTACGAACCAGTGTTAACGAATGGTGCACATTGTAGGTGGTCAGCCCAACGAATGTTTTTACACACAAACGCGTTTTTATGTCATCCGGTTGCATGTTAATTTGGTCAACGGCGGGAATCGAACTCGAGACCGCGGCGTGATGAGAAATTCTCTTAACCATTAAGCTACATCCGGCAAGTTTTGTGTTAACTTGTCTATTTATCGCTATTTCGTACCAGATTTTCAATGTTAAAGTGCATTTTTATATTGCGTGGGGTTTAATTGTGCATTTTACCCACATTTCAAACAATTTTAATATTAAAATATTCAATTGTGGTGACAAAACACACGCTTTGGTAGAAATTTTTGCTTAATTATATTTTTTTTTGTGTTATTTTGAACCAAATATTTAATTTTTAAGTGTAATTTGATGTTATTTGGGGTGAAATTCTCCACTTAACCGACATTTAGAACAATTTCAATATGAAACAATTGAGATGTGGTGATTTAATACACTTCGGTAGAATTTTGGTAATTTTTGTTCAAAGTAACGTTCAAATGGACAAATAATGAATAAAAACACCAAAAAAATATAAATTTGGAAAAATTACAATCAAAGCGTGTGTTTTATCACCAAAACTCCATTTTTATATATTTCATTTGTCCAAAATGTGGGTAAACTGGACCATTCAACCCCGCCCAAAATAATAATGCACGTTAAAATTTAATAGCTTGTTCGAAATAACGGTAAAACAGACAAGTTTTGTGTAATATTTTCTATTTACCGTTATTTTGAACCAGATTTAAAATTTTTCTATTGCGGAAGATTTTAATTTGCATTAAACCCATATTTTGAAAAATTTAAAAATAAAAATATTTAATTCTGGTGACAAAACACACGCTTTGGTAGTAATTTTTGCTTATTAATATTTTTTTTGGTGTTAATTTGAACCAAATATTTCATTTTTAAGTACAATTAAATGTCATTTGGAGTAAAATTCTTCATTTAACTAACATTTTGAACAATTTCAATATGAAACAATAAAGTTGTTGTGATAAAAACACTTTGGTAGAATTTTGGTAATAGTTGTTCCAAAGAACGTTCAAATGGACAAATAATGAATAAAATTACAAAAATTATATAAATTAGCAAAAATTACTACCAAAGCGTGTGTTTAATCACCACAACTCAAATTTTATATATTTCTATTGTCCAAAATGTAAGTTTAATGGACCATTTAAAGCCGCGCAACATAAAAATGTACGTTAAAAATTAAAATTTTGTTTTCAAATAACGGTAAAACAGACCCGTTTTGTTAAACTTGACTATTTACCGTTATTTCAAACCAAATTTTGAAGTGCATTTTTATATTGTGTGGGGTTAAATGAATAATTGAACCCACCAATTGAACAGTTTAAATATCAAAAAATTTATTTAAGGTGACAAAACACACGCTTTTGTAGTAATTTATGATAATTAATATTTTTTTTTTGTTTTATTTTGAACCAAATATGTAATTTTTAAGTGCAATTTTATGTCATTTGGGGTAAAATTCTTCATTTAACTGACATTTTGAACAATTTCAATATTAAACAATTGAATTGTGGTGATAAATCACACTTTGGTACAATTTTTGTATTTATTGTTCAAAATGACGTTCAAATGGACAAATAATAAATCAAAACACCAAAAAAAATATTAATTAGCAAAAATTACTACCAAAGCGTGTGTTTTATCACCACGACTCAATTTTTTATATTTCAATGGTCCAAATTGTGGGTAAAAGGGACCATTTAACCCCGCGCAACATAAAAATGCACGTTAAAATAAACTATTTTGTTCGAAATAACGATTTAACTTAAAATTTAGTGTAAACTTGTCAATTTACCGTTATTTCGAACCAAATTTTAAATTGGTACGTGCATTGTAATATTGCGTGAAATAAAATTTTTCATTTTACCCACATTTTGAACAATTTTAATTTTTATAAGTTAAGTTATGGTGACAAAACACACGCTATGGTAGTAATTTTTGCTTATTAAAATTTTTTTTTGTGTCATTTTGAACCAAATATTTAATTTTCAAATGCCATTTAATATCATTTGGGCTGAAGTTTTCCATTTAACTGACATTTTTCACAATTTTAATATGAAACAATTGAGTTGTGGTGATTAAACACACGTTGGTAGAATTTTGGTATTAATTGTTCAAAATGACGTTTAAATGGACAAATAGTGAACAAAAACACAAACGAAAATATTAATTAGCAAAAACTACTACTAATGCGTTGGTTTTGTCACGTAAACTCAAATTTTTAAAATTAAAATTGTTCCAAATGTGGGTAATATGCACATTTTTACTCCACGGCATATAAAAATGCACGTAACAATTAAAAATTTGGTTTGAAATAACGGTTAGTAGACAAGTTTACACAGAACTTGTCTATCTACCGTTATTTCGAACAAAATATTAAATTTTGTGCATTTTTATGTTTCGCGGGGTTGAATGATCCATTTTACCCACATTTTGGACAATTGAAATAAAAAAATATTCAGTTTTGGTAATAAAACACACGCTTTGGTAGTGATTTTTGCTAATTTATATTTTTTTGTGTTTTTATTCTTTACTTGTCCATTTGAACGTCATTTGAAACAATTAGTACCAAAATACTACCGAAGTGTGTTTTTTCACCACAACTCAAATGTTTTATATTGAAATTGTTCAAAATGTCGGTTTAATGGAGAATTTTACCCCAAATGACATTAAATTGAACTAAAAAAAGAAATATTTGGTTCAAAATAACACAAAAATAAATTTTAATAAGCAATAATTACTACCAAAGCGTGTGTTTTGTCACCACAATTCAATTTTGTTAAATTTTAATTGTTCAAAATATGGGTAAAATGCACAACCTAACACCACGCAATATAAAAGTGAACTTTCAAATTTTAAATTTGGTACGAAATTACGATAAAGAGACAAGTTTAAACAACACTTGTCTGTTTTACCGTAATGTCGAACAAAATATTAAATTTTTATGTGCATTTTTATGTTGCGTGGGGTTTTATTGTGCATTTTACCGTAATTTTGAACAATTGGAATATACAAAAATAGTGTTGAGGTGATAAAACACACGCTTTGGTAGTAATTTTTGCCAATTAATATATTTTTTGTGTTTTGTATTCATTATTTGTCGATTTGAACGTCCTTTTGAACAATTCATACCAAAATTCTACCAAAGTATGTTTTATCACCACAACTCAATTGTTTCATATAAAAATTGTTCAAAATGTCGGTTAAATGAAGAATTTTACCCCAAATGACATAAGGTTAGGTTAGGTTAGGTTGAGTGGCTGCTACAGCACACTTAGACCGGCAACGGTCCGTTGTGATACCACAGGATCTTACTCCCCTTTTACCCCTATGAGAACCAGTTAGAGCTGCTTACGTAGCGTAATAAGTCTCGCACATTACAGTTCTCGAGATCGGAAAGGCAGTCCATTAAAAACTTACCCAGATATTCATGTCTTTTGTGTGCCAAAGCCGGGCATGAGCATAGGAGGTGGACTAACGTCCCTTCCTCCTCCTCATCCCAACAGCTTTTGCAAAAGTCATTTACTTCCAGACCCAGCCTTCTCGCATGTTCTCCAAGAAGGCAGTGTCCTGTGAGTATCCCCACGATCGTTTTAAGTTAACGTCTTCGCAGGGAGATAAGTGCCTTTGAGCGTTTCAGGTTCAGCCCTACATGAGAGGGAGTTCGTCCACCTATTGTTCGCAGAGGCTTCCGCCTTTTTTTAAGCACAGTCCTGAGTGCGTTAATGGGTCTCCCCAACTTCGCCCTTTCCGGTAGCAGTTGGAGAGTTGTTCCGTGCTTCGCTACCTCGTCCGCCCTGCAGTTTCCCATAACGTCTGAGTGGCCGGGGACCCAGACTACCTGGATGTTGAAATGCTCACTCATCTCGTTAAGAGACGAGCGGCAACCCAACGCCACTCTAGACGTTAGAGAAACAGAAACCAGTGACTTGACTGCCGCCTTACTGTCCACATAAATTGCGATATCAGTCGAGGATTATGCTTCAACCAGTTCAGGACCTCTTCCATCGCTATTACCTCTGCCTGGTACACACTGCAGTGATCAGGGAGGCGAACTGCTCTATTTACCTCTAGTTTATCACAAAAGACCCCAGCTTCTACTTTACCGTCTAGTTTGGAGCCACCCGTAAAGAACTGCAATGCTCCCGTTTCAGCTGCCAATCCGCTCCTCCAGGATTCCCTTGAAAGACAGATGGTCCCGAACCTTTTCTCGAAGCACAGAGTCGGTGTGACATATTCAAGATTCGCCAGTTATTTCCTCAGCGATCTGACTATCGTCGAGTGTCCTGTTTGAAGACATTTCCACTGAGATATGGCTGATAGTCGAGTGGCCGTAATCGCCGCCATCTGCTTACCATAAATGTCCATGGGGAGAAGGTGAAACAAGACCTCTAAGGCACTTGTAGGAGTTGTCATCAGTGCCCCGCTTATAAGCATGCAGGCCGTTCTTTGCACCTTCTCAATCCTTTTCCTGTATGTTATTTTATCAAGAGGTGGCCACCACACGCTCACCCCATACATAAGTACAGGTCTTACTACGGAAGTGTATAGGCAGTGTACCAGCTCCGGCGTCAGGCCCCATCTCTTTCCGATGGCGTTGTTACACGAGTACAAAGCTATATTGGCCTTGTTTTCTCTTCCCAGAATGTCAAGCTTCCAGCTTAGCTTACTGTCCAAGATTACGCCTAGAAATCTTGCCTTGTCCGTAAAAGCAAGTCAGTTACCACTTAGGAGAGGTAGATCTACTACAGAGATTTTATATTCCCTCGTGAATAGTACCAATTCAGTTTTAGACGCGCTAAGTGCCAGTCCACATTTGGTGGCCCACCTCGTTATAATAAGGAGGGCATTTTGGATTACCTCCGCCACTGTGCTTATGTATTTCCCAGAGACAGCTATCGCTATATCATCTGCATAAGCAATCACTCCGATCCTTTCTCTCTCCAGCTTTAATAGCAGCACATTGATTGCTATGTTCCAGAGGAGAAGAGGCAGAACACCTCCCTTTGGGGTTTTCCTAGTCACCCGTCTCCTGATGGTGGATTCCCCCAGCTCTGAGTTAATCATCCTGCACCCAAGCATATGATTGATTGACCTACTTATAGGGTAATCCACACCTAGAAGCGACAATCCCTCTAGAATTGCCTCGTTCCTTACATTGTTAAAGGCGCCTTCAATGTCATGAAACGCCACCATACAAAACTCTAGCGAGAATAATGATTTCTCAATTTTACTTACCAGGCCATGCAGAGCTGTGTCCACAGACTTCCCTTTACAGTAAGCAAGCTGAGTCTGAGCCCAGTCACTAGGTCTAATTTTTGAGCGTTTGTAGATATCCATCAGCCTTTCCAAGGTTTTCAATAGAAAGGATGATAGAATTATTGGTCTTAAGTCTTTTGGGTAGCCCTGCGAGCATTTACCCGCTTTCGGAATAAAAATCAGGGGAGAATTATCCTCGAGTTGTTCTGAAGTTTCGCGGGAATAATACGGTCAGGGCTCGCCGATTTCTAGGGTTTGAACCCTTCAATTGCCCATAGGATCCGTTCTTTGGTTACAATATCTTCTATGCGCAGTCATCAAAGCTTCCTGGAAAGTGGGTTTCGATGAGAAAATCCAAGGATTCATTACTAAAAGCAGTCCAGGATCCATCTGGTTTAATTAAATAACTGGGACTGGTAGGATTGGAAGACAAAATCTTCATTAGACGACAGGTCTCGGAGACTTCTTCTATTTTTTCACAGAAGAGTCTCCATGATTTCCTCTGTGCCTTCCTTAATTCTTTTTTGTATATTTTGAGGTCCTCATTGTAGGAGTCCCAGTCCTGAGCCTCTCTCGTACTTTTGGCTCTATTAAATGCTTTTCTACACGCCTTCCGGTAGGTCCCCAGTTCCTTGGATCACCATGCCGGTTTTTGCTTGCCCCTGGGTTTAACCATTGGGCAAGCAGCGTTGAAGGACCAATTGCAGGCATTTGTGAAAGTTTCCACTATGCTGTTCAGTTCCTTCACTGTCGCTGGAGGCTCAGGGGTCTCTGGTAATAGTAGTCCTATAAGGGTTTCCCCGTACTTGCTCCAGTTTGTCTTTCTGGGATTCCTCAAAGGTTTTCGGGTGGCAGGGGAAACGTTAAGACTAAATGTTTTGTAACGATGGTCAGAGAAGGAGTGTTCCTTCGCCACTCTCCATTCCCTGACCAAAGGGTTAAGGTTTTTTGAGGCGAAGGTTACGTCCAGAACCTATTGCCGATTTTTAGTAATAAAAGTGGGTTCTTACCCAATATTACACACCATGATGATGTTGTTTAAAATGTAATCAAAAAATAACTCACCTCTCTCGTTGATATCAGTGCTTCCCCAGATTGCGTGGTGCGCATTTACATCACATCCAAGGAGCACCCCAATCTTCTTCCTGTACGATTCGAGGACCAGGTCCCCCAGGTTATCCGGCGGAACCTGTTTGTCCCGGTCCAAATAGGCTGAGACCAGCCAAAATATACCTCTAGGCTGACCACGGTTACGTCACCATTGTTGTATTGAGGAAGAAGGAACATATTTAAATTATTTTTTCCAAGAATGCAGGATCTGATATTCCCCGAATTTCTTGAGTATAATAAGTTATACCCCTTCATTTTAAGGCCACAGATCCTGTTGGTGTTTATCCAAGGTTTTTGAATAAGGACCACGTCCTCTTCTGATCTAGTCAGTCTGAGGAGTAAGGCGGCCTACGCCGCCTTTGAATGGTGTAGGTTAATTTGGATTAAATTTAGCATAAATTTACCAAGTTGAGCCTACTTACCTGTTTACTCCCCGCTACCGCAGGCTAGTTTCCTTTGTATCCATTGGAGTCGCCGGTGTCTCCCGTCTCTCCCCCCATGGAACTTGTTTCCCCGACGTTTGCAGTCCTTCCGTCCCTTGGGTCCAACAGGTCTTCTTCGTCTGACACCAGGGACAGTCGGCTGCCCATCTCCTCTCCAAGTGCGGTCACCTCGGAGAGCTCCATCGGTTGGGCTGTTTCTCCTCCAAGTGCAACTGCATCAGTTGTGGACGGGCTGCCTTCCTCTCGTGTTTCAGCCTCGTCTTTTTTGTATACTTTGAGAGTAATCGACTCGAAACCAAAGTCGATCACTCCCTTAGACGCGGCAAGCGGCGCCAGGGACTCCGTGTTGATTATCAAAGTTGATAATCTGGAGCCCCTCTTTGCATCCTCTTGCCTCACGATCTTCCAGTTTCCTGTCGGAAGATCGGGGTTGCTGATTCTGATTATTTCCAGAATCTCTTCTGGGCTAGCTGGTTCGGTTGGCAGCCAGACGCGTGCTCTTGGCCTGCTAGGAATCTCTTCCCTGCCTACAGCCGCCAGCTTTGCACCTTGCCATACCTCTCCTACCTCCGCTTCAGCCTTTTTATATAGCTCCACTGATCTGGCATCAGAACACGCTATTAGTTTAACGCGCCCTTGATGCCAGCCCGCATCTCTGCAGGATGGAGGGGGTCCTGGATTTTCTGTCAGGATCCTTAGGGAAACGGAGTTTAGTGCATTGTACACCAAGCTCCATTTTCCCATGGTGATGCTCCCATCTTCATGACGCCTTCAATGACGACTAGCACCGACAAACGCTCCTTCACAATATCCCTGAAGGATTTTGGTCTAAACTTGTTAGGAGGCAAAACCTTGTGAGGAGTTTCCTTCTCCACCTGCATTTTGGGCCGTTTTGTGTCCACGAACTCCAACTCATCCTGGGACCGCTGTCTTTTTGACACATGGTCCCTCTCTGAGTTTTCGACCGTTTTCTTGGCCCATGTCACGGATTGCTTTTGTTCAGCCGTAAGCTGCCCCTCAGGGGTTGCAGCCCACCTGTTCAAAACCCTTAGCTTCCCCTGAGTTCCGCTCGTCCCTGGCTTAAAAGCCTTGAACTTGCTTCCCCCTGGTGTCTTTGAGGGAGCCCCACCTTTACGGTTTGAGCTCTCACTTTTTGTTTCCGGCCTTTGGAGAGTGACGGTCTCGGTTTTTTCCGGCCTTTGGAGAGTGCTGGTCTCGGTTTTGTTTTTATCGTTATTGTATTCCATGTTGTTCCCACGAGTATCGGAGAAATATATGGTCCACCTGCACAGAGAACCGCTTACGCAGGTAAGGCTACTTACAACTGGAGGTCGCCAGGTATCCAGAGGGCTCCGTTTGCGACTGGGCTTTGTTAAATGGGCCCCCAGCCTGGTAGTTTGTTGGCACGGGTCGTGTTACACCGTAAACCAGCCCATCTGCCGTCATTTCGCGTGACCCGCCCCACACCCAGGTCACTTAACCCACCCGTTCTAATGAACGAGGACCCGTAGGCAACGACAATTATGAAGCCATTAAATGTCATTTAATTGCACTTAAAAATTTAATTTTTGGTTCAAAATTACGGCTAAAACGACAAATTTTGAAGCAACTTGTCTATTTAACGTTATTTCAATTAAAATATTTCATTTTTAAGTGCAACTTAATGTCATTTGGGCTGTAATTCTCCATTTAACTGAACAATTTTAAAATGACACAATTGGGTTGTGGTGATAAAACATTTGAACAATTTTAAAATGACACAATTGGGTTGTGGTGATAAAACATACTTGGTAGAATTTTTGTATTAATTGTTCATAATGACGTTCAAATGGACCAATAAGGAATAAAAACACAAAAAAAAAATATAAATTAGCAATAAATACTACCATTAGCAATAAAAAGCATATAAAATTTTGAATTTTACCCAAATTTGGGTTCGAAATAATATTACAACACACAAGTTTTGTGTAAACTTGTCTATTTACCGTTATCTCGAACCAAATTTTAAATTTTTACGTGCATTTTTATATTGCGTGGGGTTCAATTGTGCACTTTACCCATATTTTGAACAATTTAAATATCAAAAAATGGAGTTGTGGTGACAAAACCCACGCTTTAGTAGTAATTTTTGCTAATTAATATTTTTTTTGTGTTTTTTTTTTGAAAATTTGTCCATTTGACCGTCATTTTGAACGACATGTACCAAAATCTTAACAAAGTAATATGTAAGTGGAGAATTTAAACCGAAATGACACAAAATTGTACCTAAAAATTTAATATTCTAATCGAAATAACCGTTAATAGACAAGTTGACACAAAACTGGTCGCTTTAACGGTAATTTTGAACCAAATATTTTATTTTTAAGCGCAATTTAATGTCATTTGGGATAAATTCTCTATTTCAGTGACATTTTGACAATTAAAATATGAAACAATTGAGTTGTGGTGAAAAAATTAACTTTGGTAGAATTTTGGTAATAATTGTTAAGAATAACATTGAAATATGAATAACGTTCAAATTTTTATTCAATAATGAATCAAAAATACAGAAAATATATAAATGAGCAAAAATTTCTACCAAAGCGTGTATTTTATCACCACAACTCCATTTTTGTATATTTTAATTGTTCAAAATTTGGGTAAAATGGACAATAAGACCTCACGCAACATAAAAATGCAACTTAAAATTTAATATTTTGTTCAAAATTACGGTTAACCAGACAAGTTTTGTTAAACTTGACTATTTCTCATTATTTCGTACCAAAGTTTTAATTTGAAAGTGCATTTTTATATTGCTAGGGGTTAAATTGTGCATTTTACCCACGTTTTGAACAATTTAAATAAAAAAAAATTGAATTTTGGTGACAAAACTCACGCTTTGGTAGTAATTTTTGCTTATTTATATTTTTTTGTGTCATTTTGAACCAAATATTTAATTTTTAAGTGCAATTTAATGTCATTTGGGGTTAAATTCTCGATTTAACTGACATTTTGAACAATTTCAATATGAAACAATTGATTAAACACAGGTTGTGGTGATAAGACACACATTAGAATTTATTTAGAGTAGAATTTTGGTATTAACTGTTCAAAGTGACGCTCAAATGGACAAGTGGTTCAGGATCAACTGAGAATAAATCAAGTAAATCACCTTCACATCTTTAGAAATTTAAGATAATATCTCTAAATGTAAATACTTATCTTATACTATTGTTACTTCCTATTATTTTGTATAATTGTCTCCTTAAATTGAATTTAACTTATTAATCATTAAACTGAAACAAAATTTGACATTGAACTTACCTTAACAATAATAATAATGTAATGTACTGATTTGACAGACGATCACAGGTTGTTAAAATGTTATCATTTAATTCTTTCTAACGATACTACCATCTGTGATTAAGAATATTTATTTAAAGGTAGTTTTATCGATTTATGCAATTTGTTAATCATAATTACGAACACCAGTGGGTACTGCTTCAATTGTTCAATGATAAAATGAGTAAGCCATTTCTCGATCACTTTTTCATCAACAATCAAGCGAAAAACATTAAATATTAAAAATTATAATACAAAATAAAACTGAACTAATTGAAGGTACTGGTTTCATTAATAACAAAATCATCTTGGGAAATATTTTGGAATTGCATCCGCACATTATTTTTGATCCTTCGAGCCGGATCTTTCCAACGTCCAGATTTTATTGGAAATCATAGTTTACAAGCGAGAAACAACGTTCGAGAGCAGTAATCGCATGAGTATAATTTAGATATTTTAAATATTCTTTATAACTATTAAATCACTATCAAACAGCTATTGAACCATATAAATAACTATTGATATCCGAATCAAGACCATATAATTACCGAAATTTTAGTCATACATATTACCATTGCGTGAAGAAGTGTATGATTCGGGATATTAAGTGAATAAACTGAAAGCGTTATTTAAAATAAATAGTTGTGAATTAGACATCATAGTGTTTTTTTATCTTGCTAGACTTAAATTCTATTTATACTCGCACTTTGGTACAATAAGTATTTCTTCTCGTTTCTACTTGTTAACCAATCGTTCATTTATTAGTGATATAATTTGTGTAAAAGTGCGCAGTGAAAAGTGAACAAAGATATAGATATATCCATATCTGAAAAACATTGAACATTATCGCGAGTTCCACGTGTTATCGATCTCATTAGTTACTGGTTATATAATTTATCAGTGCTTCAAATAAGTTCATTCAAGTTAGTTGAAAATGGAACTATTAAACCGTTAACGAACCTATATTAAAGGCCAAATTACCCGTATCGAAAATTTTGTAAAAACTATTCGGGATGATACAAGCTTCGAAGAGTTATCTGTACGAATAGATAAAATTAATCAACTTTATAAGGACTTTGTAGAAATTGAATATTGTATGCTTGAAGAATCGGAGGTTATTGAAACTGACATCGAAGCCGTAGACGTACAATACTATTCAATAGTTCCAAGGTTGCAAGGTGCATTAAGAAAAAAGACAGCATCAACTCCACCACAAGTGAATCTAGATCAAACGTTAAATACGACACAATCGACTTCCAATGAATTTCGATTACCGCGAATGAACATACCCACTTTTGATGGCAACTATAAAGAATGGTTCTCTTTTGCCGATCTTTTTGTATCAACCGTGCATGAGAACACTTCTCTTTCTGCAGCGCAGAAATTTCAATACCTTAAAGGATTATTAAAGGGTGAGGCTTTAGCATTGGTTCGACATTTTCCGATCAACGACGCTAACTTTATCGAAGCTTACCAGAAATAATGTAAGCAATACGATAAAAAACGTTACATTGTCGACTCATTCATTCAAACGTATTTTGAGCAACCATCGATAACCCAAGCTACATCGCAAGCGATAGCAAGTTTACATGATACCTGCGATGAAGTTGTTCGTGGACGAAAGGCACTTGGGCCTCAAGCTGAAAGTCGAGATCCTTGGCTTATCTTCATAGCAACTCAGAAGATGGACCCGGAAACTAAGCAAATGTGGAAGCTAGAGTCATCCGAAATGGAATACCCGACATTCGAAGCACTATTGGCACTTCTAAATAAGCGTATGGATTCGTTACAAGGTGTTAACCCAGAATCTACCAAACGAGTAACACCAAAACAACATATACAGAGCTCTAGATCAATGCACACTGCACAGGCAGTAATTTGTGCATTCTGTAATAGAGATCATAGATTTAGTGAGTGTTAAGAATTTATCGCTCTTGATATTCAGCAGAGGAGAGATAACATCAGAAAAAACAATAGGTGCTATAATTGTTTAAGTGACACGCATGTAGTCTATCAATGCAAATTTAAAAGGAAATGTAATTTGTGTCATAAGAAACATCACGAAATCCTACACCTCGAGGTCCCTAGTAAGGAGCAAAAATCAACGGTATGTGGTCATTCAAATTCTGTGGTGAATGCAATACTTTCGACCGCCCAAATCCAAGTGAAACGCTATAGTGGTGACTGGGAACGATGTCGCGCTCTGCTTGACTCGGGTTCTCAAACCTCGTTCGTAACTGAAGAATGTTTCCAGAGACTTGGATTAAAAAAGGGCAATGGAAGAATCGTCATACAAGGACTCAACGATGTTACATCAGGAGTATCAAGAGGAGTCTCAGACATACGCTTACGACCAAGGTTTCAAGATGCTACTTATGACATATAAGCAAGGTTGCTAATCGTTCCCTCAATAACCTCATTCCAACCCTCAGGTAACGCGCCTTATATAAGTAATGTAATGGATACAACACAATAAGCAGATCCAAATTTTAATAGCAAGGGTAAAATTGATATTTTACTTGGAAGCGATGTAATTTTCGATATACTATGTGATGGCAAGGCGCTCATTCCTAAATCAAAACTCTTTGCGCATAATTCACGATTAGGATGGATAAAAGCAGGAACACCAATTCATAGTGAAAGTGGTAATAGTGATAAAGTTCCGGTTAATTTACAGCTTGACATAGATTCTACTCTACGAAAATTTTGGGATGTAGAAGAAATCGCAGAGTCTGAACCTTACAATGAAAATGAAAAACTATGTCTGCAATATTACAAAAACACAGTACGAAGAGCGGTAGATGGCAAATACGTAGTTAACCTACCATTTAAACCCGAAGTATCGATCCTGGGATCCTATAAAGCTACTGCAGTGAAACGTCAATACAGTTTGGAAAAACGTTTTGCACGCGATGAAGTATTTAAGAAATGATATTGTGAGTTCATGGATGAATACCTGCAATTAGGGCACATGAAATTGTCGGAAGATGTTGGAGCTGGTCAGTATTATTTGCCACATCATGGCGTTTTAAAAGAATGCAGCAGTACGACAAAACTTCGTGTAGTCTTTGATGGATCAACCAAAACATCCAATGGATATTCACTGAATGATCAACTCCTAGTTGGGCCTGTAGTTCAATCTAGTTTGGTGGAAATTATTTCACGATCTCGTATCAATCGTATTGTCTACTCTGCTGACATCGAGGAAATGTATCGCCAAATTTGGGTTAACACAAAGGATAGCGAGTTCCAGAAGATTTGTTGGAGAAAAGACCCACGAGATGAACTGCAAACCTTCAAACTTTTAACGGTTACATATGGTTCAGCGTCTGCACCATTTTTGGCAACCCAAACATTAAACCAACTAGCTGAAGATAACCACACCGAACATTCAGAGGCAGCCAAAGTATTGAAGACGGATTTTTATGTAGATGATCTTATGTCTGGATCAAACACATTAGAGGATGCTCAACACATAGTTACGGAGTTGAAATATTTAGTAAAAAAGGGAGAATTTCATCTGCGTAATGGAGGATTAGATAGCGAACAACTGTTGAATATTATACCAGAAGCAGACAGAGAGTCATCATGTAAAGAATTTGACAATTGCAACACACAAATGATTTCGATACTTGGTGTTAAATTTGTGCCTTAACATGATGTGTTCCAGTTCAAGGTTAAAGTGGACAAAACAGTTTTAACAAAACGTAAGCTATTATCCGAGGCATCCAAAATATTTGATCCTATGGGATGGTTGTCACCAGCTACTGTGAAGGTTAAAATACTGTTCCAAAAACTGTGGTTGTCAGGTGTAGATTGGGATGAGCACTTACCGAACCCGATTGAATAACAATATCAAACCATCAGAAATCGTTTGCACAAATTAGAGGAAATACAAATATCAAGATGGCTACACACAGACGATCAAGAATTGGAGCTACATGGCTTTTCGGATTCTTCTGAATTAGCATATGCTGCAGTAGTATATAGCAGAGTTAAAACTGTTAACGGCTACAAAATAAATATAGTCACTGCAAAAACAAAGGTTACTCCCATCAAGACTATAAGTATTCCACGATTAGAACTCTGTGCTGCAGTATTGTTAACCAAATTAATGAAATCACCTCTAAATACGTTTAAAAACCAAAGGATTAGATATAGGTTGTGGACAGATTCAACCATAGTCCTAAATTGGCTTTCGTCTTGTCCAAGGAAATGGCAAACATTTGTATCAAATAGAGTTTCGTATGTTCTCCAATATTCAAACCGTAATCATTGGGGCCATGTATCATCGATTACAAATCTGGCGGATTGTGCATCGCGAGGTCTGTTTCCTGACGAGCTTGTAGAGCATAGTTTGTAATGGAATGGTCCTGATTGGTTAAAGGAGCCAGAACAAGCATGGCCAAATAAAACTGGTGACAATTTAACCATTTTAGACGAAGACGAAGTTCTAAAGGAACAGAAGCCAAATTCTGTGGCTTTGTTAAACGTGGAGATCGAAAAGGACTGGCTTTCCAATCTAATCCTGAGATGCTCTAAGTTTTCGAAAGTCGTTCTTGTAATCACAAAAATAGTGTTGCTGTTCCGAAAAAAATCAGATGACAGAAAAAATGAAAGCCATGAGTGGTCACGCTTAACAATAGAAGCAAAGCTAGATGCCCATAATTTCGTGATAAGACAAATACAGTACAGCAGCTTTACTTCGGAGATTCACGCACTCACTTCTAACCGACCTATTAACAATAATTCTAAACTAATCAGTTTTTTTCCATTTATAGACAAATTGGGTCTATTGCGGGTTGGTGGCAGATTAAGTAAGGCAGATGTTTCATTTGACATGAAACACCCAATGATTCTTCCAACTAGGCATCCCGTCACAAGAGTTTGAGATGAACATTAGAGATGAACACCTCAACCAATTACATGCTGGACCAAAGGTTCTGATGGCCAAACTGAAGCAGAAATATCACATAATGAGATGTAAAGATGCAGTTCGGTCAGTTATTGGAAAGAGTGTCAAATGCGTTCGATTGAAAGCGCAGCAACAGCAACAACTGATGTTACAATTACCAAAACCTCGAGTTACTTACAATTGGCCATTATTTAATTCAGGCGTAGATTACGCAGGTCCAATACAAATTAGAGCGTCTAGATTGCGAGGTGCGAAAATAATAAAGGCCTACTTCGCACTTTTTGTGTGCTTAACAACCAAGGCTGTTTACTTAGAGCTTGTCAGTGATATGCCGACTGAAGCATTTTTGGCCACATTACGACGATTCCATGGTAGGCGAGGTATAGGTAGTCACATATACAGTGACAATGGATCTAATTTCGTCGGTGCTGCAAGGGAATTACAATCCACTCTGCAAATGATGTCAACGGATCCAGCTTAAAATAAATACTGCACAAATACCAATATAGAATGGCATTTTATTCCACTTGGTGCACCTAACTTCAGTGGTTTATGGGAAGCGGCCATAAAATCGACAAAATATTATTTGAAGCGGGTAGTAGGAGAATCTCGCCTTTCATTCGAAGAAATAACGACGTTGTTGATTCAAATTGAAGCAACTCTCAATTCACGACCGCTTTGTGAGATGACGTCAACTGATTTGGATATTCTAACTCCTGGCCATCTTCTCATTGGGCAAACAATCACATTATTACCAGAACCAAATTTGCTAGATCTAAAAGAGAGTCACTTATCAAGATGGCAACATATACAGCGCATGGTGCAACACTTCTGGCAAAGATGGCATAAAGAATATTTATTAACAATGCAACAACATCATTAATGGAGATGGTGTTGTGTTGATCTTCACACCGAGTGGACGTGTTTTTTTCCTCTCGGTGTTATGAAATAAAATAAAATAAATTCGTTTGTTGTGTGTGCGTGGTTTTAAATCGGATCACAGATGAGTATCGCTATTATATTATTATATTATATTTTATTATTATTGTAATTACATTATTTATTATATTATATTGTGTTGTGTTGTATTTAATTATATTTTGTACGATACTATTGCATCTCCATACGCTATTACGCATTGACATCTCACAGGCAATGCTTTATACAAGTATTGGTATTATTGTGTTACATTCAGTTCTTGTTTCTCCGTTATATATTTAATATTGTAATTTGTAATATATAACGATTTGTCTTTGTGTCTTATGTACATCAATTTTCAAATCACACGCACACCACAGTATTCCATTGAAAGCGATCGCATGCTTTGTATGTTTCGTCTTCTTTCGTTTGCCTAGCACATCGCTCTTCATACAATTCTCTTATTCCCCAATCCCCTTTCCTTTAGATGTTTTTTTATATTTTGGTTTATGTATGTTTCAAAACATACAGTAGTAGGGATTTTGTATATTTAAATTTTAACACGATCACTGCCATTGTGCGATCGTTGTGTAGGAAAATGTTAATATATTCAATGTAATTGGCGAATTACATTTTATTTTTATAAATTTTTGGATTGTGTTTGTGTTGCATATACATCATTATTTGATTGTTGAAAACGCAAATTTACACACGACTGTCTCATTTAAATGCCTAGGTATTCATATTATGTATTATATATAACAGAATTTTCGTTTCGTCCATCAAAATTCTGTTTCCTATGTTTATTAGAGAATTTTTTGTTTATTTTTATTTTATATATTTTATGCAGTTGTTATATATACATATATACAGGTGATCCTTGACTTACGTCGTAGATCATCATATACATATATACAGGCGATCTTTGACTTACGTCGTGGATGCGTTCCTGAAAAGTTCAACGTTACTTGAAACGACGTAAGTCGAAAAAGTATTCAAATGTGTAATGAGGGAATATGTTGGTTCTGTGCGGGGTACAATGTATTTAAATTCTAAATGTAATTTAAATACATTGTACTTTTTACGTTGCCGGCATGTTTTTCATTGTATATTTGAATACTTTAATGTAATGTAATCTTATCAAATGATGAAATACTTTCATCATTTATCCTGCTAGGTTAATAAATTTTCTACGTCAGACGGATCAGCATCTATGAAGCCAGTTTTTTGGCCATGTTGATGATTTGAGTTTGTACTTCAGCTGCATCTTCAATAGAACTGGTGGACTGATTCGACCAAGGCTTTTTCCACGATCCAGACATGGGGGTGTCGCTGACTTCATCCCAAGATTTGCTAATGTTGAAAACATGTCATTTCGTGTAGAGAGACTGGCAGTAACCCAAGCCTTTCTATAACTTCTTCAAACAACAAGTAAACTTGTTTTAGTGATACCCTTTAAAGCTCTCGGGTTCTCCGAATGGTAAATCAGCAATGGATTTAACTTGAAGTCGCCGACGACATTACCACCAACCAGAAGCGTCAAACGGTCTTTTGCTGCTTTAAAGCCGGAAGCATGTTTTTCTGCTGTGGTCAAATATGTTCGCGAGGGCGTTATTTTCAAGTAATAAGAAGCTGTTTCGTCGTTAAATAGTTGATGGCTTAAATGGCCATCTGCAACGATGCTTTTAATTGTTTGCAGAATGAAGTTTGGTGCTCTGTGTCTGCGCTAGCAGACTTACCTGAAGTTTTAATATTTAGGAATTCGTTCCGATTTTTAAAATTTTGGAACCAACTCCGACTATATTGGAAAGTATCTGTTTCTTCATTATTTAGTTGACCCGCAAATACTCTTAGCTTTGGTTTGGATGATCGACGTACTAAATGTAATATTTTTTGGATTGAGCCTTTTATCCAATCTATCAACAATAATTCCATTGTCTCGATTCTAAAATTAGCAAAAATTTTCGTACTTTTTGAGGTTCCCGCTTTAGCATGATTTAGATTCTTTAGCGAATTTTTTTTTTTTTTTTTTTTTTTTTTTTTTTTTTTTTTTTTGCGTAAAAATTGTTCTTTCAGTTGTTGGTGGAATATTTAAATTTCTGGAAATTTGTTTTCTGTATTCCAATTCGAAAGGGTGCGTGTGTGTGACACATAGTTAATAAAGAAGGTGTACACATCCTCAGGGATTTTATAGGACAGGAGTGTTTAGATTTGGTGCAGAACACGGGTATGTATCTTCCATTATCGGAGTTACATTTTGGGATTGCGGTTGAGGGTTGTTTTAGTCTGGAAGATTGTGATGGGTCGGGCGGGTATTTGAATCTAGTGGCGAGGATTTGGAACTATTTAAATATTTGGATGTCGGCGGGATCGTAGTTGTTTTGCAGTGGTGGTTTGGAGGCATTCAGTTTTGCAGAGTGGTGGGAGGTTTTGATGTTTTGGTTGGATTTTTCAAGGATGTCGGAAGCGGTCTGAAAGAAGCGGTTTTTGTAGGTATGCTGGTGATTTGTTCTTTGACTCATGATACTGCTGCGGTTCGCGGGGGGGGGGGGGGGAGGAGGCGTTTTCGAAGCTGGATTTGATTGAGACGGGCATGAGGGTTAACCTAGTTGCGGTGGCGGTTGGGAGCCTCTGTTGGCATGTGGAATTTTGGACGCGAGTGGGATTTGTTGGGGCCTGAAGGATTCGCCGGAATGTGGGGTGTTTGGATGAATTTCGGTTTGTTGAAAGTCAGTTGAGATATATCTGTACTTTCTATTTTTATTTTTTTAAGGTTGGTGTTCCGTTGTTGAGGGTGCTCTGAAAGAGTTTGTATTTTGGATGCTTACGACTGGGTTCTCGTGTTAGAGCTTATTTGCTACTAATAGATGTATGTTTGGTTGAATGTTGAGTTTGGATCGTGTTTGGTTTGCTTGAATAGGATTCGCTTCAAGGGGTGTCGATTTCTTTCACTTTTGGGGTGCTTCTGCTCCATTGCCTTATGTGGCGTTCCGGCCTGCTTTATTGCCTGTGTGTCGTGCATACGTGCCTGTGGGTTATCCATGCGTAATTTCAATTTATTAAGTTTCGTCTTTGGATTTAAGGGTGCTTTTTGAAGACAATATCAATTGTTCTTTTTTGATTTATGAACGGTGAAGGTCGGAGCGGATCTACTACATTTGTAGTAAAGTGACATCCCTGATCACGACCATAATACGGGCATTGCATTACAATTACATTGTATTGCAGAAATATAAAAATAATAATAATAATTTATGGAAAAGGTTTGGTTTTAATTACTTATATAAGTGTAAATATGATTATAGTTGGAGAGGGTTTACAAGGCAAGTTTATTTTATTTTTAATAAAATGTTGCATAATTTTGGAATGTAATACGTTTTAAGAGAATTATTTGGATTTTCTGATAAACATATTCCAATTCAATATCAGCGTAATGGTTGACGGGTACTTAATCTAGCAAACCATATTAATTGAATTTATGGTTACAGATTCAGGAGCCGTAAGTTAATTAATTAATAGTTTTGAATTTTATTTTAACTTTGATAGGTGTACGGACTGGATTTTAAATAAATAATAAAATTAATAATAATTAAGTTACAGATTCCTATCTAGTAATTTATTTTTAGACATTTATTAAATGATTTAATTTTAATACGTTATAGCTAAGTTGAAGGTACTATATCTAACTTACTCAATTATTTATTTGTATAATAATTTACCCTATACACGAATGTATGTATATGAAATGCTGTCGGGTCATAAAATAAATAAATATTACCCCTCGCGTAAGATGGTGGTGGGTCTGTAATAAAGGGACGCAAATTTATATGCAGCATATGATGAGAAGACCCCAGGATAATTAACCTAAATACTCCAGTTTCAACTGCTGAGGTAACACCAATATATATGATGGAATTGGAAATGTCCTTCCTATCCAAATAAAAATAATAACCAATGATAATGTGAAAAGATATAGATTTTACTAACAAATTATATTATTGTAATAATTATGTAACAGGAAAATGGTTCTGCTGAAGATTGTCGCCCTAGTCTATTTTGACTCTCTGATGAGCATGTTACAGTATTATGGTAACATTATCGTAATGGATGGCTTAAACTATCAAACTAAATTAATTAAATTGTTTCAGATACCTGAGCGATAAGTTAAAAAAAAAATTCTTTCACAGTTCTGTACTTATGTTCTAATTAGGTTTGTTGTGCGGATGGGATTTCAAATAAATAATAAAACTAATTAATTAAGTTACAGATTCCTGAGCGAACTAATAAATTTATTTTAGAATTTTAATTTTAATTTTATTTTAGTTTTAATTTTATTCAAAATACAGAAGAGCATATAGGCGTTGCGGACTGGAGAATGCTGATTGGCGATTGCAGACTAACAGATTAAAATTGTGATTGTCTTGTGATAATAGTAGTTTAGTACCGACTGTCATGGTGTCTGTAACCGGGTCGCTCTTTCCTAACTAACATACCTTCCAATCCTTACCTATCGTTTTATGTAAACGGCTGTAGGAATAGGCCCGGCGTTATCCGGGAATCTTGCCTAGCGCTTGGTCCTACAGTCCTATCAATCAATCAATCAATCAAATGCAACAACATCATTAATGGAAAACAGTTTCAGCCAGTCCATCGGTAGGTGACCTAATAGTCATAATAGAACAGGATGTTCCACCAACTAAATGGCTCATGAGTCGAATCATCAAATTAGTTCCTGGTGGAGATGGTTTAGTGCGAGTTTGTGGGCATCAAAACAAAAAATGGAGAAATACTTCGACCAATTTCTAAAATCTGTATACTTCCTTCTGACTCTCTTGAGTCAATGGGAGCGGAATGTTCAGGATCAACTGAAAATAAATAAAGTAAATCACCTTGACATCTTTAGAAATTTAAGATAATATCTCTAAATGTAAATACTTATCTTATACTATTGTTACTTCCTATTATTTTGTTTAATTGTCTCTTAAATTGAATTTAAATTATTAATCGTTAAACTGAAACAAAATTTGGACATTGAACTTACCTAAACAATAATAATAATGTAATGTACTGATTTGACAGACGATCACAGGTTGTTAAAATATTATCATTTAATTCTTTCTAACGATACTACCATCTGTGATTAAGAATATTTATTTAAAGGTAGTTTTATCGATTTATGCAATTTGTTAATCATAATTACGAACACCAGTGGGTACTGCTTCAATTGTTCAATGATAAAATGAGTAAGCAATTTCTCGATCACTTTTTCATCAACAATCAAGCGAAAAACATTAATATTAAAAATTATAATAAAAAATAAAACTGAACTAATTGAAGGTACTGGTTTCATTAATAACAAAATCATCTTGGGAAATATTTTGGAATTGCATCCGCACATTATTTTTGATCCTTCGAGCCGGATCTTTCCAACGTCCAGATTTTATTGGAAATCATAGTTTACAAGCGAGAAACAACGTTCGAGAGCAGTAATCGCATGAGTATAATTTAGATATTTTAAATATTCTTTTATAACTATTAAATCACTATCAAACAGCTATTGAACCATATAAATAACTATTGATATCCGAATCAAGACCATATAATTACCGAAATTTTAGTCATACATATTACCATTGCGTGAAGAAGTGTATGATTCGGGATATTAAGTGAATAAACTGAAAGCGTTATTTAAAATAAATAGTTGTGAATTAGACATCATAGTGTTTTTTTATCTTGCTAGACTTAAATTCTATTTATACTCGCACTTTGGTACAATAAGTATTTCTTCTCGTTTCTACTTGTTAACCAATCGTTCATTTATTAGTGATATAATTTGTGTAAAAGTGCGCAGTGAAAAGTGAACAAAGATATAGATATATCCATATCTGAAAAACATTGAACATTATCGCGAGTTCCACGTGTTATCGATCTCATTAGTTACTGGTTATATAATTTATCAGTGCTTCAAATAAGTTCATTCAAGTTAGTTGAAAATGGAACTATTAAACCGTTAACGAACCTATATTAAAGGCCAAATTACCCGTATCGAAAATTTTGTAAAAACTATTCGGGATGATACAAGCTTCGAAGAGTTATCTGTACGAATAGATAAAATTAATCAACTTTATAAGGGACTTTGTAGAAATTGAATATTGTATGCTTGAAGAATCGGAGGTTATTGAAACTGACATCGAAGCCGTAGACGTACAATACTATTCAATAGTTCCAAGGTTGCAAGGTGCATTAAGAAAAAAGACAGCATCAACTCCACCACAAGTGAATCTAGATCAAACGTTAAATACGACACAATCGACTTCCAATGAATTTCGATTACCGCGAATGAACATACCCACTTTTGATGGCAACTATAAAGAATGGTTCTCTTTTACCGATCTTTTTGTATCAACCGTGCATGAGAACACTTCTCTTTCTGCAGCGCAGAAATTTCAATACCTTAAAGGACTATTAAAGGGTGAGGCTTTAGCATTGGTTCGACATTTTCCGATCAACGACGCTAACTTTATCGAAGCTTACCAGAAATTATGTAAGCAATACGATAAAAAACGTTACATTGTCGACTCATTCATTCAAACGTATTTTGAGCAACCATCGATAACCCAAGCTACATCGCAAGCGATAGCAAGTTTACATGATACCTGCGATGAAGTTGTTCGTGGACGAAAGGCACTTGGGCCTCAAGCTGAAAGTCGAGATCCTTGGCTTATCTTCATAGCAACTCAGAAGATGGACCCGGAAACTAAGCAAATGTGGAAGCTAGAGTCATCCGAAATGGAATACCCGACATTCGAAGCACTATTGGCACTTCTAAATAAGCGTATGGATTCGTTGCAAGGTGTTAAGCCAGAACCTACCAAACGAGTAACACCAAAACAACACATTTAAAGGTAGTTTTATCGACTTATGCAATTTGTTAATCATAATTACGAACACCAGTGGGTACTGCTTCAATTGTTCAATGATAAAATGAGTAAGCAATTTCTCAATCACTTTTTCATCAACAATCAAGCGAAAAACATTTAGTATTAAAAATTATAATAAAAATAAAACTGAACTAATTGAAGGTACTGGTTTCATTAATAACAAAATCACCTTGGGAAATATTTTATATATTAATATATAAAAATTATTTATTAATATAATTTTTATATATTAATATATAAAATTAATTTATATTAATAAGTTAATATTTTAATACATAAAAAACAAGAAAAATATAAATTAGCAAAATATACTACAGAAGCTTGTGTTTTATCACCACAACTCAATTTTTTCAAATTTCAATTGTCCAAAATCTGAATAAAATGAACCATTCAACCCCGCGAAACATAAAAATGCACGTAAAAATTTAATATTTCGTTCGAAATAACGGTAAAGCAGACAAGTTTTGTGGATACTTGTCTATTCACTGTTATTTCGAACAAAATTTTAAATTTTTACGTGCATTTTTATATTGGGTGGGGTTAAATTGTCCAATTGACTCCTTTTAAAACAATTTTAATATAAAAAGATTAAATTGTGGTGACAAAACACGCGCTTTGGTAGTAAGTTTTGCTCATTAAAATATTTTTTTTTGTGTTATTTTGAACCAAATATTTATTTTTAAAGTGCAATTTAATATCAGCTGGGTGAAATACATCACTTAACCGACATTTCGTACAATTTCAATAAATACAATTGAGTTGTGGTGATAAAAAACACTTTGGAAGAGTTTTGGTATGAATTGTTCAAAATGTAGTTCAAATTGACAAATAATGAAAGAGAACAGAAAAAAAATATAAATTAGTAAAAATAACTATCATAGCGTGTGTTTTATATTCAGAACTCAATGTTTTTATATTTCATTTGTCCAAAATGTGGGTAAAATGGACCTTATAACCCCGCACAACATAAAAATGCTTGTAAAAAATTAATATATTGTTCGTAATAACGGTAAAACAGACAAAATTTGTGTTATCTTTTCTATTTACCGTTTTTCTGAATCGAATTTTGGTGGGGTTAAATGTGCATTTTACCCAAATTTTGAACAATTCCAATATTAAAAAATTGAATTGTGTTGACAAAACACACGCTATGGTAGTAATTTTTGCTAATAAATATTTATGTTTTGTGTTATTTTGAACCAAATTTTTAATTTTTAAGTTCAATTAAATGTCATTTGGGGTGAAATTCTCCATTTAACCGACATTTTGAACAAATTTAATATAAAACAATTGAGTTGTGGTGATAAATCACACTTTGGTAGAATTTCGGTATTAATTGTTCAAATAGACGTTCAAAAGAACAAATAATGGATAAAAACACAATAGAAATATAATAAGCAAAAATTACAACCAAAGCGTGTGTTTTATCACCTGAACTCAATTTTTATATTTCAATGGCCAAAAATGTGCGTAAAATGGACCATTTAACCACGAGAAACATAAAAATGCACGTTAAAAATTTAATTTTTTGTTCGAAATAACGGTTAAACTGAAAAAATTTGTGTATTTTTGTCTATTTACCGTTATTTCGAACCAAATTGTAAATTTAAACATGCATTTTTAAATTGCATGGGTAAGATTGTGCCTTTTACCCACATTTTGAACAATTTTAATAGCAAAATATTGAGTTGTGGTGACAAAACACACGCTTTAGTAGTAACTGTTGCAAATAAAATTTTTTTTTGGGTTTTTGTTCATTATTTGTCCATTCGAACTTCATTTTGAACGACAAGTACCAAAATCTTAGCAAAATAATGGGTACTGGAGAATTTCACCCGAAATGAAATAAAATTGTACCTTAAAATTAAATATTTTAATCGAAATAACGGTAAATAGACAACTTGACACAAAACTTGTCGTTTTTACCGTTATTTTGAACCAAAAATTCAATTTTGAAATGCAATTTAATGTCATTGAGGGTGAAATTCTCCATTAAACCGACATTTTGAACAATTAAAATATGAAACAATTGAGATGTGGTGATAAAATTAACTTTGGTAGAATTCTGGTATAAATTGTTCAAAATGACGTTCAAATATGAATGACGTTCAAATTTTGATTTAATAATGAATGAAAAATAAACAAAATATATAATTTAGCAAGAATTACTACCAAAACGTGAATTTTTTATCACTACAACTCTATTTTTGTGTATTCCAGTTGTTCAAAATTTGGGTAAAATGGACAATATAACCCCACGCAACATAAAAATGCACGTGAAAATTCATGACTATTCATCGTTATTTCGAACCAAATTTAAAATTAAGGCGTGCATTTTTATTTTCAGTGGGGTTAAATTGTGCATTTTACCAACATTTTGAACTATTTAAATATTAAAAAAATTGAATTGTGGTGACAAAACACACGCTTTGGTAGTAATTTTTGCTTATTAATAATTTTTTGTGTTATTTTGAACCAAATATTTAATTTTCAAGTGCAATAAAATGTCATTTGAGCTGAAATTCTCCAATTAAATGACATTTTGAACAATTTTTATTTGAAACAATTGAGTTGAAGTGATAAAATTAAGTTTGGTAGAATTTTGGTGTTAATTGTTCAAAATGACGTTCAAATAGACAAATAATGAATAAAAACAGAAAAAAATAGCAAAACTTACTACTTAAGCGTGTGTTTTATCACCAAAACTCAATTTTTTTTATATTTCAATTTGTCTTTAATGTGGATTAAATGGACCATTTAACCTTGCGCAACATAAAAATGCACGTAAAAATTTTATATTTTTGTTCGAAATAATGGTAAAACCGACAAGTTTAGTGTAAACTGGTTTTTTACCGTTATTTGGAAACAAATTTTTAATTTTTGCGTGCTTTTTTATATTGCGTGGGGTTAAATTGTGCATTTACCCCACAAATTGAACAATTTAAATATCAACAAATTGATTTGAGACGACAAAACACACGCTTTAGTTGTAATTTTTGCTTATTAATATTTTTTTCTGTGTTTTTGTTCATTATTTGTCCTATTGAACGTCATTTTGAACGGTATGTACCAGATTCTTAACAAAATAATGGGTAAATGAAGAATTTTGCCCCAAATGAAACAGAATTGCACCTAAAAATTAAATATTTTAATCTTAATAACGGTAAATAGACATGCTGACACAAAACTTGTCGTTTTTACCGTTATATTGAACCAAATATAAAATTTTTAAGTGCAATTTAATGTCATTCGGGGTGAAATTTTCCATTTCAGCGATATTTTGACTAATTTAAATATGGAACAATTGAGTTGTGGTGATAAAATTACCTTTGGTAGAATTTTGGTATTAATTGTTCAAAATGACGTTTAAATATGAATGACGTTCAAATTTTTATTCAATAATGAATAAAAATACAGAAAATATATAAATGGGCAAAAATTACTACCAAAGCGTGTATTTTATCACCACAACTCCATTTTTGTATATTTCAATTGTTCAAAATTTGGGTAAAATGGACAATAAAACCCCACGCAACATTAAAATGCACGTTAAAATTTAATTTTTTTTTCAATATAACGGTAAAACAGACAAGTTTTGTTAAACTTGACTATTTATCATTATTTCGTACCAAATGTTAAATTGAGGCGTGCATTTTTCTATTGCTAGGGGTTAAATTGTGCATTTTACCCAAATTTTGAACAATTTCAATATAAAAAAATTGAATTGTGTTGACAAAACACACGCTTTGGTAGTAATTTTTGCTTATAAATATTTTTTTTGTGTTAGTTTGAACCAAATTTTTAATTTTTAAGTGCAATTTAATGTCATTTGGGTTGAAATTCTCCATTTAACCGACATTTTGAACAATTTCAATATGAAACAATTGAGTTTTGGTGATAAATCACACTTTGGTAGAATTTTGGTATTAATTGTTCAACTAGACGTTCAAAGGGACAAAAAATGGATTAAAACACAAAAAAATATAATAAGCAAAAAATACTACCATAGCGTGTGTTTTATCACCACCAATCAATTTGTTTTTATTTCAATTGTCCAAAATATGGGTAAAATGGACCAATTTACCTCGCGAAACATAAAAATGCACGTAAAAATTTAATATTTTGTTCGAAATAACGGTAAAACAGACAAGTTTTGTTTAAACTTGTATATTTACCGTTATTTCGAACCAAATTTGAAATTTTTACGAGCATTTTTATATTGCGTGTGGTTAAATTGTGCATTTTACCCACATTTTGAACAATTTAAATATCAACAAATTGAGTTGAGTTGACAAAACCTACGCTTTAGTAGTAATTTTTCCAAATTAAATTTTTTTTTGGTGTTTTTGTTCATTATTTGTACATTTGAACGTCATTTTGAACAAAATAAACCAAAATCTTTACCAAATAATGGGTAAATGGATAACTTCACCCGGAATGAAATAGCATTGCACCTAAAAATGAAAAATTTTTAATCGAAATAACGGTAAATAGACAAGTTGACACAAAACTTGTCGTTTTTACAGTTATTTTAAACCAAATATTCAATATTGAAGTGATATTTTATGTCATTTGGGGTTAAATTCTCCATTTCACTGACATTTTGAACAATTGAAATATGAAACAATTAAGATGTGGTGATAAAATTTACTTTGGTAGAATTTTGGTAATTATGTTCAAAATGACGTTCAAATATGAATGACGTTCAAATTTTTATTTAATAATAAAAAAAGAATACAGAAAATATAAAAATTAGCAAAAAACACTACCGAAGCGTGTATTTTATCACCACAACTCTATTTTTGTGTATTCCAAATGTTCAAAATTTGGGTAAATGTGACAATAAAACCCCGCGCAACTTAAAAATGTACAAAAAATTTTAATATTTTGTTCGAAATAACGGTAAAACAGTCAAGTTTTTTTAAACTTGACTATTTATCGTTTTTTCGTACCAAATTTTAAATTTTTACGTGCATTTTTATATTGCCTGGGGTAAAATTGTGCATTTTATCCTCATTTTGAACAATTTCAATATAAAAAAATTGAATTGTGGTGACAAAACATACGCTTTGGTAGTTATTTTTGCTTATAATTATTTTTTTAGTGTAATTTTGAACCAAATATTTAATTTTGAAGTGCAACTTAATGTCATTTCGGGTGAATTTTCTATTCAACTGACATTTTGAACAATTTCAATATGAAACAAATAAGTTGTAACAAAAAAAAACTAACTTTGGAAGAATTTTTGTAATAATTGTTCCAAATGACGTTTCAAATGGACCAATAATGAATAAAAACACAAAAAATATGAATTAGTAAAAAATACTACCAAAGCGTGTGTTTTATCACCACAACTCAATTGTTTTATATTTCCATTGTCCAAAATGTGCGTTAAATGGACCATTTAACCCCACGCAATATAAAAATGCAATTATAAATTGAACATTTTTTTCGTAATAACGGCAAAACAGACAAGTTTTGTGTAAACTTGTCTATTTATCGTTATTTCGAACCAAATTTGAAATTTTTACGGCCCTTTTTATTTTGCGTGGGGTTAAATTGTGCAATTTACCCACATTTAGAACAATTTAACATGTAGAAAATTGATTTGAGGTGACAAAACACACGCTTTGTTAGTAATATTTGCTTATAAATATTTTTTTTTGTGTTATTTCGAACAAATATTAAAGTGTTTAGTGCAATTAAATTTCATTTGGGCTGAAATTCTCCATTTAAACGACATTTTGAACAATTGTTATATAAACCAATTAAGATGTGGTAATAAATAGCACTTTGGTAGAATTTCGGTATAAATTGTTCAAATAGACGTTCAAATGGACAAATAATGAATAAAAACAGAAAAAATAACAAAACTTACTACCAAAGCGTGTGTTTATCACACAAATCAATTTTTTATATTCAATTGCCAAAATGTGGATTAATGGACAATTTAACCTTGCGCAACATAAAAATGCACGTTAAAATTTAATATTTTGTTCGAATAATGGTAAAACCGACAAGTTTAGTGTGAACTGGTCTTTTTACCGTTTTTTGGAACCAAATTTAAAATTTTTGCGTGCATTTTCATATTGCGTTGGGTTAAATTGTGCATTTACTCCACCAATTGAACCATTTAAATATCAACAAATTGAGTTGAGGCGACAAAACAGACGCTTTAGTAGTAATTTTTGCTTATAAATATTTTTTTCTGTGTTTTTGTTCATTATTTGTCCATTTGAACGTCATTTTGAACGATATCTACCAAAATCTTAACAAAATAATGGCAAAATAGAGAATTTCACCCGAAATGAAATAGAATTGCACCTTTAAATTAAATATTATAATCGTGATAATGGTACATAGACAACCTTACACAAAACTTGTCGTTTTTACCGTTATTTTGAAGCAAACATTCAATTTTTAAGTGCAATTTAATGTCATTTGGGTTGAAATTCTCCATTTCAGCGATATTATGACTAATTTCAATATGGAACAATTGAGTTGTGGTGATAAAATTATCTTTGGTAGAATTTTGGTATTAATTGTTCAAAATGACGTTGAAAAATGAATGATGTTCAAATTTTTATGCAATAATGAATAAAAAATACAGAAAATATATGAATGAGCAAAAATTACTACCAAAGCGTGTACTTTATCACCACAACTCCATTTTTGTATATTTCAATTGTTCAAAATTTGGGTAAAATGGACAATTAAACCCAACGCAACATAAAAATAACGGTAAAACAGACAAGTTTTGTTAAACTTGACTATTTCCCATTTTTTCGTACAAAATTTTAAATTTTAAAGTGCATTTCTATATTGCTAGGGGTTAAATTGTGCATTTAACCCACATTTTGAACAATTTAAATATAAAAAAATTGAATTGTGTTGACAAAACACACGCTTTGGTATTAATGTTTGCTCATAAATATTTTTTTTGTGTTATTTTGAACCAAATATGTACTTTTTAAGTGCAATTTAATGTCATTTGGGCTGAAATTCTCCATTTAACCGACATTTTGAACCATTTCAATATGAATCAATTAAATTGTGGTGATAAATCCCACTTAGGTAGAATTTTGGTGTTAATTGTTCAAAATGACGTTCAAATGGACAAATAATGAAAATCAACAGAAAAAAAAAAATTCCTAACAAAGCGTGTGTTTTATCACCACAACTCAATTTTTTTATATTTCAATGGTCCAAAATGTGGGTAAAAAGGACCATATAACCCCGCGCAACATTAAACAGCACGTAAAAATTTAATATTTTGTTCGAAATAACGGTTAAACCGACAAGTTTAGTGTAAACTTGTCTATTGGCCGTTATTTTGAACCAAATTTTAAATTTTCACGTGCATTTTTATATTGCGTGTGGTTAAATTGTGCATTTTACCCACATTTTGAACAATTTGAATATCAAAAAATTGATTTGAGGCGACAAAACACACGCTTTGGTAGGAATATTTGCCAATTTATATTTTTATTTGTGTTTTTGTTCATTATTTGTCCATTTGAACTTTATTTTGAACGATATGTACCAAAATCCTTACAAAAAAATGGGTAACTGGAGAATTTTACGCCAAATGAAATAGAATTGCACCTTAAAGCTAAATATTTTGATCGTGATAACGGTAAATAGACAAGTTGACAAAAAACTTGTCATTTTTACCGTTATTTTAAACCAAATATTAAATTTTTAAGTGCAATTTTATGTCATTTAGGGTGAAATTCTCCATTTTACCGACATTTTGAACAATTTAAATATAAAACAATTTAGTTGTGGTGATAAAATTAACTTTGATAGAACTTAAGTATTATTTGATCAAATTGACAATCAATTATGAATGACGTTCAAATTTTTATTCAATAATGAATATAGAATACGAAAAATAAATAAATTAGCAAAAATTTCTAACAAAGCGTGTGTTTTATCACCACAACTCTATTTTTTATATTCCAATTGTTCAAAATTTGGGTTAAATGGACAATATAACCCCACGGAACATAAAAATGCACGTTAAAATTTAATATTCTGTTCGAAATAACGGAATAACAGATAAGTTTGTGTTTACTTGTCTATAAATCGTTACTTCGTACCATGTTTTAAATTTTTACATGTATTCTTATGTTGCGTGGGGTTAAGCTGTGCATTTTTCCCACATTTCGAACAAGTGAAAATAAACAAAAAGTTGAATTGTGTTGATAAAACACGCTTTTGAAGAGTTTTGGTATGAATTGTTCAAAATGTAGTTCAAATTGACAAATAATGAATAAAAACAGAAAAAAATTATAAATTAGTAAAAATTACTATCAAAGCGTGTGTTTTATCACCAGAACTCAATTTTTTATATTTCATTTGTTCAAAATGTGGGTAAAATGCACCTTTTAACCCCGCACAATATTAAAATGCACGTAATTATTTTATATCTTGGTCAAAATAACGGTAAAACAGAGAAGTTTTGGGTTATCTTTTCTATTTCCCGTTATTTCGAAACAAAATTAAAATTTTTACGTGCATTTGTATATTTCGTGAGGTTAAATTGTGCATTTGACCCAAATTTTGAATAATTTCAATATTAAAAAATTGTATTGTGTTGACCAAACAAACGCTTTGGTAGTAATTTTTGCTGATTAATATATATTTTTTGTGTTATTTTGATACAAATTTTTAATTTTTAAGTGCAATTTAATGTCATTTGGGGTGAAATTCTCCATTTTACCGACATATAGAATAATTTCGTTATGAAACATTTGAGTTGTGGTGATAAATCACACTTTGGGAGAATTTTGGTATTTGTTGTTCAAAAAGACGTTCAAAGGGACAAATAATGGATAAAAACACAAAAAAAAATATAATAAGCAAAAATTAATACCAAAGTGTAAACTTGTCTATTTACCATTATTTCGAACCAAATTTTAAATTTTAACGTTTATTTTTATATTGCGTGGGGTTAAATTGTGCATTTTACCTAAATTTTGAACAATTTCAATTTAAAAAAATTGAATTGTGTTGACAAAACACACGCTTTGGTAGTAATTTTTGCTAATAAATATTTACTTTTTTGTGTTATTTTGAACCAAATATTTAATTTTATAGTGCAATTTAATATCATTTGGGCTAAAATTCTCCATTTAACCGATATTTTGAACAATTTTAAAATGAATCAATTGGGTTGTAGTGATAAAACACACTTTCGTAGAATTTTTGTATTTATTGTTCAAAATGATGTTCAAATGGACAAATAAAGAATAAAAACACAAAAAAAATATTAAATAGCAAAAATTACTAACAAAGCGTGTGTTTTATCACCACAACTCAATTTTTTTATATTTTAATTGTCCAAAATGTGTGTTGAATGGACCATATAACCCCGCGCAACATAAAAATACTCGTTATGATTTAATTTTTTGTTCGAAATAACGGTAAAACCGACAAGTTTAGTGTAAACTTGTGTATTTACCGTTATTTCGAACCAAATTTTAAATTTTAACGTGCATTTTTATATTGCATGGGGTTAAATTGTGCATTTTACCCACGTTTTGAACAATTTTAATATCAAAAAATTTATTTGAGGTTACAAAACACACGCTTTAGCAATAATTTTTGCTAGTTAATATTGTTTTGTGTTTTTGTTCAAAATTTGTTTGACAAGTTAAGTGTAAACTGGTCTTTTAACCGTAATTTCGAACCAAATTTTAAATTTTAACGTGCAATTTTATATTTGGTGGGGTTAAATTGTGTATTCAACCCATATTTTGAACAATTTAAATATTAAAAAATTGAATTGTGGTAAAAAAACACACGTTTCGATTGTAATTTCTGCTAATTAATAAAATAGTAAGTAGCAGAAATTACTATTGAAACGTGTGTTTTGTCACCACAATTCAATTTTTTTAATATTTTGTTTTATTTTGGATCAAATATTTAATTTCAAAGGGCAACTTAATGTCATTTGGGCTGAAATTTTCTATTTGAAACAATTGAATTGTGGTGATTAGTTACACTTTAGAAAAACTTTTGTATTTATTGTTCAAAACGACGTTCAAATGAAAAAATAAAAACAGAAAAAAAAATAGGAAGAGTTACTATTAAAGCGTGTGTTTTATCACCACAACTAAATTTTTCTGATATTTCAATTGTCCAAAATGTGGGTAAAATGGGCCATTTAACCCCGCGCAACATTAAAATGCACTTAAAAATTAAATATTTTGTTCAAAATAACGGTAAAACCGACAAGTTTTGTGTGAACTTGTCTATTTACCGTTATTTCGAACCAAATTTAAAAATTTTACGTGCATTTTTCGTGCATTTTTATATTATCATTTTTATTTATCAAAAAATTGATTTGAGGTGACAAAACACACGCTTCAGTAGTAATTTTTGCTAAATTCTTTTTTTCTTTTGTATGTTTGTTCATTATTTGTCCTTTAAACGTCATTTTAAACGATATGTACCAAAATCTTAACAAAATAATGGGAAAATGGAAAATTTTTCCCCAAATAACTTTAATTGGCACTTTAGCATTAAATATTTTTATCGCAATAACGGTTAATAGACAAGTTGACACAAAATTCGTTGGTTCTACCAATATCTTGAACCAAATATTGAATTATTAAGTGCAATTAAATGTCATTTGGGGTGAATATCTCCATTTAACCCACATTTTGAACATTTTAAATATGAAACAATTGAGTAGTGGTGATAAAATTAACTTTGGTAGAAATTGGAATTAATTGTTCAAAAAGACGTTCAAATGGACAAACAATGAATTAAAAATACAAGATATATAAAAATAAGCAAAAATTACTGCCAAAGCTTGTGTTTTATCACCACAATTCTATTTTTGTATATTCCAATTATTCGAAAATTGGGTAAAATGGACAATACAATCACACGGAACATAAAAACGCTCGTAAAAATTTAATGTTTTGTTTGAAATAACGGTAAAACAGACAAGTTTTGTGTTCACTTGTCTTTTAATCGTTATTTTGTACCAAACTTTAAATTTTAAAGTGCACTTTTATATTGCGTGGGGTAAAATTGTGTATTTTACCCACATTTTGAACAATTTCATTTTAAAAAAAATTGAGTTGTGGTGACAAAACACACGCTTTGGTAGTAATTTTTGCTTATTTATATTTTTTTTGTGTTGTTTTGAACCAAATATTTAATTTTTTAGTGCAATTCTCCATTTTACCGACATTTTGCACAATTTCAATATGAAACAATTGAGTTGTGATAAAACACACTTCGGTAGAATTTTGGTATTTATGGTTCAAAAGGACGTTCAAATGAACAAGAAAAGAATAAAAACACAAAAAAATATAAATAAGCAAAAACACTACCAAAGCGTGTGTTTAATCATCATTACTCAATTTTTTTATATTTTAATTGTCCAAAATAGTTTTCAAATGGACTATTCAACCACGTGAAACATAAAAATGCACGTAAAAATTTAATATTTTGTTCAGAATAACAGTAAAACAGACAAATTTTGTGTAAACTTTTCGTATTTTCTTTATTTCGAACCAAATTTTAAATTTTTACGTGCATTTTTATATTGCGTGTAGTTAAATTTTGCATTAAACACACATTTTGAACAATTTAAACATCAAAAAATTGAGTTGTGGTGACAAGACCCACGCTTTAGTACTAATTATTGATAAAAAATATTTTTTTCTTTTCTGTTGCATTATTTGTCCAGTTGAACGTCATTTTGAACGATATGTACCAAAATCTTAACAAACCAATGGGTCAATGGAGAATTTAACTCCAAATGACATAAAATTGCACCCAAAAATTAAATATTCTAATCGAAATAACGGTAAATAAACAAGTTGACACAAAATTGGTCGTTTTTACTGTTATTTTAAACCAAATATTTAATTTTTAAGTGCCAATTGTTGTCATTTGAGGTGAAATTCTTAATTAAACCGACATTTTGAACCAATCTAATTTGAAACAATTGAGTTAAAGTGATAAAACTCACCTTGGTAGAATTTTTTTGTATAACTTGTTCAAAATGACGTTCAAATGGACAAATATGGAATAAAAAACACAAAAAAAATATAAATTAGCAAAAGGTACTACCCAAGCGTGTGTTTTATCATCACAACTCAATTTTTCTATATTTCAAATGTTCAAAATGTGGGTCAAATGGACCATTTAACAACGCGCAACATAAAATGCATGTAAAAATTTAATTTTTTGTTCAAAATTTCGGTAAAACAGACAAGTTTTATGTAAACTTGTCTATTGTGCATTATAATCACACTTTGAACAATTTAAATATCAAAAAATTGATTTGAGTTGACTAAACACACGCTTAAGTAGTAATTTTTGCTTATTAAAATTCTTTTTGTTTTTTTGTTTATTTTTTATCCATTTGAACGTCATTTTGAACTATATGTACCAAAATCTTTACAAAATAATTGTTTCATATCAAAATTGTTCAAAATTTCGGTTAAATGGAGAATTTAACCCCAAATGACATAAAATTGTACTCATAAATTAGATATTTTAATCAAAATAACGGTATATAAGACAGTTGACACAAAATTTGTAGTTTTCGTCGTTATTTTGAACCAAATATTGCATTTTTAAGTATAATTTAATGTCATTTGGGGTGAAATTCTCCATTTAACCGACATTTCGAACAATTTTGAAATGAAACAATTGAGTTGTTGTGATAAAATTAACTTTGGTAGAATTTTGGTATAAATTGTTCAAAATGACGTTCAAATGGACAAATAATGAATAAAAACACCACAAAAATATAAATTAGCAAAACTTACTCCCAAAGCGTGTGTTTTATCACCACAACTTAATTTTTTTAAAAATTCAATTGTCCAAAATGTGGGTAAAATGGACCACTTAAACCCGCGCAACATTAAAATGCACGTTAATTTTAAAATGTTGTTCGAAATAACAGTAAAACTGACAAGTTTTGTGTAAACTAGTCTATTTTCCGTTATTTCGAACCAAATTTGAAGTTTTAACGTGCATTTTTATATTGCATGGGGTTAAATTGTGCATTTTACCCACGTTTTGAACAATTTTAATATCAAAATATTTATTTATGGTTACAAAACACACGCTTTAGCAGTAATTTTTGCTAGTTAATATTGTTTTGTGTTTTTGTTCAAAATTTGTCCATTTGAACGTCATTTTGAACGAAATGAACCAACATCTTTACAAAATAATGGGTAAATGTAGAATTTCAACCCAAATGACATATAATTGCACCCAAAAATTAAATATTTTGATCGAAATAACGGTAATAAGACAAGTTAACACAAAACTGGTCGTTTTTACCGTAATTTTGAACCAAATATTTAATTTTTAAGTGCAATTTTATATCTTTTGGGGTATAATTCTTTATTTAACCGACATTTTGAACAATTTTTATATAAAACAATTGAGTGGTGGTGATAAAATTAACTTTGGAAGAATTGAAGTATTCATTGTTCAAAATGACAATCAAATATGAATGACGTTCAAAATTTTATTCAATATTGAATAAAAAATACAAAAAATTTATAAATTAGCAAAAATTACTACCAAAGCGTGTGTTTTTTAACCGCAACTCTATTTTTGTATATTCCAATTGTTCAAAATTTGGGTAAGATTGACAATATAACCCCACGCAACATTAAAATGCACGTTAAAATTTAATGTTTAATTCGAAATAACAGTTAAACAGGCAAGTTTTGTGTAAAATTGTCTATTAATCTTAACTTCGTACCAGACTTTTAATTTTTTAGTGCATTTTTTATCATTGCGTGGGGTTAAATTGTGCATTTTTTCCACATTTTGTACAATTCTTTTGTAGTAATTTTTGCTTATTAAAAATTTTTTTTGTGTCATTTTGAACAAAATATTTCATTTTTAAGTACAATTTAATGTCATTTGGGGTAAAATTCTCCATTTAACCGACATTTTGAACCATTTTAATATGAAACAATTGAGTTGTAGTGATAAAACACACAACTGTAGAATTTTGGTATTGATTGTTCAAAATGACGTTCAAATGGATAAATAATGAATTGAAACACCAAAAAAATATAAAAAAGCAAAAATTACTACCAAAGCGTGTGTTTTATCAACACAACTCTTCACAAAATATTTAATTTTTAAGTGCAATTTAATGTCATTTGGGGTTAAATTCTCCATTAAACCAACATTTTGAACAATTTTAAATTGAAACAATTGAATTGTGGTGATAGAATTAACTTTGGTAGAATTTTGGTATTTGTTGTTCAAAATGACGTTCAAATGAACAAATAATGAATAAAAACAAAAACAAAAATATAATAAGCTAAAATTACTACCAAAGCATGTGTTTTATTACCAGAACTCAAATTTTTATATTTCAATTGTCCAAAATGTGGGTTAAAATGGACAATTCAACCCCGCGAAACATTAAAATGCACGTAAAAATTAAATATTTTGTTCGAAATAACGGTAAAACTGAAAAAAATTGTGTAAACTTGTCTCTTTACCGTTATTTCGAACGAAATTTTAAATTTTTATGTGCATTTTGGTATTGCATGGGGTAAGATTGTGCATTTTGTCCACATTTTTTACAACTAAAATAGCAAATTATTGAGTTGAGGTGACAAAACACACGCTTTAGTAGTAACTGTTGCAAATTAAATTTTTTTTTGGGTTTTTTTTTCATTATTTGTCCATTTGAACTTCATTTGGAACGACATGTACCAAAATCTTAACAAAATTATGGGAAAATGGATAATTTCACCCCAAATGAAATAAAATTGTACTTTAAAATTTAATATTTTAATCGAAATAACGGTTAACAGACAAGTTGACACAAAATTTGTCGATTTTACCGTTATTTTGAACCAAATATTCAATTTTGAAGTGCAATTTAATGTCATTGGGGGTGCAATTCTCCATTAAACCGACAGTTTGAATAATTTTAATATGAAACAATTGAGATGTGGTGATAAAATTAACTTTGGTAGAATTAAGGTATTAATTGTTCAAAGTGACGTTCAAATATGAATGACGTTCAAATTTTTGTTTCAATAATGAATAAGAAATATACAAAACATATAAATTAGCAAAAATTACTACCAACGCGTGTATTTTATCACCACAACTCTATTTTTTGTATATTCCAATTGTTCAAAATTTTGGTAAAATGGACGACATAACCCCACGCAACATAAAAATGCACGTGAAAATTTAATATTTAGTTACTTGACTATTTATCGTTATTTCGTACCAAATTTTTAATTTTAAAGTGCATTTTGATATTGCGTGGGGTTAAATTGTGCATTAAACTCACATCGTTAACAATTTATATATAAAAATATTTTATTGTGGTGACAAAACACACGCTTTGGTAGGAATTTTTGCTTATTAATATTTTTTTTCTGTTATTTTGAACCAAATATTTAATTTTTAAGTGCAACTAAATGTCATTTGGGTTGAAATTCTCCACTTAACTGACATTTCGAACAATTTCAATATGAAACAATTGATAAAACACATGTTGTGGTGATAAGACACACTTCGGTTGTAATTTGGTACTTATGGTTCAAATTGACGTTCAAATGGACATATAATGATTAAAAACATAAACAAATTTATAAATTAGCAAAAATTACTACCAAAGCGTGTGTTTTATCAGCACAACTCAAATTTAATATATTTCAATTGTCCAAAATGTAGGTAAAATGGACCATATAACCTCGCGCAACATGTAAATGCACGTAAAAATTTTATATTTTATTCGAAATAACGGTGGAACAGTCAAGTTTTTTGATAACTTTTCTATTCACCGTTATTTCGAACCAAATTTTAAATTTAAACGTGCATTTTAATTTTCAGTGGGGTTAAATTGTGTATTTTACCAACATTTTGAACAATTTAAATATTTAAAAAATTGAATTGTTGTGACAAAGCACACGCTTTGGTAGTAATATTTGCTAATGAATATTTTTTTGTGTTACTTTTAACAAAATATTTAATTTTTAAGTGCAATTTAATGTCATTTGGGCTGAAATTGTCCATTTAACCGACATTTTGAATAATTTCAATATGAAACAATTGAATTGTGGTGATAAATCCCACTCAGGTAGAATTTTGGTCTTAATTGTTCAAAATGACGTTCAAATGGACAAATAATGAATATAAACAGAAAAAAATAGCAAAAATTACTACCAAAGCGTGTGTGTTTTATCACCACAACTCAATTTTTTTATATTATAATGGTCCAAAATGTGGGTAAAATGGACCATTTAAACCCCGCGCAACATTAAAATACACGTAAAAATATAATATTTTGTTCAAAATAACGATAAAACCGACAAGTTAAGTGTAAACTTGTCTATTTGCCGTTATTTTGAACCAAATTTTAAATTTTTACGTGCATTTTATATTGCGTGGGGTTAAATTGTGCATTTTCTCCACAAATTGAACAATTTAAATTACAAAACATTGATTTGAGGCGACAAAACACACGCTTTGGTAAGAATTTTTGCTAATTAATATTTTTGTCTGTGTTTTTGTTCATTATTTGTCCATTTGAACTTTATTCTGAACGAACTGTACCAAAATCCTTACAAAATAATGGAGAATTTCACTCCAAATTACATCAAATTGCACCTTAAAATAAAAAATTTTAATAGAAATAACGATAAATAGACAAGTTGACACAAAAGTTGTCATTATTATTGTTATTTTGAACCAAATATTTTATTTTTAAATGCAATTTAATGTCATTTGGGGTGAAATTCTCCATTTAACCGACATTTTGAACAATTTAAATATGAAACAATTGAGTTGTGGTGATAAAATTAACTTTGGTAAAATTTAAATATTATATGTTCAAATTGACATTCAAATATGAATGACGTTCAAATTTTTATTCAATTATGAATATAAAATACGAAAAATATATAAATTAGCAAACATTTCTAACAAAGCGTGTGTTTTATCACCACAACTCTATTTTTGTATATTCCAATTGTTCAAAATTTGCGTAAAATGGACAATATAACCCCACGCAACATATAAATGTGCGTAAAAAAATAATATTTTGTTTATTATAAAGGTAAAACAGACAAGTTTGTGTTAACTTGTCTATTAATCGTTATTTCGTACCACATTTCAAATTTTCACATGCATTCTTATGTTGCGTGGGGTTAAGTTGTGCATTTTTCCCACATTTCAAACAATTTAAATATAAAAAAATTGAATTGTGTTGACAAAACACAAGCTTTGGGTAGAAATTTTTGCTTATTTATATTTTTTTAATATAAATAAGCAAATTTTTTAAAATAACGATAAAACCGACAAGTTAGTGTAAACTTGTCTATTTACCGTTATTTTGAACCAAATTTTAAATTTTTACGTGCATTTTTATATTGCGTGGGGTTAAATTGTGCATTTTATCCACATTTTGAACAATGAAAATACCAAATAATTGATTTGAGGCGACAAAACACACGTTTTGGTAGAAATTTTTGCTAATTTATATTTTTGTTGTGTTTTTGTTCATTATTTGTCCATTTGAACTTTATTCTGAACGATATGTACCAAAATCCTTACAAAATAATGGAAAAATTGAGAATTTCACTCCAAATTTCATTAAATTGCACCTTAAAATAAAATATTTTAATAGAAATATCGGTAAATAGACAAGTTGACACAAAAGTTGTCATTATTACTGTTATTTTGAACCAAATATTTTATTTTTAAATGCAATTTAATGTCATTTGGGGTGAAATTCTCCATTTTACCGACATTTTGAACAATTTAAATATAAAACAATTGAGTTGTGGTGATAAAATTAACTTTGGTAGAATTTAAATATTATATGTTCAAATTGACATTCAAATATGTATGACGTTCAAATTTTTATTCAATAATGAATATAAAATACGAAAAATATATAAATTAGCAAAAATTTCTAACAAACCGTGTGTTTTATCACCACAACTCTATTTTTGTATATTCCAATTGTTCAAAATTTGCGTAAAATGGACAATATAACCCCACGCAACATATAAATGTACGTAAAAATTTAATATTTTGTTCATAATAACGGTAAAACAGACAAGTTTGTGTTAACTTGTCTATTAATCGTTATTTCGTACCACATTTCAAATTTTTACATGCATTCTTATGTTGCGTGGGGTTAAGTTGTGCATTTTACCCACATTTCAAACAATTTAAATAAAAAAATATTGAATTGTGTTGACAAAACACAAGCTTTGGTAGTAATTTTTGCTTATTTATATTTTTTTTGTGTAATTTTGAACCAAATATTAAATTTTTAAGTGCAATTTAATGTCATTTGAGGTGAAATTCTCCATTTAGCTGACATTTTGAACCATTTCAATATGAAACAATTGAGTTGTGGTTACTTAAAAAACTTCTGTAGAATTTTGGTATTAATTGTTCAAAATGACGTTCAAATGGACAAATAATGAATAAAAACAACAAAAAAATATAAGTTAGCAAAAATTACTACCAAAGCGTGTGTTTTATCACCACAACTCATTTTTAATATTTCAACTGTCCCAAATGTGGGTAAAATGGACCATTAAGCCCCGCGAAACATAAAAATGCACGTTAAAATAAAATATTTTTTTCGAAGTTACGGTAAAACTGACAAGTTTTTTGTAAATTTGTCTATTTACCGTTAATTCAAACCAAATTTTATATTTTAACGTGCGTTTTTATATTTCGTGGCGTTAAATTGTGCATTTTTTCCACATTTTGTACAATTTAAATATTTAAAAAATTAAATTGTGGTGACAAAACACACGTTTGGAAGTAATTTTTGCTAATTAATATTTTTTTTTGTGTTATTTTGTTTCAAATATTTTATTTTAAAGGGAAATTCGATGTAATTTGGGCTAAAATTTCCATTTAACTGACATTTTGAACAATTTCAATATGTAACAAATGAACTGTGGTGATAAATCACACTTTGGTAGAATTTTTAAATGTTCAAAACGACGTTCAAATGGACAAATAATGAATATAAACAGAAAAATATTGGAAAAGTTACTCCCAAAGCGTGTGTTTTATCACCACAACTCAATTTTTTTTTTATATTTGAATTGTCCAAAATGCGGGTAAAACTGACCATTTAACCCCACGCAACATCAAAATGCACGTAAAATTTAAATATTTTGTTCAAAATAACGATTAAACCGACAAGTTTAGTGTTAACTTGTCTATTTACCATTATTTCGAACCAAATTGTAAATTTTTACGTGCATTTTAATATTGCGTGGGGTAAAATTGTGCATTTTCTCCACAAATTGAACAATTTAAATATCAAAAAATTGATTTGAAGTGACAAAACACACGCTTTAGTAGAAAATTTTGCTAAATAATATTTTTTTGTGTTTTTGTTCATTATTTGTCCATTTGAACGTCATTTTGAACGATATGTACCAAAATCTTAACGAAATAATGGGTCAAGGGAGAATTATACCCCAAATGACATAAAATTGCACTCAAAAATTAAAAATTATGATCGAAATAACGGTTAATAGACAAGTTGACACAAAACTTGTCGTTTTTACCGTTATTTTGAACCAAATTTTCAATTTTGAAGTGCAATTTAATATCATTTGGGTGGATATTCTCCATTTAACCGACATTTTGAACAATTTTAATATAAAACAATTGAGATATGGTGATAAAATTAACTTTGGTAGAATTTTAGTATTAATTGTTCAAAATGACATTCAAATATGAATGAAGTTCAAATTTTTATTCAATAATGAATAAAAAATATAGAAAAAATATAAATTAGCAAGAATAACTACCAAAGCGTGTATTTTATCACCACAATTCTATTGTGTTTGTTCATTATTTGTCCATTTGAACTTTATTCTGAACGATATGTACCAAAATCCTTACAAAATAATGGAAAAATGGAGAATTTCACTCCAAATTTCATTAAATTGCACCTTAAAATAAAATATTTTAATAGAAATATCGGTAAATAGACAAGTTGACACAAAAGTTGTCATTATTACTGTTATTTTGAACCAAATATTTTATTTTTAAATGCAATTTAATGTCATTTGGGGTGAAATTCTCCATTTTACCGACATTTTGAACAATTTAAATATAAAACAATTGAGTTGTGGTGATAAAATTAACTTTGGTAGAATTTAAGTATTATATGTTCAAATTGACATTCAAATATGAATGACGTTCAAATTTTTATTCAATAATGAATATAAAATACGAAAAATATATAAATTAGCAAAAATTTCTAACAAAGCGTGTGTTTTATCACCACAACTCTATTTTTGTATATTCCAATTGTTCGAAATTTGCGTAAAATGGACAATATAACCCCACGCAACATATAAATGTACGTAAAAATTTAATATTTTGTTCATAATAACGGTAAAACAGACAAGTTTGTGTTAACTTGTCTATTAATCGTTATCTCGTACCACATTTCAAATTTTTACATGCATTCTTATGTTGCGTGGGGTTAAGTTGTGCATTTTACCCACATTTCGAACAATTTAAATATAAAAAAATTGAATTGTGTTGACAAAACACACACTTTGGTAGTAATTTTTGCTTATTTATATTTTTTTTGTGTAATTTTGAACCAAATATTTAATTTTTAAGTGCAATTTAATGTCATTTGAGGTGAAATTCTCCATTTAACCGACATTTTGAACCATTTCAATGAAACAATTGAGTTGTGGTGACTTAAAAAACTTCTGTAGAATTTTGGTTCTAATTGTTCAAAATGACGTTCAAATGGACAAATAATGAATAAAAACAACAAAAAAATATAAGATAGCAAAAATTACAACCAAATCGTGTGTTTTATCACAACTCATATTTAATATTTCAATTGTCCAAAATGTGGGTAAAATGGAAAATTTAGCCCCGCGAAACATAAAATGCACGTTAAAATAAAATATTTTTTTCGATGTTACGGTAAAAGTGACAAGTTTTTTGTCAAAATAACGTTCAAATATGAATGACGTTCAAATTTTTATTCAATAATAAATAAAAAATATAGAAAAAATATAAATTAGCAAAAATTACAACCAAAGCGTGTATTTTATCACCACAATTCTATTTTGGTATAATCTAATTGTTCAAAATTTGGAAAAAATGGACAATATCACCCCACGCAACATAAAAATGCACGTGAAAATTTAATATTTAGTTACTTGACTATTTATCGTTATTTGTGGTAAAATTCTCCATTAATCTGACATTTTGAACGATTTCAATATGAAACAATTGATAAAACACATGTTGTGGTGATAAGACACACTTCAGTAGAAATTTGGTACTTATTGTTTAAATGATGTTTAAATGGACAAAAAAGTGTAAAAACACAAACAAATTTATAAATTAGCAAAAATTACTACCAAAGCGTGTGTTTTATTACCATAACTCAAAATTTATATATTCAATTGTACAAAATGAAGGTAAAATGGACCATTTTACCTCGCGGAACATGAAAATGCACGTAAAAATTTTACGTTATTTCGAACCAAATTTAAAATTTTTGCGTGCAATTTTATATTGCGTGGGGTTACATTGTGCATTTGCCCCACAAATTTAACAATTTTAATATCAAAAATTCATTTGAGGCGACAAAACACACGCTTTAGTAGAAATTTTTGCTTATATATATTTTTTTCTGTGATTTTGTTCATTTTTTGTCCATTTGAACGTCATTTTGAACGACATGTACCAAAATCTTAACAAAATTTTAGGTTAATGGAGAATTTCACCCCAAATGAAATAGAATTGCACCTTAAAATAAAATATTATAATCGTGATAATGGTACATAGACAAGTTGACACAAAACTTATCGTTTTAACCGTTATTTTGTACCGAATATTCGCTTTTGAAGTGCAATTTAATGTCATTTGGGGTGCAATTCTCCATTTCAGCGATATTTTGACTAATTTAAATATGAAACAATTAAAATGTGGTGAAAAAATTACCTATGGTAAAATTTTGGTATTAATTGTTCAAAATGACGTTGAAATATGAATGACGTTCAAATTTTTATTCAAAAATGAATAAAACATACAGAAAATATATGAATGAGCAAAAATAACTACCAACGCGTGTACTTTATCACCACAACTCCATTTTTGTATATTGCAATTGCTCAAAATTTGGGAGAAATGGACAAGATAACCCCACGCAACATTAAAATGGACGTTAAAATTTAACATTTTGTTCGAAATAACGGTGAAACAGACAAGTTTTGTTACACTTGACTATTTATCATTATTTCGTACCAAATTTTAAATTTAAACGTGCATTTTTATATTCCTAGGGGTTAAATTGTGCATTTAACTCACATCTTGAACAATTTTAATATTAACAAAATTGAATTGTGGTAACAAAACACACGCTTTGGTAGTAATTAATGCTTATAAATATTTGTTTTGTGTTATTTTTAACCAAATATGTAATTTTTGAGTGCAATTTAATGTCATTTGGGCTGAAATTCACCATGTTACTGACATTTTGAACCATTTCAATATGAATCAATTAAATTGTAGTGATAAATCCAAATAAGGTTGAATTTTGGTATTTATTGTTCAAAATGACGTTCAAATGGACAAATAATGAATATAAACAGAAAAAAAATTGCAAAAATTACAAGCAAAGCGTGCGTTTGTTTAATCACCACAACTCAATTTTTTTATATTTAAATGGTCCAAAATGTGGGTAAAATGGACCGTTTAACCCCGCGCAACATGATAATGCACAAAAAAATTTATTATGTTGTTCGAAATAACGTGAAACCGACAAGTTTAGTGTAAACTTGTCTATTTACCGTTATTTTGAACCAAACTTTAAATTGTTACGTGCATTTTTTTATTGCCTGGGGTTAAATTGTACATTTTACCCACATTTTGAACAATTTAAATATCAAAAAATTGATTTGAGGTGACAAAACACACGCTTTGGTAGTAATTTTTCCTAATTAATATTTTTGTTTGTGTTTTTGTTCATTATTTGTCCATTTGAACTTCATTTGGAACTATATGTACCAAAATCCATACAAAATAATGGGAAAATGGAGAATTTCACACCAAATGAAATAGAATTGCATCTTAAAGTTAAATATTTTAATCGTGATAACGGTAAATAGACAAGTGGGCAAAAAACTTGACGTTTTAACGGTTATTGTACACCAAATATTTAATTTTTAAGTGCAATTTAATGTCATTTGGGGTGCAATTTACCATTCAACCGACATTTTGAACAACTTTATATAAAACAATTGAGTTGTGTTAATAAAATAACTTTGGTAAAATTTTGGTATGAATTGTTCAAAATGACGTTCAAATATGAATGACTTTCAAATTTTTATTCAATAATGAATAAAAAAACAGAAAATATATAAATTAGCAAAAATTACTACCAAAGCGTGTACTTTATCACCACGACTCTATTTTTGTTTATTTGAATTGTTCAAAATTTGGGTTGAATTGACCCCACGAAACTTAATAAGGCACGTGAAAATTTAATATTTTGTTCGAAATGACGGTAAAACAGACAAGTTATGTAAAACTTGACTTTTTATCGTTATTTTGTATAAACTTTTAAATTTGAAAGTGCATTTTGAAGTGCAATTCAAAATGTGCACCCACATTTGGAACAATTTAAATATAAATAAATTGACTTGTTTGATGACCAAACACACGCTTTGGTAGAAATTTTTGCTTATTAATATTTTTTTGTAATATTTTGAACCAAATATTTAATGGTTAAATGCAACTTAATGTCATTTTGGGTGAAATTCTCCAATTAACTGACATTTTGAACAATTTCAATATGCAAAAATTGATAAAACAAATGTTGTGGTGATAAAACACACTTCAGTAAAATTTCGGTATAAGTTTAATTAAAATGACGTTCAAATGGACAAATCATGAATAAAAACACAAGAAAAATATAAATTAGTAAAAATTACTACCAAAGCGTGTGTTTTATCATTAGTACTCTTTTTTTAATGTTTTATTTGTCCAAAATGTGGGTAAAATGGACAATAAATAATCCCGCGCAACATAAAAATGCACGTCAAAATTTAATATTTTGTTCTAAATAACGGTAGAACAGACAAAATTTGTGTCAACTTGTGAATTAACCATAATTCGTAGGAATCGCCCCAAACTTCAGGTCTCCAGGTTATCTTAAATTATGTCCAAAAACGATGGTAGCTGGTGTTGTTCCCGTTGTATCATGTGTTGCTGACCGATATGCCATAGTGGCATATTTTTATCCCAATTACGCTGGTTTCCATCAACGGTTTTTTTTTAAAAATTCTTCTAACGTAGCATTAAACCGTTCAACCATGCCGTCTGACTGAGGATGGAAAGAGGTTGTTCTTGTTTTATTGATCCCCAATAATTGACACATTTTCTGGAACACCACTGACTCAAAATTGCGGCCTTGATCCGAATGCAGTTCCATAGGTACCCCGTATCGACTAATCCAATTATTTACCACGGCGTTAGCGATTGTTGTTGTTTCTTGGTTCGGTATTGGATAGACTTCAGGCCACTTACTGAAATAATCCATCACCACTAAAACATACTTGTTTACGCTTTCGCTGGTAGGAAATGGACCTGCAATATCCATAGTGATCCGCTCAAATGGTGCTCCGCTATTATACTGCTGCATTTTCCCATGGCTTCGTTTTGCAGGACCCTTAACAATTCAAGCATTGATCACATTTTTGACACCATTCTGTGACAAATTGTCTGCATCCTGCCCAGTTAAATCTTTCGTGGACTTTTGCCAGAGTCTTATTGATTCCTAGATGGCCACCACTGGTTCTCTCGTGATATTCCCTCAAAATTTCTGGAATTCGGATTCTCGGTACCACCACCAATGATTGTCTATTTCTACCATCGGAACTTTCCCAGATTCGTTTTAAACAACCGTCTTCGATTACCAGACTATCCCATTGAGCCCAATATGCCTTAACTATAGGGCTCTTATCAGCTATCTCCTTCCATAATGGTCTGTGCTGATCTTCCACGAATTTTAATATGATCGATAGATCAGGATCTTTGGATTGCTCCTTTCTGATTTCTTCGTTGGTCCACTCATCGGATGGAAACACTTGTATAAGTCTTACGTCAATGACATGTTCCTTACTCTCCACTCGACCACAATGTTTGCAATCGACGGGACACGGTCGTCTTGACAGAGCATCTGCATTACCGTGAGCACTTCCTTTCCGATGTTGGATGGTATAATCGAAGCAACCCAATCTTTCGATCCACCGGGCTATCTGTCCTTCCAGATTCTTAAACTGAAACAGCCATGTAAGAGCACCATGATCTGTCTTTATGAGAAATGACTGGCCATAAAGATACTTCCGAAAATGCGCTTAACACTATGGCCAACAGCTCTCTCCTTGTTACACAATAATTTTGCTTCGGCTTTGATAAAACTTTCGAAAGATATGTTATAACCCGTTCTTGTCCATCTATTTCTTGAGACAAAACCCCTCCAATACCATTATTACTTGCATCAGTATCCAAGATGAATCTTCGATTTGGTACTGGGTATGCAAGTATTGGCGCTGTGCACAACCGCTTCTTTAACTCGCTGAACGCTTCTTCATGCTGTTTATTCCATTGGAATGGCTTGTTCTTTTGCGTTGATTCATGTTAGCTTTTCGCAACGTCAGCAAATCCCGGTACGAATCGTTGGTAGTACGTGCAAAGCCCTACAAAACTTCTCAGATCGTGTAAGTTCTGTGGGTTTGGCCAATCCTTGACAGCTGAGATTTTATCCTCATCTGTATGTATACCACTCTTTGTTATCTTGTGTCCCAAATATTTAACTTCGTTGCGGAACAAGGCACACTTCTTTAGACTCAATTTTAACCCTGCTGAATGAATCCGCTCGAACACTTCGCCCAGGTTTCGCAGATGTTCCTTGAAGTTTTTACCCATAACTATGATGTCATCTAGGAATACCAAGCACGTTTTCCAATGAAACCCTTTCAGCACTCGGTCCATTAGCCTTTCAAACGTCGCAGGAGCGTTACATAATCCAAACGGCATAACGTTAAATTGCCACAATCCGTAACTCACACTGAACGCCGTTTTCTCTTTATCTTCTTCTGCGACTACCACCTGCCAATATCCACTTTGTAGATCCAAAGTGGAAAATAATCGTGCACCCGCCAACGTGTCCAATGTATCATCAATTCTCGGTAACGGATAACTGTCCTTCTTAGTGATCGAATTGAGTTTTTTATAATCGACGCAAAATCTCATGCTGCCATCTTTCTTCTGCACCAATACCACAGGTGAACTCCATGGACTAGTCGATTGCTCAATCAACCCTGCGGTTTGCATATCCGTTACCATGCGATCCACTTCCGATTGTTTTGCCAATGGTAATCTTCTTGGAGCTTGTTCAATTGGCATTGCTGTCTCAGAGTCGATCCGGTGTTTAACTAAGTTCGTTCTACCATTTTCTTCGGGAGCACCACAGAAAATGGACGTGTATTTTTCCAACAACACTTTTGCAGCTAGTTTTTGTTCTGGACTTAGTTATTCTGTCCACTTCTGTGTCTATTCTTCCATGATTTTCTGCTGCCGTTGAACTTAAGCCTTAACACTCGGATTGATTTCTTCACATTTGGCTTTCGTAGATATTTCTTCGCATTTACCAATAAAAGTCCCCTTTTTGATGGTTTTAGTCTTGTCCGATTAGTTGAGAACCCTCAATGGTATTCTATTGTCACGATCCGGTTTTATCAATGCTTTACCAAGCATTATTTCTCATACTTGTTGTTCTTCGTCATTGGCTTCTACAACTCACAACTTTCGTGTCCCAGGACCTTCATCCAATTTACCCCAAATAACTGTTTCTGAGCGTGGTGGCAGCTTTGTTCGATGGTCCAACATAACTCGCCTGACGATTGGCTCTTTGCTATCCAATTGTAACGGCAGCTCAACATTACCAAAACTTAGTGTTTCTTTTCCCACATTCAACACAAATTTGTTCTTCTTCATGAAGTCCATACCCAAAATAACTTCATCTACAATATCGGCCACCAAAACTTCGTGACAGAAGTTTCTGTTTCCAATTCGTATGGTCACTTCCTTATTTCCTTTGATCTCTGCACATACAAAAATTGAGTTGTGGTGATAAAACACACGCTTTGGTAGTAATTTTTGCTAATTTATATTTTTTTTGAACTTTTTTCATTATTTGTCCATACATTCATTTTGAACGTCATTTTAAACAACAAATACCAAAATTTTACCAAAGTTAATTTGATCACCACAACTCAATTGTTTCATATTGATATTGTTCAAAATATCGGTTAAATGGAGAATTTCACCCCAAATGACATAAAATTGAACTTAAAAATAAAATATTTGGTTGAAAAGAACGGTAAAAACGACAAGTTTTGTGTGAACTTGTCTATTTACCGTTATTTTGATTAAAATATTTAATTTTGAGTTGCAATTTTATGTATTCGGAGTGAAATTCTCCATTCACCTAATTTTATTAAGATTTTGGTACATGTCGTTCAAAATGACGTTAAAATGGACAAATAACGAACAAAAACACAAAAAAAAAATTAGCAACAATTACTACCAAAGCGTGTGTTTTGTCATCTCAACCTAATTTTGTGATATTAAAATAGTTCAAAATATGGGTTAAATGCACAATTTGACCCCAAGCAATATAAAAATGCACGTAAAAATTAAAAATTTGGTTCGAAATAACGGGAAATAGACAAGTTAAAACAAAACTTGTCTGTTTTACCGTTATTTCAAGCGAAGTATTAAATTTTTACGTGCATTTTTATGTTGTGCGGGGTAAATGGTCCATTTTACTCAAATTTTGGACAATTGAAATATAAAAAAATTGAGTTGTGGTGATAAAACACACGCTTTGGTAGTAATTTTTGCTAATTTATATTTTTTATGTGTTTTAATTCATTATTTGTCCCTTTGAACGTCATTTTGAACAAAAGATACCAAAATTCTACCAAAGTGTATTTTATCACAACTCAATTTGTGTCATATTCAAATTGTTTAAAATGTTGGTCAAATGGAGAATTTTAGCCCAAATGACATTTTATTGCACTTAATTATTTAATATTTGGTTCAAAATAACACCCAAAAATATTAAAAAGCAAAAATTAATAAGCAAAAATATCGTTCAGAATGACGTTCAAATGGACAAATAATGAACAAAACACAAAAAAAATATAAATTAGCAAAAAATACTACTTAAGCGTGTGTTTTGTCACCACAACTCAATTTGTTGATATTTCAATTGTTCAAAATGTGGGTAAAATGCACAATTTAACACCACGCAATATAAAAGGACGTAAAAAATTTAAATTTGGTTCCAAGTAACGGTTATTTGACAAGTTTACACAAAACTTGTCTGTTTTACCGTTATTTCGAACAAAATATTTAATTTTTACGTGAATTTTTCTGTTGTGCGGGGTTAAATAGTCTATTTTACCCACATTTAGGACAAATGAAATATAAAAAAATGGAGTTGTGGTGATAAAACATACGCTTTGGTAGAAATTTTTCCAAATTTATATTTTTTTGTGTTTTAATTCATTATTTGTCCATTTGAACGTCATTTTGAACAATTAGAACCAAAATTCTACCAAAGTTAATTTTATTACCACAACTCAATTGTTTTTTTATTAAAATGGTTCAAAATGTCGGTTAAATGGAGAATTTCAGCCCAAATGACATTAAATTGCACTTAAAAACTAAATATTTGATTCAAAATAACACGAAAAAAAATATTAATAGCAAAAATTACTTCCAAAGCGTGTGTTTTGTCACCACAATTCAATTTCTTTATATTAAAATTGTTCAAAATTTGGGGAAAGTGCACAATTCAACCCCACGCAATATAAAAAAGCACATTAAATTTTAAAATTTGATTCGAAATAACGGTAAATAACCAAGTTTTCACAGAACTTGTCTCTTTTACTGTTATATCGAAAAAAAAGTAAATTTTACGTGCATTTTTATGTTGCGCGGGGTTAAATGGTCCATTTTACCCACATTTTGAACAATTGAAATATATAAAATTTGAGTTGTGATGATAAAACACACCCTTTTGGTAGTAATAATTGCTAACTTATAGTTTTTTTGTGTTTTAATTCCTTATTTTACACGCATCATAAAAATGCATGTAAAATTTTTATATTTGGTTCGAAATAATGGTAAATAGACAAGTTGACACAAAAGTTGTTTGTTTTACCATTAGTTCGAACAAAATATTTTATTTTTACGTGCATTTTGATGTTGTGCGGGGGAAAATGGTCCATTTTATCCACATCTTAGACAATTGAAATATAATAAAATTGAGCTGTGGTAATAAAACACACGCTTTGGTAGTAATTTTTGTAATTTATATTTTTCTTGTGTTCTTATTCATTATTTGTCCATTAGAACGTCACTTTGAACAGTTTTTACCCAAAATTCTACCAAATTGTGTTATATCACCACAACTCAATTTGTTTCATTAATTTTGTTCAAAATGTCGGTTTAATGAAGAATTTTAGTCCAAATGAATGATAAATTGCACTTTTAAATTAAATATTTGGTTCAAATAACACAAAAAAAATATAAATAAGCAAAAATTACAACCAAACCGTGTGTTTTGTCACCACAATTCAATTATTATTTTATAATTGAATCGTTCAAAATGTGGCTAAAATGCACCATTTAACCCCATGCAATACAAAAATGCACGTAAACATTTAAAATTTGGTTCGAAATAACGATAAATAGACAATTTTACACAAAACTTGTCTGTTTTACCGTTATTTTGAACAAAATATTAAATTTTTACGTGCGTCCACCGGGTTAAATGGTCCATTTTACCCACATTTTGGACAATTGAAATATACAAAATAGATTTGTGATGATAAAACACACGCTTTGGTAATAAGTTTTTTTAATTTATATTTTGTTTGCATTTTGATTCATTATTTGTCCATTTGAATGTCATTTTGAACAATAAATACCAAAACTCTACCAAAGTGTGTATTATCACCACAACTCAATTGTTTTAATTTGTAATAGTTCGAAATGTCGGTTAAATGAAGAATTTCAGCCCAAATGACATTAAATTGCACTTGAAAATTAAATATTTGGTTCAAAATATTACAAAAAAAAATATTAATAAGCAAAAATTACTACCAAACCGTGTGTTTTTTCACCACAATTCAATTTTTTATATTTAAATTGTTCAAAATGTGGGTAAAATGCATAATTTAACCCCACGCTATATTAATATGCAAGTAAAAATTTAAAATTTGGTTCGAAATAGCGGTAAATAGGCAAGTTTATACAAATTGGTCTATTTTACCATTATTTTGAACAATAAATTAAACTTTTACGTGCATTTTTATGTTGCGTGGGGTTATATTGTCAATTTTTCCCAAAATTTGAACAATTGGAATATACAAAAATAGATTTGTGGTGATAGAACTCACGTTTTGATAGAAATTTCTTCTAATTAATATTTTATTTGTATTTGTTTTCATTACTTGTCCATTTTAACGTCATTTTGAACAAGTTATACCCAAAATTCTACCAAAGTTAATTTTATTATTACAACCCAATTGTTTCATATTTAATTTGTTCAAAATGTCGGTTAAATGGAGAATTTCAGCCCAAATAACATTGAATTGCACTTAAAAATTAAATATTTGGCTCAAAATAACACAAAAAAAATATTAATGAGCAAAAATTATTTATAGTTAAATGGATTTCCATTTTTTTTTTTCACTTTTTGTGTTCTTTCGTCACTTGTTTTAAATATAAAAAACACAATGTTTATTTTTCTATAAACTTTCTTATTGTGGCGATTTTTGTAAATTTTATTTGGTGAATGTCGGTTTCGATATTTAATCATCGTCAGTTCACTTTATACTAGTTACATTTTTCTTAAACTATGTTCTTATATTCTATTATCTATGAGTTAGTAATTGTTTTATTGCTATTGTTATTAATTATTAAGTCGTAAATTTTGTTGGTTTTTGTGTTTAATTTTTCATTGAGTATATTTATATTATTTGTGTGGATGTAGATTTCAAGTTCTTCTAGTCGGTCTAAAGTTGGTCCTTTATTACATTTGTGCATGATGGTTAAATTTGTGTTTAAGTCGGTGTAATTGTGTTTTTCGTTTTTTATGTGTAATGCATAATTTGATTTTGTGTCTTTGTTGGTTATGTCTTTTATGTGTTCTTTAAATCTAATTTGGAATGATCTACCCGTTTGTCCAATGGTTTATTTTGGGCAGTCATTACAAGTTATTTTATATACGCCTGTATCCGTTTCTTGCTGGTTTGTTTTATCTTTGAGTTTTGTTTCTAATTTGTTGTTGTTTTTATATGCAGCTGTGTAACCGAAGTTTTTAAAGGTTTTTTGTATTAATTTGTGGGTTGTTTTATTGTATTCTTAACTGATGTATTTTTTGTTATTATTATTTCATTGCTATTTAAAGTGGTCATAAGTTTCTGTTGTTTTTTTGCTATGTGTTAATTGTTAATTTTGTCTATAAGCGTTGTGGAAAAACCGTTTTTTGTAGCTATGTGTTTTATGTTTTCTAGTTCTTCCCATCATAATTAATTTTGTTCATAGGTATGGTATTAAGTCTGTTGATCATATGATCATATGCTGATATTTTATGTTGGTATGGATGGTGTGAACTGTTGTGTATGGTTTGGTCAGTTTGTGTAGGTTTTCTAAATATTTTAAATTTGTGTTCGGAATGGTCATTTGTTATTGTTAGATCTAAAAATTTGATTTTTTTATTCGTTTCTATTTCTAATGTAAATTTGATGTTTGGTTTTCTACTGATTATTAATTGGTGTAAGTTGTCTAATTGGCTTTTTGTTCCTTTGAATAGTATTATTATATCGTCTACATATCTGTACCAATAAATGATGTTTTTTTGGTTTTTGTTATTATTGTTTATTATATATCTGTTTTCGAAGTCATTCAAGTATATTTCGGCTAACGTACCTGATAGTGGGCTTCCCATTGGTAAACCTTCTCTATGTTTATAATATTCATTATTGTGCGTAAAATAAAAAACAACAATTTAATAAAAGATTTGAAAACCAAAAAATTAGTTTATTAGAAAAAGGTTTAAAATTTTGTACACATCCAACAAACAAAGTTAATGAATAAAATAAACACTTATTACATATTGAAAATGTTATATTTGAAACAAATTTTAATGACCAACAAGAAATAAGAGCAATAATCATCAATGAAATTACAAATAATAACAAAGTTCAAAATAAAAATGTGAAAAAAAACAATAAAGACTTTAATATTAACAATGAAATAAAAACCAAAAAACCATTTAAAATAAAATAAAACAAAACAATGCAAGCAGATAAAAGAAACACCATAGTTATTATGAAAACATATGAATATATAAACAAAATAAACCAGTATATAGAAAACAACAACATAGAAAAATTGGAAACTGACCCTACAAGTGAATTCAACAAGAACATTAAACAAATAATCAACAAATCAAACAACGTATTAAGCGACAAGAACATAAGATACAACAAAGTAATGAAACCAGCAGCACCGAGCATAAAAGGATTACCAAAATTACATAAAAAAGGTATGCCACTAAGACCATTAATAAATTTTACAACGGCACCTACTTATAAAATAACTAGTCATATTAAAAAAATGTTAAAACAATATATAAAATTAGACAATAATAACTTAACGTTAAAAAATAACATAGAATTAGTTTACAAAATAGAATGAACAACCATACCACATAACGCATACTTAGCTTCATTTGACATCACCAACATGTACACGAACATACCAATAAGCGAAACAATAGAAATAACAAAAAACCTACTAATAAAAAACGGACTAAAAACAATAGAAATAACAGAAATAAAAGAATTACTAACTGAAATAACAAACCAAAATTATTTTACGCACAATAATTTTAATTGTTCAAAATGTGGGTAAAATGCAAAATTTTACCCCACGCAATATAAAAATACACGTTACAATTTAAAATTTTGTTCGAAATAACGGGAAATAGACAAGTTTAAACAAAACTTGTCTATTTTACCGTTATTTTGAACAAAATATTAAATTTTCACTTGAATTTTAATGTTGCGTGGGGTTAAATGGTCCATTTTACCAAAATTTTGGACAATTGGATTATACAAAAATAGATTTGTGGTCATAAAACACACGCTTTTGTAGTAATTTTTGTAATTTATATTTTGCTTGTGTTTTTATTCATTATTGGTCCATTAGAACGTCACTTTGAAAGTTTTTACCCAAAATTCTACCAAAATGTGTTATATCACCACAACTCAATTTGTTTCATAAAAAATGGTTCAAAATGTCGGTTTAATGAAGAATTTTACCCCAAATGACATTTGATTGCTTTTTAAAATTATATATTTGGTTCAAATAACACAAAAAAAAATATTAATAAGCAAAAATTACAACCAACCCGTGTGTTTTGTCAACACAATTCAATTTTTTTTTATTAAAATTGTTCAAAATGAGGGTAAAATGCACAATTTAACACCATGCAATATATAAATGCACGTTAAAATTTAAAATCTGGTTCAAAATAACGGTAAATAGACAAGTTTACACAAAACTTGTCTGTGCTACCATTAATTCGAACAAAATATTAAATTTTTACGTGCATTGTTATGTTGCGCGGGGTTGAATGGTCCATTTTACCCACATTTTGGACAATTAAAATATACAAAACAGATTTGTGATGATTAAACACACACTTTGGTAGTAATTATTGGTAATATATATTTTTCTTGTGTTTTTATTCATTATTTGTCCATTTGGACGTCATTTTGAACAATAAATACTAAAACTCTACCAAAGCGTGTTATATCACCACCACTTAATTGTTTCATACTAAAATAGTTCAAAATGTCGGTTTAATGGAGAATTTCCGCCCAAATGACATTAAATTGCACTTAAAAAATAAATATTTGATTCAAAATAACACGACAAAATATAAGTTAGCAAAAATTACTACCAAAGCGTGTGTTTTGTCACCACAATTCAATTTCTTTATATTAAAATTGTTCATAATGCGGGTAAAATGCAATTTTTTTACCCCAAGCATTATAAAAATGCACGTAAAATATTAAATTTGGTTCGAAATAACGGAAAATAGACAAGTTTACACAAAACTTGTCTGTTTTACCGTTATTTAAAACAAAATATTTAATTTTAACGTGCATTTTTATGTTGCGCGGGGTAAAATGGTCCATTTTACCCACATTTTGAACAATTGAAATATAAAAAATTGAGTTGTGTATTAATTGCTAATTTAAATTTTTTTGTCTTTTTAAACCTTATTTGTCCATTTGAACGTCATTTTGAACAATAAATACCAAAGTTCTATTAAAATGTGTTTTATCACCACATCTCAATTGTTTAGTATTAAAATTGTTCAGAATGTCGGTTTAATGGAGAATTTCAGCCCAAATGACATTCAATTGTACTTAAAAATTAAATATTTGGTACAAAATAACGAAAAAAAAATATTTAATAGCAAAAATTACAACCAAACCGTGTGTTTTGGCACCACAATTCAATTTTTTGATATTTTAATTGTTCAAAATGTGGGTAAAATGCACAATTTTACCCCACGCAATAAAAAAATTCACGTAAAAATTTTAAATTTGTTCGAAATAATGGTTAATAGACAAGTTTAAACAAAACTTGTCTATTTTACCGTTATTTTCAAAAAAATATTAATTTTTTACGTGCATTTTCATGTTGCGTGGGATAAAACGGTCCATTTTACCCAAATTTTGGTTAATTGGAATATACAAAAATAGATTTGTGGTGATAAAACACACGCTTTGGTAGTATTTTTTGCTAATTTATATTTTTTTTTTGTATTTTTATTCATTCTTGGTCTATTTTAACGTCATTTAGAACAATTAATACCAAAATCCTACCAAAGTGTGTTTTATCACCACTAAAGCGTGTGTTTTATTACCACAACACAATTTTTTGATATTTAAATTGTTCAAAATGTAGGGTAAATGCACAATTAAACCCTACTTAATATAAGAAAGCACGTAAAAATTTAAAATTTGGTTTGAAATAACGGTAAATCGCCAAGTTTACACAAAACTTATAAGTTTTACCGTTATTTCGAACAAGATATAAAATTTTTATTTAAATTTTATTTTGCGCTGGGTTGAATGGTCCATTTTACCGATAGTTTGGACAATTTTAATAAAAAAAAATTGAAATGTGGTGATAAAACACACACTTTGGTAGTAATTTTTGCTTATATACATTTTTTTGTGTTTTTATCTATTTGTCCATTTAACGTCATTTTGAAAAATTAATACCCAAAAATTCTACCAAAGTGTGTTTGATTACCACAACTCAATTGTTTCATATTTTAATTGTTCAAAATGTCGGTTAAATGAAGAATTTCATCCCAAATGACATTAAATTGCAATTAAAAATTAAATATTTGGTTCAAAATAACACAAAAAAAATATTAATAAGCAAAAATTTCTACCAAACCGTGTGTTTTGTCACCACAGTTCAATTTTTTGATATTTAAATTGTTCAAAATGTGGGTGAAATGCAGAATTAAATCCCACGCAATGTAAAAATGCACGTTTAAAATACGAATTTGGTTCAAAATAACGAGAAGTTTACTCAAAACCTGTCTGTTTTACCGTTATTTCAAACAAAATATTAAATTTTTACGTGCATTTTAATGTTGAGCGGGGTTAAATTGTTCATTTCGCCCAAATTTTGGACAAGTACAATATACAGAAAATTGAATTGTGGTGATAAAACACACGCTTTGGTAGTTATTTTTGCTAATTTATATTTTTTTGTGTTTTAATTCTTTATTTGTCCATTTGAACGTCATTTTTACCAATTAATACCAAAGTTCTACCAAAGTGAGGTTTATTACCACATCCCAATTGTTTCATATTGACATTGTTTAAAATGTCGGTTTAATGGACAGTTTCAGCCCAAATGACATTAAATGCACTTAAAAATTAAATATTTGATTCAAAATAACACAAAAAATAATAATAAGCGAAAATTACTACCAAAGCGTGTCTTTTATCACCACAATTCAATTTTATTATATTTTAATTGTTCAAAATTTTTGTAAAATGCACATTTCAGCCCCACGCAATAAACAAATGCACGTAAAAATTTAAAATTTAGTTCCCAATAACAGTTAATAGACAAGTTTAAACAAAACTTGTCTATTTAACCGTTATTTTGAACAAAATATTAAATGTTTATGTGCGTTATTATGTTGCGTGGGGTTATATTGTCCATTTTTCCCAAAATTTGAACAATGAGAATATACCAAAATAGATTTGTGGTGATAAAACACACGCTTTGGTAGTAATTTTTGCTAATTTATTTTTTTTTGTAATTTTATTTATAATTTGTCCATTTGAACGTCATTTTAAACAAGTTATACCAAAATTCTATCAAAGTTTATTTTATCACCACAACTCAATTGTTTTATATTTAAATTGTTCAAAATGTCGGTTAAATGGATTATTTCTTCCCAAATGACATTAAATTGCACTTAAAAATTAAAAATTTGGTTCATATTAACGGAAAAACGACAAATTTTGTGTCAACTTGTCTATTTACCGTTATTTCAATTTGAATATTTAATTTTTAGGTGCAATTTTATGTTACTTGGGTGACATTCTCCATTTACCCATTATTTTGTTTAGAGTATTGTACATATTGTTCAAAATGACGTTCAAATGGACAAATAATAAACAAAAACACAAAAAAATATTATTTATCAAAAAATACTACCAAAGCGTGTGTTTTGTCACCACAATTCAATTTTTTGATATTTAAATAGTTCAAAATGTGGTTAAAATAAAAATTTTAACCCCACGCAATATTAAAATGCACGTAGAATGTAAAACTTGGTTCGAAATAAAGATAAACAGACAAGTTTACAAAAAATTGTTATGTTTTACCATTATTTCGAACAAAATATTAATTTTTACGTGCATTATTATGTTCCGTAGGGTCAAATGGTCCATTTTACCCACATGTTGGACAATTTAAATACTGTTCCGTTTTTCCCTAGCAGGGATTCAAACCACTCTTCGGCTCGATCACTGGATTGTGAAAAATTAAACTACTTGCTTATTTTTCACTATAACTTTTATTTAATAAACACCACAAATCACTTTCACAGTACTTTTCCTTTAGTGTTTCTTTTACTATTTCACTATTTCACTCTTTATTAGTTTTTCCCGATTTTAATTTATCGCTTTCCCAATTCAGACTGAAAGTTTATGCTTTTTCCTCGCGTATTTATACTCATTTTGCCCGCTTCTCGGTCAAAGTAGAATTTTCCATTTATTTATTATTTCGTCTGTATACTGCGATTCATGCTGGTTTCCAAATACGAGCTTAATACTTCTATTCAATCATAGATGTCACCCGTGTCCGTAACACTACCCTCCGCCCAAACCTATTCGTCCCGAACAGGAGCCAATTCCCTTCCTCTATAGAGAGCCAACCTTTCCAAATGTACAACCTTTGGTTTTCCTCGGATGCCCTTCTGAATTCGGTAAATTACATCTTTGAATTTTGTTATCACCTTGTATGGTCCTTCCCAGCTAGGTGGCAGTTTTGGAGATAAGCCTCTCTTCCGTTGCAAGTTGTGAAGCCAGACTAACTGCCCTTCTTCGAATCCTCTATTATTTGCACGGATGTCATATCGTGCCTTCATCCTATCACTTGAAATTTGTATCCTTTCTCTGACAAATCTGTGTATCTCGTCGATATCTTCCTTCAATTTATCGACGTACGCTTGTCCACACAAAGCTGTCGTAGGAATCGCCCCAAACTTCAGGTCTCCAGGTTATCTTAAATTATGTCCAAAAACGATGGTAGCTGGTGTTGTTCCCGTTGTATCATGTGTTGCTGACCGATATGCCACTAGGAACAGTGGAATATTTTTATCCCAATTACGCTGGTTCCCATCAACGGTTTTTTTTAAAAATTCTTCTAACGTAGCATTAAACCGTTCAACCATGCCGTCTGACTGAGGATGGAAAGGTGTTGTTCTTGTTTTATTGATCCCCAATAATTGACACATTTTCTGGAACACCACTGACTCAAAATTGCGGCCTTGATCCGAATGCAGTTCCATAGGTACCCCGTATCGACTTATCCAATTATTTACCACGGCGTTAGCGATTGTTGTGGTTTCTTGGTTCGGTATTGGATAGACTTCAGGTCACTTACGTAAATAATCCATCACCACTAAAACATACTTGTTTCCACTTTCGCCGGTAGGAAATGGACCTGCAATATCCATAGTGAACCGCTCAAATGGTGCTCCGCTATTATACTGCTGCATTTTCCCATGGCTTCGTTTTGCAGGACCCTTAACTGCCATGCATTGATCACATTTTTGACACATTTTTGACTGCCCAGTAAAATCTTTCGTGGACTTTTGCCAGAGTCTTATTGATTCCTAGATGGCCACCACTGGTTCCCTCGTGATATTCCCTCAAAATTTCTGGAATTCGGATTCTCGGTACCACCACCAATGATTGTCTATTTCTACCATCGGAACTTTCCCAGATTCGTTTTAAACAACCGTCTTCGATTACCAGACTATCCCATTGAGCCCAATATGCCTTAACTATAGGGCTCTTATCAGCTATCTCCTTCCATAATGGTCTGTGCTGATCTTCCACGAATTTTAATATGATCGATAGATCAGGATCTTTGGATTGCTCCTTTCTGATTTCTTCGTTGGTCCACTCATCGGATGGAAACACTTGTATAAGTCTTACGTCAATGACATGTTCCTTACTCTCCACTCGACCACAATGTTTGCAATCGACGGGACACGGTCGTCTTGACAGAGCATCTGCATTACCGTGAGCACTTCCTTTCCGATGTTGGATGGTATAATCGAAGCAACCCAATCTTTCGATCCACCGGGCTATCTGTCCTTCCAGATTCTTAAACTGAAACAGCCATGTAAGAGCACCATGATCTGTCTTTATGAGAAATGACTGGCCATAAGGATACTTCCGAAAATGCGCTAAACATTGTACTATGGCCAACAGCTCTCTCCTTGTTACACAATAATTTCGCTCCGGCTTTGATAAAACTTTCGAAAGATATGTTATAACCCGTTCTTGCCCATCTAAAAAAAAAGTTAAGTTGATGTGGCTGCTATCGCACACTTAGACCAAATTTGATCCGTTGTGATACCACTCTATACGGCTATAGATCCGAGTCTTTCCGTAGAGCCATCTGCGCATTGCATAGCTCCATGTCAGTCCTATAGTACTGACATTGAAGATGGGTCGGCCCAAGGATTCTAAACACGACAGAGGATCCAGATTATGTTTATTTTTCACCACCGATCGCACCGCCCAAACGATCGAAGATGAAAAACCCATTTTGCATCCTGCCTCGAATCGGATTCGAACCCGGTACCTCCCGCTCCAAGTGCCGCAGCTTTAACCACTGCGCCACCTGGGCGGTTTGCCCATCTATTTCTTGAGACAAAACCCCTCCAATACCATTATTACTTGCATCAGTATCCACGATGAATCTTCGATTTGGTACTGGGTATGCAAGTATTGGCGCTGTGCACAACCGCTTCTTCAACTCGCTGAACGCTTCTTCATGCTGTTTATTCCATTGCAATGGCTTGTTCTTTTGCGTTAATTCATGTAAGCTTTTCGCAACGTCAGCAAATCCCGGTACGAATCGTTGGTAGTACGTGCAAAGCCCTACAAAACTTCTCAGATCGTGTAAGTTCTGTGGGTTTGGCCAATCCTTGATAGCTGAGATTTTATCCTCATCTGTATGTATACCACTCCTTGTTATCTTATGTTCCAAATATTTAACTTCGTTGCGGAACAAGGCACACTTCTTTAGACTCAATTTTAACCCTGCTGAATGAATCCGCTCGAACACTTCGCCCAGGTTTTGCAGATGTTCCTTGAAGTTTTTACCCATAACTATGATGTCATCTAGGTATACCAAGCACGTTTTCCAATGAAACCCTTTCAGCACTCGGTCCATTAGCCTTTCAAATGTCGCAGGAGCGTTACATAATCCAAACGGCATAACGTTAAATTGCCACAATCCGTAACTCACACTGAACGCCGTTTTCTCTTTATCTTCTTCTGCGACTACCACCTGCCAATATCCACTTTGTAGATCCAATGTGGAACTTATGGATTATGCACCCGCCAACGTATCCAATGTATCATCAATTCTCGGTAACGGATAACTGTCCTTCTTAGTGATCGAATTGAGTTTTCTATATACGACGCAAAATCTCATGCTGCCATCTTTCTTCTGCACCAATACCACAGGTGAACTCCATGGACTAGTCGATTGCTCAATCAACCCTGCGGTTTGCATATCCGTTACCATGCGATCCACTTCTGATTGTTTTGCCAATGGTAATCTTCTTGGAGCTTGTTGAATTGGCATTGCTGTCTCGGTGTCGATCCGGTGTTTAACTAAGTTCGTTCTACCATTTTCTTCGGGAGCACCACAGAAAATGGACGTGTATTTTTCCAACAACACTTTTGCAGCTAGTTTTTGTTCTGGACTTAGTTGTTCTGTCCACTTCTGTGTCTATTCTTCCATGATTTTCTGCTGCCGTTGAACTTTAGCCTTAACACTCGGATTCATTTCTATCGTGGATATTTCTTCGCATCTACCAATAAAAGTCCCCTTTTTGATGGTTTTAGTCTTGTCCGATTAGTTGAGAACCCTCAATGGTATTCTATTGTCACGATCCGGTTTTATCAATGCTTTACCAAGCATTATTTCTCATACTTGTTGTTCTTCGTCACTGGCTTCTACAACCCACAACTTTCGTGTCCCAGGACCTTTATCCAATTTACCCCAAATAACTGTTTCTGAGCGTGGTGGCAGCTTTGTTCGATGGTCCAACATAACTCGCCTGACGATTGGCTCTTTGCTATCCAATTGTAACGGCAGCTCAACACTACCAAAACTTAGTGTTTCTTTTCCCACATTCAACACAAATTTGTTCTTCTTCATGAAGTCCATACCCAAAATAACTTCATCTACAATATCGGCCACCAAAACTTCGTGACAGAAGTTTCTGTTTCCAATTCGTATGGTCACTTCCTTATTTCCTTTGATCTCTGCACATACAAAAATTGAGTTGTGGTGATAAAACACACGCTTTGGTAGTAATTTTTGCTAATTTATATTTTTTTTGAACTTTTTTCATTATTTGTCCATACATTCATTTTGAACGTCATTTTAAACAAAAAATACCAAAATTTTACCAAAGTTAATTTTATAACCACAACTCAATTGTTTCTTATTAATATTGTTCAAAATATCGGTAAAATGGAGAATTTCACCCCAAATGACATAAAATTGAACTTAAAAATAAAATATTTGGTTGAAAAGAACGGTAAAATCGACAAGTTTTGTGTGAACTTGTCTATTTACCGTTATTTTGATTAAAATATTTAATTTTGAGTTGCAATTTTAAGCATTCGGAGTGAAATTCTCCATTCACCCAATTTTATTAAGATTTTGGTACATGTCGTTCAAAATGACGTAAAAATGGACAAATAACGAACAAAAACACAAAAAAAAATAATAAGCAACAATTACTACCAAAGCGTGTGTTTTGTCATCTCAACCCAATTTTTTGATATTTAAATAGTTCAAAATATGGGTTAAATGCACAATTTGACCCCAAGCAATATAAAAATGCACGTAAAAATTAAAAATTTGGTTCGAAATAACGGGAAATAGACAAGTTAACACAAAACTTGTCTGTTTTACCGTTATTTCAAGCAAAGTATTAAATTTTTACGTGCATTTTTATGTTGTGCGGGGGTAAATGGTCCATTTTATCTACATCTTAGACAATTGAAATATAAAAAAATTGAGCTGTGGTGATAAAACACACGCTTTGGTAGGAATTTTTGCTGATTTATATTTTTTGTGTTTATTCATTATTTGTCCATTTGAACGTCATTGTGAACAATAAATACCAAAATTCCACCAATGTGTGTTTTATCACAACCACTTAATTGTCTCATATTGAAATTGTTCAAAATGTCGGTTAAATGAAGAATTTTAGTCCAAATGAATGATAAATTGCACTTTAAAATTAAAAATTTGGTTCAAATAACACAAAAAAAAATATAAATAAGCAAAAATTACAACCAAACCGTGTGTTTTGTCACCACAATTTAATTATTTTATAATTGAATCGTTCAAAATGTGGCTAAAATGCACAATATAACCCCATGCAATACAAAAATGCACGTAAACATTTAAAATTTGGTTCGAAATAACGATAAATAGACAATTTTACACAAAACTTGTCTGTTTTACCGTTATTTCGAACAAAATATTAAATTTTTACGTGCGTCCACGGGGTTAAATGGTCCATTTTACCCACATTTTGGACAATTGAAATATACAAAATAGATTTGTGATGATAAAACACACGCTTTGGTAATAAGTTTTTTTAATTTATATTTTGTTTGCATTTTGATTCATTATTTGTCCATTTGAACGTCATTTTAAACAATAAATATCAAAATTCTACCAAAATTAATTTTATTATCACAACTCAATTGTTTCATATTTAATTTTTTCAAAATGTTGGTTAAATGGAGAATTTCAGCCCAAATAACATTAAATGGCACTTAAAAGTTAAATATTTGGCTCAAAATAACACAAAAAAAAATATTAATGACAAAAAATTACTACCAAAGCGAGTGATGTGTCACCACGATCCAATTTTTTAATTTTTAAATTGTTCAAAATTTGGGTAAAATAAACAATTTAACCCCACGCTTTATTCAAATGCACGTAAAAATTTAAAATTCGGTTCGAAATAATTGTGAATAGACAAGTTTAAACAAAATTTTTCTATTTTACCATTATCGTGAACAAAATATTTAATTTTCACGTGCATTTTTATGTTGCGTGGGGTTATATTGTAAATTTTTTCCAAAATTTGAACAATTGGAATATACAAAAATAGTAGTGATAAAACACACGCTTTGATAAAAATTTTTGCTTATTTATATTTTGTTTGTATTTTTATTCATTATTTGTCTAACGTCATAGTGAACAAGTTATACCAAAATTCTACCAAGTTAATTTTATTACCACAACTCAATTGTTTTATATTTAAATTGTTCAAAATGTTGGTTTAATGAGAATTTCAGCCCAAATAACATTAAATTGCACTTAAAAATTAAATATTTGGCTCCAAATAAAACAAAAAAAAATATTAATGAGCAAAGATTACTACCAAAGCGAGTGTTGTGTCACCACAATCCAACTTATTTATAAATTTAATTGTTCAAAGTGTGGGTAAAATGCAAAATTTAATCCACGCTTTATTAAAATGCACGAAAAAATTTATAATTTGGTTGAAAATAACGGTAAATAAACAAGTTTGTACAAAACTTGTTTATTTTACCGTTATTGTGAACAAAAATTTGAATTTGTACGTGCATTTTTATGTTGCGTGGGGTTATTTTGTCCATTTTTCCCAAAATTTGAACAATTGGAATTTACAAAAATAGATTAGTGGTGTTTTTTGTTAATTTATATTTTGTTTAACAATTGGAATTTACAAAAATAGATTAGTGGTAATTTTTGTTAATTTATATTTTGTTTGTATTTAAATTCATAATTTGTCTATTTTAACGTCATTGTAATTAAGTCATACCAAAATTTTACCAAAGTTAATTTGATCACCACAACTCAATTGTTTCATATTTAAATTGTTCAAATTGTCGGTAAAATGGAGAGTTTCACCCCAAATGACATAAAATTGGACTTTAAAATTAAATATTTAATTCATAATAACGGTTAAAATGACAAGTTTTGTTTCAACTTTTCTATTCACCGTTATTTCGATTAGAATATTAAATTTTAAGGTGCAATTTAATATTTTTTAGGGGAAAATTCTCCATTAACCCATTATTTTGTAAAGATTTTGGTACATATCGTTCAACATGACGTTCAAATGGACAAATAATGAACAAAAACACAAAAAATATTATTAAGCAAAAATAACTACCACAGCGTATGTTTTGTCACCACAGTTCAATTTTTTTATATCTAAATTGTTAAAAATGCGGGTTAAATGCAAATTTTAACCCCCACGCAACATCAAAATGCACTTAAAAATTTTAAAATTTGGTTCGAAATAACGACAAATAGACAAGTTTACACAAAACTTGTCTGTTCTACTACCATTATTTCGAACAAAATAGTAAATTTTACGTGCAATTTTATGTTGCGCGGAGTTAAATGGTCCAATTAACCCTCAAATTGAACAATTAAAATATAAAAAAAATTGAGTTGTGATGATAAAACACACGTTTTGGTAGTATTTATTGCACAACTAAGCCCCCACGCAATATGAAAATGCCCTTAAAAATTTAAAATTTGGTTCGAAATAACAATTAATAGACAAGTTTAAACAAAAGTTGCACGTTATTTCGGAAAAAATTTTAAATTCTTACGTGCCTTTTTATGTTGCGCTGAGTTTAATGGTCCATTTTCCCCTCATTTTGGATAATTGAAATATACGAAATAGATTTGTGATGATAAAACACACGCTTTGGTAGTAATGTTTGCTAATTTATATTTTTTTTGTGATTTTATTCATTATTTGTCCATTTGAATGTCATTTTGAACAATAAATACCAAAACTCTACCAAAGTGTGTATTATCACCACAACTCAATTGTTTTAATTTGTAATAGTTCGAAATGTCGGTTAAATGAAGAATTTCAGCCCAAATGACATTAAATTGCACTTGAAAATTATATATTTGGTTCAAAATATTACAAAAAAAAATATAAATAAGCAAAAATTACTACCAAAGCGTGTGTTTTTTCACCACAATTCAATTTTTTATATTTAAATTGTTCAAAATGTGGGTAAATTGCACAATTTAACCCCACGCTATATTAATATGCACGTAAAAATTTAAAATTTGGTTCGAAATAGCGGTTAATAGACAAGTTTATACAAATTGGTCTATTTTACCATTATTTTGAACAAAATATTAAATTTTTACGTGCATTTTTATGTTGCGTGGGGTTATATTGTCAATTTTTCCCAAAATTTGAACAATTGGAATATACAAAAATAGATTTGTGGTGATAATACTCACGTTTCGATAGAAATTTCTTCTAATTAATATTTTGTTTGTATTTGTATTCATTACTTGTCCATTTTAACGTCATTTTGAACAAGTAATACCCAAAATTCTACCAAAGTTAATTTTATTATTACAACTCAATTGTTTCATATTTAATTTGTTCAAAATGTCGGTTAAATGGAGAATTTCAGCCCAAATAACATTGAATTGCACTTAAAAACTAAATATTTGGCTCAAAATAACACAAAAAAATATTAATGAGCAAAAATTATTTATAGTTAAATGGATTTCCCTTTTTTTTTCTCTTTTTGTGTACTTTCGTCACTTGTTTTAAATATAAAAAACACAATGTTTATTTTTGTATAAACTTTCTTATAGTGGCGATTTTTGTAAATTTTATTTGGTGAATGTCGGTTTCGATATTTAATCATCGTCAGTTCACTTTATACTAGTTACATTTTTCTTAAACTATGTTCTTATATTCTATTATCTATGAGTTAGTAATTGTTTTATTGCTATTGTTATGAATTATTAAGTCGTAAATTTTGTTGGTTTTTGTGTTTAATTTTTCATTGAGTATATTTATATTATTTTTGTGGGTGTAGATTTCAAGTTCTTCTAGTCGGTCTAAAATTGGTCCTTTATTACATTTGTGCATGATGGTTAAATTTGTGTTTAAGTCGGTGTAATTGTGTTTTTCGTTTTTTATGTGTAATGCATAATTTGATTTTGTGTCTTTGTTGGTTATGTCTTTTATGTGTTCTTTAAATCTAATTTGGAATGATCTACCCGTTTGTCCAATGGTTTATTTTGGGCAGTCATTACAAGTTATTTTATATACGCCTGTATCCGTTTCTTGCTGGTTTGTTTTAACTTTGAGTTTTGTTTCTAATTTGTTGTTGTTTTTATATGCAGCTGTGTAACCGAAGTTTTTAAAGGTTTTTTGTATTAATTTGTGGGTTGTTTATTTGTATTCTAAACTGATGTATTTTTTGTTATTATTATTTCATTGCTATTTAAAGTGGTCATAAGTTTCTGTTGTTTTTTTGCTATGTGTTTATTGTTAATTTTGTTGTGGAAAAGCGTTGTGGAAAAACCGTTTTTTGTAGCTATGTGTTTTATGTTTTCTAGTTCTTTATCATAATTAATTTTGTTCATAGGTATGGTGTTAAGTCTGTTGATCATATGATCATATGCTGATGTTTTATGTTGGTATGGATGGTGTGAACTGTTGTGTATGGTTTGGTCAATTTGTGTAGGTTTTCTAAATATTTTAAATTTGTGTTCGGAATGGTCATTTGTTATTGTTAGATCTAAAAATTTGATTTTTTTATTCGTTTCTATTTCTAATGTAAATTTGATGTTTGGTTTTCTACTGTTTATTAATTGGTGTAAGTTGTCTAATTGGCTTTTTGTTCTTTTGAATAGTATTATTATATCGTCTACATATCTGTACCAATAAATGATGTTTTTTCGGTTTTTGTTATTATTGTTTATTATATATCTGTTTTCGAAGTCATTCAAGTATATTTCGGCTAACGTACCTGATAGTGGGCTTCCCATTGGTAAACCTTCTCTATGTTTATAATATTCATTACTGTGCGTAAAATAAAACACAACAATTTAATAAAAGATTTGAAAACCAAGAAATTAGTTTATTAGAAAAAGGTTTAAAATTTTGTACACATCCAACAAACAAAGTTAATGAACAAAATAAACACTTATTACATATTGAAAATGTTAAATTTAAAACAAAAATTAATGACCAACAAGAAATAAGAGCAATAAACATCAATGAAATTACAAATAATAACAAAGTTCAAAATAAAAATGTGAAAAAAAACAATAAAGACTTTAATATTAACAATGAAATAAAAACAATAAAAACCATTAAAAATAAAATAAAACAAAACAATGCAACAATAACCAAAGCAGATAAAGGAAACACCATAGTTATTATGAAAACATATGAATATATAAACAAAATAAACCAGTATATAGAAAACAACAACATAGAAAAATTGGAAACTGACCCTACAAGTGAATTCAACAAGAACATTAAACAAATAATCAACAAATCAAACAACGTATTAAGCGACAAGAACATAAGATACAACAAAGTAATGAAACCAGAAGCACCGAGCATAAAAGGATTACCAAAATAACATAAAAAAGGTTTGCCAATAAGACCATTAATAAATTTCACAACGGCACCTACTTATAAAATAACTAGTCATATTAAAAAAATGTTAAAACAATATATAAAATTAGACAATAATAACTTAACGTTAAAAAATAACATAGAATTAGTTTACAAAATAGAATGAATAACCATACCACATAACGCATACTTAGCTTCATTTGACATCACCAACATGTACACGAACATACCAATAAGCGAAACAATAGAAATAACAAAAAACCTACTAATAAAAAACGGACTAAAAACAATAGAAATAACAGAAATAAAAGAATTACTAACTGAAATAACAAACCAAAATTATTTTACGCACAATAATTTTAATTGTTCAAAATGTGGGTAAAATGCAAAATTTTACCTCACGTAATATTAAAATACACGTAACAATTTAAAATTTTGTTCGAAATAACGGGAAATAGACAAGTTTAAACAAAACTTGTCTATTTTACCATTATTTTGAACAAAATATTAAATTTTCACTTGAATTTTAATGTTGCGTGGGGTTAAATGATCCATTTTACCAAAATTTTGGACAATTGGATTATACAAAAATAGATTTGTGGTGATAAAACACACGCTTTTGTAGTATTTTTTGTTATTTATATTTTGCTAGTGTTTTTATTCATTATTGGTCCATTAAAACGTCACTTTGAAAGTTTTTACCCAAAATTCTACCAAAATGTGTTATATCACCACAACTCAATTTATTTCATTAAAATGGTTCAAAATGTCGGTTTAATGAAGAATTTTACCCCAAATGACATTTGATTGCTTTTTAAAATTATATATTTGGTTCAAATAACACAAAAAAAAATATTAATAAGCAAAAATTACAACCAACCCGTGTGTTTTGTCAACACAATTCAATTATTATTTTATAATTGAATCGTTCAAAATGTGGCTAAAATGCACAATATAACCCCATGCAATATATAAATGCACGTTAAAATTTAAAATCTGGTTCAAAATAACGGTAAATAGACAAGTTTACACAAAACTTGTCATTATTATCGTTATTTCGAACAAAATATTAAATTTTTACGTGCATTGTTATGTTGCGCGGGGTTGAATGGTCCATTTTACCCACATTTTGGACAATTAAAATATACAAAACAGATTTGTGATGATTAAACACACACTTTGGTAGTAATTATTGGTAATATATATTTTTCTTGTGTTTTAATTAATTATTTGTCCATTTGAACGTCATTTTGAACAATAAATACCAAAACTCTACCAAAGCGTGTTATATCACTCCAACTTAATTGTTTCATACTTAAATTGTTCAAAATGTCGGTTAAATGGAGAATTTCCGCCCAAATGACATTAAATTGCACTTAAAAAATAAATATTTGATTCAAAATAACACGAAAAAATATAAGTTAGCAAAAATTACTACCAAAGCGTGTGTTTTGTCACCACAATTCAATTTCTTTATATTAAAATTGTTCAAAAAGCGGGTAAAATGCAAATTTTTTACCCCAAGCATTATAAAAATGCACGTAAAATATTAAATTTGGTTCGAAATAACGAAAAATAGACAAGTTTACACAAAACTTGTCTGTTTTACCGTTATTTAAAACAAAATATTTAATTTTAACGTGCATTTTTATGTTGTGCGGGGTAAAATGGTCCATTTTACCCACATTTTGAACAATTGAAATATAAAAAAATTTAGTTGTGTATTAATTGCTAATTTATATTTTTTTTTGTCTTTTTAAACCTTATTTGTCCATTTGAACGTCATTTTGAACAATAAATACCAAAATTCTATTAAAATGTGTTTTATCACCACATCTCAATTGTTTTATATTAAAATTATTTAGAATGTCGGTTAAATGGAGAATTTCAGCCCAAATGAGATTCAATTGTACTTCAAAATTAAATATTTGGTTCAAAATAACGCAAAAAAAATATTTAATAGCAAAAATTACTACCAAAGCGTGTGTTTTGTCACCACAATTCAATTTTTTGATATTTAAATTGTTCAAAATGTGGGTAAAATGAACAATTTAACCCCACGCAATAAAAAAATTCACGTAAAAATTTTAAATTTGTTCGAAATAACGGTTTATAGACAAGTTTAAACAAAACTTGTCTATTTTACCGTTATTTTGAAAAAAAAATTAATTTTTTACGTCCATTTTAATGTTGAGTGGGATAAAACGGTCCATTTTACTCAAATTTTGGACAATTGGAATATACAAAAATAGATTTGTGGTGATAAAACACACGCTTTGGTAGTATTTTTTGCTAATTTATATTTTTTTTTGTATTTTTATTCATTCTTTGTCTATTTTAACGGTATTTAGAACAATTAATACCAAAATCCTACCAAAGTGTGTTTTATCACCACTAAAGCGTGTGTTTTATTACCTCAACACAATTTTTTGATATTTAAATTGTTCAAAATGTAGAGTCAATGCACAATTAAACCCCACGCAATATTAGAAAGCACGTTAACATTTAAAATTTGGTTCGAAATAACGGTAAATAGCCAAGTTTACACAAAACTTGTAAGTTTTACCGTTATTTCGAACAAGATATACAATTTTTACGTAAAAATTGTATAATTATACAATTTTTACGTAAATTTTACGTAAATTGAAATGTGGTGATAAAACACACACACTTTGGTAGTAATTTTTGCTTATATACATTTTTTTGTGTTTTTATCTATTTGTCCATTTAACGTCATTTTGAACAATTAATACCCAAAAGTTCTACCAACGTGTGTTTTATTACACTACCAAACCGTGTGTTTTGTCATGACAATTCAATTTTTTGATATTTTAATTGTTCAAAATGTGGGTGAAATGCACAATTAAATCACACGCAATGTAAAACTGCACGTTTAAAATACGAATTTGGTTCAAAATAACGGGAAGTTTACTCAAAACCTGTCTGTTTTACCGTTATTTCAAACAAAATATTAAATTTTTACGTGCATTTTAATGTTGAGCGGGGTTAAATTGTTCATTTTGCCCACATTTTGGACAAGTACAATATACAGAAAATTGAGTTGTGGTGATAAAACACACGCTTTGGTATTAATTTTTGCTAATTTATATTTTTTGTGTTTTTATTCTTTATTCGTCCATTTGAACGTCATTTTGAACAATAAATACCAAAGTTCTACCAAAGTGAGGTTAATTACCACATCCCAATTGTTTCATATTAACATTGTTTAAAATGTCGGTTTAATGGACAGTTTCAGCCCAAATGGCATTAAATGCACTTAAAAATTAAATATTTGATTCAAAATAACACAAAAAAATATTAATAAGCGAAAATTACTACCAAAGCGTGTCTTTTATCACCACAATTCAATTTTATAATATTAAAATTGTTCAAAATTTTCGTAAAATGCACAATTTAGCCCCACGAAATATAAAAATGTACGTAAAAATTTATAATTTAGTTCCCAATAACAGTTAATAGACAAGTTTAAACAAAACTTGTCTATTTAACCGTTATTTTGAACAAAATATTAAATGTTTATGTGCGTTATTATGTTGCGTGGGGTTATATTGTCCATTTTTCCCAAAATTTGAACAATAAGAATACACCAAAATAGATTTGTGGTGATAAAACACACGCTTTGGTAGCAATTTTTGCTAATTTTTTTTTTTTTTTTGTAATTTTATTTATAATTTGCCCATTTAAACGTAATTAATAATATACCAAAATAGATTTGTGGTGATAAAACACACGCTTTGGTAGTAATTTTTGCTAATTGATTTTTTTTTTGTTATTTTATTCATAATTTGTCCATTTAAACGTTATTTTAAACAAGTTATACCAAAATTCTATCAAAGTTTATTTTATCACCACAACTCAATTGTTTTATATTTAAATTGTTCAAAATGTCGGTTAAATGGATAATTTCTTCCCAAATGACATTAAATTGCACTTAAAAATTAAAAATTTGGTTCGTATTAACGGAAAATCGACAAATTTTGTGTCAACTTGTCTATTTACCGTTATTTCGATTTGAATATTTAATTTTTAGGTGCAATTTTATGTTACTTGGGGTGACATTCTCCATTTACCCATTATTTTGTTTAGAGTTTTGTACATATTGTTCAAAATGACGTTCAAATGGACAAATAATAAACAAAAACACAAAAAAATATTATTTATCAAAAAATACTACCAAAGCGTGTGTTTTGTCACCACAATTCAATTTTTTGATATTTAAATAGTTCAAAATGTGGTAAAAATGAAAATTTGAACCCCACGCAATATTAAAATGCACGTAGAATGTAAAATTTGGTTCGAAATAAAGATAAACAGACAAGTTTACAAAAAATTGTTATGTTTTACCGTTATTTCGAACAAAATATTAATTTTTACGTGCATTTTTTGTTGCGTAGGGTGGTCCAATGGTCCAATAAACCCACATTTTGGACAATTTAAATACTGTTTCGTTTTTTCCTAGAAGAGATTCAAACCACTCTTCGGCTCGATCACTGGATTGTGAATAATTAAACTACTTGCTTATTTTTTATTTTAACTTTTATTTAATAAACACCACAAATCACTTTCACAGTACTTTTCTTTTAGTGTTTCTTTTACTTTTTCACTATTTCACTCTTTATTAGTTTTTTTCCGATTTTAATTTATCGCTTTCCCAATTCAGACTGAAAGTTAATGCTTTCTCCTCGCGTATTTATACTCATTTTGCCCGCTTCTCGGTCAAAGTAGAATTTTCCATTTATTTATTATTTCGCTTGTATACTGCGATTCATGCTGGTTTCCAAATACGAGCTTAATACTTCTATTCAATCATTGATGTCACCCGTGTCCATTACACTACCCTCCGCCCAAACCTATTCGTCCCGAACAGGATCCTATTCCCTTCCTCTATAGAGAGCCAACCTTTCCAAATGTACAACCTTTGGTTTTTCTCGGATGCCCTTCTGAATTCGGTAAATTACATCTTTGAATTTTGTAATCACCTTGTATGGTCCTTCCCAGCTAGGTGGCAGTTTTGGTGATAAGCCTCTCTTCCGTTGCAAGTTGTGAAGCCAGACTAACTGCCCTTCTTCGAATCCTCTATTATTTGCACGGATGTCATATCGTGCTTTCATCCTATCACTTGAAATTTGTATCCTTTCTCTGAAAAATCTGTGTATCTCGTCGATATCTTCCTTCAATTTATCGACGTACGCTTGTCCACACAAAGCTGTCGTAGGAATCGCCCCAAACTTCAGGTCTCCAGGTTATCTTAAATTATGTCCAAAAACGATAGCAGCTGGTGTTGTTCCCGTTGTATCATGTGTTGCTGACCGATATGCCACTAGGAACAGTGGCATATTTTTATCCCAATTACGCTGGTTCCCATCAACGGTTTTTTTTAAAAATTCTTCTAACGTAGCATTAAACCGTTCAACCATGCCGTCTGACTGAGGATGGAAAGGTGTTGTTCTTGTTTTATTGATCCCCAATAATTGACACATTTTCTGGAACACCACTGACTCAAAATTGCGGCCTTGATCCGAATGCAGTTCCATAGGTACCCCGTATCGACTAATCCAATTATTTACCACGGCGTTAGCGATTGTTGTGGTTTCTTGGTTCGGTATTGGATAGACTTCAGGCCACTTACTGAAATAATCCATCACCACTAAAACATACTTGTTTCCACTTTCGCCGGTAGGAAATGGACCTGCAATATCCATAGTGAACCGCTCAAATGGTGCTCCGCTATTATACTGCTGCATTTTCCCATGGCTTCGTTTTGCAGGACCCTTAACTGCCATGCATTGATCACATTTTTGACACATTTTTGACTGCCCAGTAAAATCTTTCGTGGACTTTTGCCAGAGTCTTATTGATTCCTAGATGGCCACCACTGGTTCCCTCGTGATATTCCCTCAAAATTTCTGGAATTCGGATTCTCGGTACCACCACCAATGACTGTCTATTTCTACCATCAGAACTTTCCCAGATTCGTTTTAAACAACCGTCTTCGATTACCAGACTATTCCATTGAGCCCAATATGCCTTAACTATAAGGCTCTTATCAGCTATCTCCTTCCATAATGGTCTGTGCTGATCGCCCACGAATTTTAATATGATCGATAGATCAGGATCTTTGGATTGCTCCTTTCTGATTTCTTCGTTGGTCCACTCATCGAATGGAAACACTTGTATAAGTCTTACGTCAATGACATGTTCCTTACTCTCCACTCGACCACAATGTTTGCAATCGACGGGACACGGTCGTCTTGACAGAGCATCTGCATTACCGTGAGCACTTCCTTTCCGATGTTGGATGGTATAATCGAAGCAACCCAATCTTTCGATCCACCGGGCTATCTGTCCTTCCAGATTCTTAAACTGAAACAGCCATGTAAGAGCACCATGATCTGTCTTTATGAGAAATGACTGGCCATAAAGATACTTCCGAAAATGCGCTAAACATTGTACAATGGCCAACAGCTCTCTCCTTTTTACACAATAATTTCGCTCCGGCTTTGATAAAACTTTCGAAAAATATGCTATAACCCGTTCTTGCCCATCTATTTCTTGAGACAAAACCCCTCCAATACCATTATTACTTGCATCAGTATCCAAGATGAATGTTCGATTTGGTACTGGGTATGCAAGTATTGGCGCTGTGCACAACCGCTTCTTCAACTCGCTGAACGCTTCTTCATGCTGTTTATTCCATTGGAATGGCTTGTTCTTTTGCGTTAATTCATGTATTTTTCGCAACGTCAGCAAATCCCGGTACGAATCGTTGGTAGTACGTGCAAAGCCCTAGAAAACTTCTCAGATCGTGTAAGTTCTGTGGGTTTGGCCAATCCTTGACAGCTGAGATTTTATCCTCATCTGTATGTATACCACTCCTTGTTATCTTGTGTCCCAAATATTTAACTTCGTTGCGGAACAAGGCACACTTCTTTAGACTCAATTTTAACCCTGCTGAATGAATCCGCTCGAACACTTCGCCCAGGTTTTGCAGATGTTCCTTGAAGTTTTTACCCATAACTATGATGTCATCTAGGTATACCAAGCACGTTTTCCAATGAAACCCTTTCAGCACTCGGTCCATTAGCCTTTCAAACGTCGCAGGAGCGTTACATAATCCAAACGGCATAACGTTAAATTGCCACAATCCATAACTCACACTGAACGCCGTTTTCTCTTTATCTTCTTCTGCGACTACCACCTGCCAATATCCACTTTGTAGATCAAAGTGGAAAAAAATCGTGCACCCGCCAACGTATCCAATGTATCATCAATTCTCGGTAACGGATAACTGTCCTTCTTAGTGATCGAATTGAGTTTTCTATATACGACGCAAAATCTCATGCTGCCATCTTTCTTCTGCACCAATACCACAGGTGAACTCCATGGACTAGTCGATTGCTCAATCAACCCTGCGGTTTGCATATCCGTTACCATGCGATCCACTTCCGATTGTTTTGCCAATGGTAATCTTCTTGGAGCTTGTTGAATTGGCATTGCTGTCTCGGTGTCAATCCGGTGTTTAACTAAGTTCGTTCTACCATTTTCTTCGGGAGCACCACAGAAAATGGACGTGTATTTTTCCAACAACACTTTTGCAGCTAGTTTTTGTTCTGGACTTAGTTGTTCTGTCCACTTCTGTGTCTATTCTTCCACGATTTTCTGCTGCCGTTGAACTTTAGCCTTAACACTCGGATTCATTTCTATCGTGGATATTTCTTCGCATCTACCAATAAAAGTCCCCTTTTTGATGGTTTTAGTCTTGTCCGATTAGTTGAGAACCCTCAATGGTATTCTATTGTCACGATCCGGTTTTATCAATGCTTTACCAAGCATTATTTCTCATACTTGTTGTTCTTCGTCACTGGCTTCTACAACCCACAACTTTCGTGTCCCAGGACCTTCATCCAATTTACCCCAAATAACTGTTTCTGAGCGTGGTGGCAGCTTTGTTCGATGGTCCAACATAACTCGCCTGACGATTGGCTCTTTGCTATCCAATTGTAACGGCAGCTCAACACTACTAAAACTTAGTGTTTCTTTTCCCACATTCAACACAAATTTGTTCTTCTTCATGAAGTCCATACCCAAAATAACTTCATCTACAATATCGGACACCAAAACTTCGTGACAGAAGTTTCTGTTTCCAATTCGTATGGTCACTTCCTTATTTCCTTCGATCCCTGCACTTACAAAAATTGAGTTGTGGTGATAAAACACACGCTTTGGTAGTAATTTTTGCTAATTTATATTTTTTTTGAACTTTTTTCATTATTTGTCCATACATTCATTTTGAACGTCATTTTAAACAAAAAATACCAAAATTTTACCAAAGTTAATTTGATCACCACAACTTAATTGTTTCATATTGATATTGTTCAAAATATCGGTTAAATGGAGAATTTCACCCCAAATGACATTAAATTGAACTTAAAAATAAAATATTTGGTTCAAAAGAACGGTAAAAACGACAAGTTTTGTGTGAACTTGTCTATTTACCGTTATTTTGATTAAAATATTTAATTTTGAGTTGCAATTTTATGTATTCGGAGTGAAATTCTCCATTCACCCAATTTTATTAAGATTTTGGTACATGTCGTTCAAAATGACGTTAAAATGGACAAATAACGAACAAAAACACAAACAAAAATAATTAGCAACAATTACTACCAAAGCGTGTGTTTTGTCATCTAAACCGAATTTTTTGAAATTAAAATAGTTCAAAATATGGGTAAAATGCACAATTAGACCCCAAGCAATATAAAAATGCACGTAAAAATTAAAAATTTGGTTCGAAATAACGGGAAATAGACAAGTTAACACAAAACTTGTCTGTTTTACCGTTATTTCAAGTAAAGTATTAAATTTTTACGTGCATTTTTATGTTGTGCGGGGTTAAATGGTCCATTCTACTCAAATTTTGGACAATTGAAATATAAAAAAATTGAGTTGTGGTGATAAAACACACGCTTTGGTAGTAATTTTTGCTAATTTATATTTTTTATGTGTTTTAATTTATTTTTTGTCCATTTGAACGTCATTTTGAACAAAAGATACCAAAATTCTACCAAAGTATGTTTTATCACAACTCAATTTGTGTCATATTCAAATTGTTTAAAATGTTGGTCAAATGAAGAATTTTAGCCAAAATGACATTTTATTGCACTTAATTATTTAATATTTGGTTCAAAATAACACCCAAAAATATTAAAAAGCAAAAATTAATAAGCAAAAATATCGTTCAGAATGACGTTCAAATGGACAAATAATGAACAAAACACAAAAAAAATATAAATTAGCAAAAAATACAACTTGAGCGTGTGTTTTGTCACCAGAACTCAATTTGTTGATATTTCAATTGTTCAAAATGTGGATAAAATGCACAATTTAACACCACGCAATATAAAAGGACGTAAAAAATTTAAATTTGGTTCCAAGTAAAGGTTAATTGACAAGTTTACACAAAAGTTGCCTGTTTTACCGTTATTTCGAACAAAATATTTAATTTTGACGTGAATTTTTATGTTGTGCGGGGTTAAATAGTCTATTTTACCCACATTTTGGACAAATGAAATATAAAAAAATGGAGTTGTGGTGATAAAACATACGCTTTGGTGGAAATTTTTCCTAATTTATATTTTTTTGTGTTTTAATTCATTATTTGTCCATTTGATCGTCATTTTGAACAATTAATACCAAAATTCTACCAAAGTTAATTTTGTTACCACAACTCAATTGTTTTTTTATTAAAATGGTTCAAAATGTCGGTTAAATGGAGAATTTCAGCCCAAATGACATTAAATTGCACTTAAAAACTAAATATTTGATTCAAAATAACACAAAAAAAAATATTAATAAGCAAAACTTACTTTCACAGCGTGTGTTTTGTCACCACAATTCAATTTCTTTATATTAAATTTGTTCAAAATTTGGGGAAAGTGCACAATTCAACCCCACGCAATATAAAAAAGCACGTAAAAATTTTAAAATTTGGTTCGAAATAACGGTTAATAGACAAGTTTTCACAGAACTTGCCTTTTTTACCGTTATATCGAAAAAAATTGTAAATTTTACGTCCATTTTTATGTTGCGCGGGGTTAAATGGTCCATTTTACCCACATTTTGAACAATTGAAATATATAAAATTTGAGTTGTGATGATAAAACACACCCTTTTGGTAGTAATAATTGCTAACTTATAGTTTTTTTGTGTTTTAATTCCTTATTTTACACTTATCATAAAAATGCATGTAAAATTTTTATATTTGGTTCGAAATAATGGTAAATAGACAAGTTGACACAAAAGTTGTTTGTTTTACCATTAGTTCGAACAAAATATTTTATTTTTACGTGCATTTTGATGTTGTGTGGAGTTAAATGGTACATTTTATCCACATCTTAGACAATTGAAATATAAAAAAATTGAGCTGTGGTGATAAAACACACGCTTTGGTAGGAATTTTTGCTGATTTATATTTTTTGTGTTTAATTCATTATTTGTCCATTTGAACGTCATTGTGAACAATAAATACCAAAATTCTACCAATGTGTGTTTTATCACAACCACTTAACGGTCTCATATTGAAATTGTTCAAAATGTCGGTTAAATGAAGAATTTTAGCCCAAATGAATGATAAATTGCACTTTAAAATTAAATATTTGGTTCAAATAACACAAAAAAAATATAAATAAGCAAAAATTACAACCAAACCGTGTGTTTTGTCACCACAATTCAATTATTATTTTATAATTGAATCGTTCAAAATGTGGCTAAAATGCACAATATAACCCCATGCAATACAAAAATGCACGTAAACATTTAAAATTTGGTTCGAAATAACGATAAATAGACAATTTTACACAAAACTTGTCTGTTTTACCGTTGTTTCGAACAAAATATTAAATATTTACGTGCGTCCACGGGGTTAAATGGTCCATTTTACCCACATTTTGGACAATTGAAATATACAAAATAGATTTGTGATGATAAAACACACGCTTTGGTAATAAGTTTTTTTGATTTATATTTTGTTTGCATTTTGATTCATTATTTGTCCATTATTTGTTCATTTAAATTCCAATATGACGTATTGAACAAGTTATACCAAAATTCTACCAAAATTAATTTAATTGCCACAACTCAATTGTTTCATATTTAATTTGTTCAAAATGTTGGTTAAATGGAGAATTTCAGCCCACATAACATTAAATGGCACTTAAAAGTTAAATATTTGGCTCCAAATAAAACAAAAAAAAATATTATTGAGCAAAAATGACTACCAAAGCGAGTGTTGTGTCACCACAATCCAACTTTATTTATAATTAAATTGTTCAAAGTGTGGGTAAAATGCAAAATTTACTCCCACGCTTTATTAAAATGCACGAAAAAATTTTAAATTTGGTTGGAAATAACGGTAAATAGACAAGTTAAAACAAAACTTGTTTATTTTACCGTTATTGTGAACAAAAACTTGAATTTTTACGTGCATTTTTATGTTGCGTGGGGTTATATTGTCCATTTTTCCCAAAATTTGAACAATTGGAATTTACAAAAATAGATAAGTGGTGATAAAACACACGTTTTGATAGTAATTTTTGTTAATTTATATTTTAATTGTATTTTAATTCAAAATTTGTCCATTTTAACGTCATAGTAATCAAGTCATACCAAAATTCTACCAAAGTTATTTTGATCACCACAACTCAATTGTTTCATATTTAAATTGTTCAAATTGTCGGTAAAATGGAGAGTTTCACCCCAAAAGACATAAAATTGGACTTTAAAATTAAATATTTAATTCATAATAACGGTAAAAGTGACAAGTTTTGTTTCAACTTTTCTATTCACCGTTATTTCGATTAGAATATTAAATTTTAAGGTGCAATTTTATATTATTTGGGGTGAAATTCTCCATTTACCCATTATTTTGTTAAGATTTTGGTACATTTCGTTCAACATGACGTTCAAATGGACAAATAATGAACAAAAACACAAAAAAATATTATTAAGCAAAAATAACTACCACAGCGTATGTTTTGTCACCACAGTTCAATTTTTGTTATATTTAAATTGTTAAAAATGCGGGTTAAATGCAAATTTTAACCCCACGCAACATCAAAATGCACTTAAAAATTTTAAAATTTGGTTCGAAATAACGACAAATAGACAAGTTTACACAAAACTTGTCTGTTCTACCATTATTTCGAACAAAATAGTAAATTTTACGTGCAATTTTATGTTGCGCGGAGTTAAATGGTCCAATTAACCCTCAAATTGAACAATTAAAATATAAAAAAATTGAGTTGTGATGATAAAACACACGTTTTGGTAGTATTTATTGCACAACTAAGCCCCACGCAATATGAAAATGCCCTTAAAAATTTAAAATTTGGTTCGAAATAACAATTAATAGACAAGTTTAAACAAAAGTTGCACGTTATTTCGGAAAAAATATTAAATTCTTACGTGCCTTTTTATGTTGCGCTGAGTTTAATGGTCCATTTTCCCCTCATTTTGGATAATTGAAATATACGAAATAGATTTGTGATGATAAAACACACGCTTTGGTAGTAATGTTTGCTAATTTATATTTTTTTTGTGATTTTATTCATTATTTGTCCATTTGAATGTCATTTTGAACAATAAATACCAAAACTCTACCAAAGTGTGTATTATCACCACAACTCAATTGTTTTAATTTGTAATAGTTCGAAATGTCGGTTAAATGAAGAATTTCAGCCCAAATGACATTAAATTGCACTTGAAAATTAAATATTTGGTTCAAAATATTACAAAAAAAAATATTAATAAGCAAAAATTACTACCAAACCGTGTGTTTTTTCACCACAATTCAATTTTTTATATTTAAATTGTTCAAAATGTGGGTAAAATGCATAATTTAACCCCACGCAATATAAATATGCACGTAAAAATTTAAAATTTGGTTCGAAATAGCGGTAAATAGACAAGTTTATACAAATTGGTCTATTTTACCATTATTTTGAACAAAATATTAAATTTTTACGTGCATTTTATGTTGCGTGGGGTTATATTGTCAATTTTTCCCAAAATTTGTACAATTGGAATATACAAAAATAGATTTGTGGTGATAAAACTCACGTTTTGATAGAAATTTCTTCTAATTAATATTTTGTTTGTATTTTAATTCATTATTTGTCCATTTTAACGTCATTTTGAACAAGTAATACCCAAAATTCTACCAAAGTTAATTTTATTATTACAACTCAATTGTTTCATATTTAATTTGTTCAAAATGTCGGTTAAATGGAGAATTTCAGCCCAAATAACATTGAATTGCACTTAAAAATTAAATATTTGGCTCAAAATAACACAAAAAAATATTAATGAGCAAAAATTATTTATAGTTAAATGGATTTCCCTTTTTTTTTCTCTTTTTGTGTACTTTCGTCACTTGTTTTAAATATAAAAAACACAATGTTTATTTTTGTATAAACTTTCTTATAGTGGCGATTTTTGTAAATTTTATTTGGTGAATGTCGGTTTCGATATTTAATCATCGTCAGTTCACTTTATACTAGTTACATTTTTCTTAAACTATGTTCTTATATTCTATTATCTATGAGTTAGTAATTGTTTTATTGCTATTGTTATTAATTATTAAGTCGTAAATTTTGTTGGTTTTTGTGTTTAATTTTTCATTGAGTATATTTATATTATTTTTGTGGATGTAGATTTCAAGTTCTTCTAGTCGGTCTAAAGTTGGTCCTTTATTACATTTGTGCATGATGGTTAAATTTGTGTTTAAGTCGGTGTAGTTGTGTTTTTCGTTTTTTATGTGTAATGCATAATTTGATTTTGTGTCTTTGTTGGTTATGTCTTTTATGTGTTCTTTAAATCTTATTTGGAATGATCTACCCGTTTGTCCAATGGTTTATTTTGGGCAGTCATTACAAGTTATTTTATATACGCCTGTATCCGTTTCTTGCTGGTTTGTTTTATCTTTGAGTTTTGTTTCTAATTTGTTGTTGTTTTTATATGCAGCTGTGTAACCGAAGTTTTTAAAGGTTTTTTGTATTAATTTGTGGGTTGTTTTATTGTATTCTAAACTGATGTATTTTTTGTTATTATTATTTCATTGCTATTTAAAGTGGTCATAAGTGGTTGTTGTTTTTTTGCTATGTGTTTATTGTTAATTTTGTCTATAAGCGTTGTGGAAAAACCGTTTTTTGTAGCTATGTGTTTTATGTTTTCTAGTTCTTCCCATCATAATTAATTTTGTTCATAGGTATGGTGTTAAGTCTGTTGATCATATGATCATATGCTGATGTTTTATGTTGGTGTGGATGGTGTGAACTGTTGTGTATGGTTTGGTCAGTTTGTGTAGGTTTTCTCAATATTTTAAATTTGTGTTCGGAATGGTCATTTGTTATTGTTAGATCTAAAAATTTGATTTTTTTATTCGTTTCTATTTCTAATGTAAATTTGATGTTTGATTTTCTACTGTTTATTAATTGGTGTAAGTTGTCTAATTGTCTTTTTGTTCCTTTGAATAGTATTATTATATCGTCTACATATCTGTACCAATAAATGATGTTTTTTCGGTTTTTGTTATTATTGTTTATTATATATCTGTTTTCCAAGTCATTCAAGTATATTTCGGCTAACGTACCTGATAGTGGGCTTCCCATTGGTAAACCTTCTCTATGTTTATAATATTCATTATTGTGCGTAAAATAAAACACAATAATTTAATAAAAGATTTGAAAACCAAGAAATTAGTTTATTAGAAAAAGGTTTAAAATTTTGTACACATCCAACAAACAAAGTTAATGAATAAAATAAACACTTATTACATATTGAAAATGCTATATTTAAAACAAATTTTAATGACCAACAAGAAATAAGAGCAATAATCATCAATGAAATTACAAATAATAACAAAGTTCAAAATAAAAATGTGAAAAAAAAACAATAAAGACTTTAATATTAACAATGAAATAAAAACCAAAAAACCATTAAAAATAAAATAAAACAAAACAATGCAACAATAACCAAAGCAGATAAAGGAAACACCATAGTTATTATGAAAACATATGAATATATAAACAAAATAAACCAGTATATAGAAAACAACAACATAGAAAAATTGGAAACTGACCCTACAAGTGAATTCAACAAGAACATTAAACAAATAATCAACAAATCAAACAACGTATTAAGCGACAAGAACATAAGATACAACAAAGTAATGAAACCAGCAGCACTGAGCATAAAAGGATTACCAAAATTACATAAAAAAGGTATGCCAATCAGACCATTAATAAATTTCACAACGGCACCTACTTATAAAATAACTAGTCATACTAAAAAAATGTTAAAACAATATATAAAATTAGACAATAATAACTTAACGTTAAAAAATAACATAGAATTAGTGAACAAAATAGAATGAATAACCATACCACATAACGCATACTTAGCTTCATTTGACATCACCAACATGTACACGAACATACCAGTAAGCGAAACAATAGAAATAACAAAAAACCTACTAATAAAAAACGGACTAAAAACAATAGAAATTACAGAAATAATAGAATTACTAACTGAAATAACAAACCAAAATTATTTTACGCACAATAATGAATATTATAAACAAAGAGAAGGTTTACCAATGGGAAGCCCGCTATCAGGTACATTAGCCGAAATATACTTGAATGACTTCGAAAACAGATATGTAATAAACAATAATAACAAATACCGAAAAAACATCATTTATTGGTACAGATATGAAGACGATATAATAATACTATTCAAAGGAACAAAAAGACAATTAGACAACTTACACCAATTAATAAACAGTAGAAAACCAAACATCAAATTTACATTAGAAATAGAAACGAATAAAAAAATCAAATTTTTAGATCTAACAATAACAAATGACCATTCCGAACACAAATTTAAAATATTTAGAAAACCTACACAAATTGACCAAACCATACACAACAGTTCGCACCATCCATACCAACATAAAATATCAGCATATAATCATATGAGCAACAGACTTAACACCATACCTATGAACAAAATTAATTATGATGAAGAACTAGAAAACATAAAACACATAGCTACAAAAAACGGTTTTTCCACAACGCTTATAGAAAAAATTAACAATAAACACATAGCAAAAAAACAACAGAAACTTATGACCACTTAAAATATCAATAAAATCAATAATAACAAAAATACATCAGTATAGAATACAATAAAACAACCCACAAATTAATACAAAAAACCTTTAAAAACTTCGGTTACACAGCTGCATATAAAAACAACAACAAATTAGAAACAAAACTCAAAGATAAAACAAACCAGCAAGAAACGGATACAGGCGTATATAAAATAACTTGTAATGACTGCCCAAAATAAACTATTGGACAAACGGGTAGATCATTCCAAATTAGATTTAAAGAACACATAAAAGACATAACCAACAAAGACATAAAATCAAATTATGCATTACACATAAAAAACGAAAAACACAATTACACCGACTTAAACACAAATTTAACCATCATGCACAAATGTATTAAAGGACCAATTTTAGACCGACTAGAAGAACTTGAAATCTACACCCACAAAAATAATATAAATATACTCAATGAAAAATTAAACACAAAAACCAACAAAATTTACGACTAAATAATTAATAACAATAGCAATAAAACAATTACTAACTCATAGATAATAGAATATAAGAACATAGTTTAAGAAAAATGTAACTAGTATAAAGTGAACTGACGATGATTAAATATCGAAACCGATCTTCACCAAATAAAACCTCCAAAAATCGCCACTATAAGAGAGTTTATACAAAAATAAACATTGTGTTTTTTATATTTAAAACAAGTGACGAAAGTAGACAAAAAGAGAAAAAAAAAATGGAAATCCATTTAACTATAAATAAGTTTTGCTCAATAATATTTTTTTGTGTTATTTTGAGCCAAATATTTAATTTTTAAGTGCAATTCAATGTTATTTGGGCTGAAAATTCTCCATTTAACCGACATTTTGAACCAATTAAAAATGAAACCATTGGGTTGTGGTAATAAAATTAACTTTGGTAGAATTTTGGGTATTACTTGTTCAAAATGACGTTAAAATGGACAAATAATGAATAAAAATACAAACAAAATATTAATTAAAAGAATTTCTATCAAAACGTGAGTTTTATCACCACAAATCTATTTTTGTATATTCCAATTGTTCAAATTTTGGGAAAAATGGACAATATAACCCCACGCAACATAAAAATGCACGTAAAAATTTAATATTTTGTTCACAATAACGGTTAAATAAACAAGTTTTGTTTAAACTTGTCTATTTACCGTTACTTCGAACCAAATTTTAATTTTTAACGTGCATATTAATATAACGTGGGGTTAAATTGTGCAATTTACCCACATTTTGAACAATTTAAAAATAAAAAGTTGAATTGTGGTGAAAAAACACACGGTTTGGTAGTAATTTTTGATAATCAATATTTATTTTTTGTGTTATTTTGAACCAAATATTAAATTTTCAAGTGCAATTTAATGTCATTTGGGCTGAAATTCTTCATTAAACCGACATTTGAACAATTTCAAATTGAAACAATTGAGTTGTGGTGATATAACACACTTTGGTAGAGTTTTGGTATTTATTGTTCTAAATGACGTTCAAATGCACAAATAATTAATAAAATCACAAGAAAAATATAAACGAGCAAAAATTACTACCAAAGCGTATGTTTTATCATCACAAATTTATTTTGTTTATTTCAATTATCCAAAATGTGGGTAAAATGGACCATTTAACCCCGCGCAACATAAAAAGGCACGTAAAAATTTAATATTTTGTTCGAAAAAACGATAAAAAAGACAAGTTTTGTGTAAACTTGTCTATTAACCGTTATTTCGAACAAACTTTTAAATTTTTTCGTGCATTTATATATTGCGTGGTGTCAAATTGTGCATTTCACCCACATTTTGAACAATTAAAATATAAAAACATTGAATTGGTGGTGACACAACACACGTTTTAGAACTAATTTTTGTTGATTTATATTTTTTTGTGTTATTTTGAACCAAATATTTAATTTTCAAGTGCAATTAATTGTCATAGTGGCTTAAATTCTCCATTCAAAAATTATTTTGAACAAAATTTATATGAAACAATTGAGTTGTGGTGATTAAATTTATTTTGGTAGAATTTTGGTATTAATTGTTCAAAATGACGTTCTAATGGACCAAAAATGAATAAAAACACAAAAAAATATAAATTAGCAAAAATTACTACCAAAGCGTGTGTTTTATCACCACAACTCAATTTTTTTATATTTCACTAGTCCAAAATGTGAGTACAATGCACGTAAAAATTTAATTTTTTTTTCGAAATAACGGGCAAGTTTTGTTTAAACTTGTCTATTTACTGTTATTTCGAACAAAATTGGAATATACAAAAATATATTTGTGGTGATAAAACACACGCTTTGATAGAAATTTTTGCTAACTTATATTTTGTTTGTATTTTAATTCATTATTTGTCCATTTGAACGTCATATTGAATAAGTTATACCAAAATTTTACCAAAGTTAATTTTATTTCCACAATTCAATTATTTTATATTTAATTTTTCAAAATGTTGGTAAAACGGAAAATTTCAGCCCAAAAAAACATTTAATTGCACTTCAAAATTAAATATTTGCGTCTCAAAATAACACAAAGAAAATATTTTAATGAGGCAAAAATACAAAGCGTTTTTTTTGTCACCACAATCCAATTTTTATATATATAAATTGTTCAAAATGTGGGTGAAATGCACAATTTAACACCACGCAATATATAAATGTACGTAAAAATTTAAAAATTTTGTTCGAAATAACGGTAAATAGACAAGTTAACACAATACTTGTCTGTTCTACCGTTATTTTGAAGAAAATTATAAATTTTAACGTGCATTTTTATAATGCGCGGGGTTAAATGGTCCATTTTACCCACATTTTGAACCATTGAAATATATAAAAATTGAGTTGTGATTATAAAACACACGCTTTGGTAGTATTTATTGCTAATTTAAATTTTTTTGTGTTTTTTTTCCTTATTTGTCCATTTGAACATGATTTGGAACTATTAATACTTTTATTCTACCAAAGTGTATTTATCACCACATCTCAATTGTTTTATATTGAAATTATTCAAAATGTCGGTTAATGGAAAATTTTAGCCCAAATGACATTAAATTGTAGTTCAAAATTAACTATTTGGTTCAAAATAACGCAAAAAAATATTTAAAAGCAAAAATTACTACCAAAGCGTGTGTTTTGTCACCACTATTCAATTTCTTGAAATTTAAATTGTTCAAAATGTGGGTAAAATGCACCATTTTAACTCAACGCAATATAGAAAAGCACGTAAAAGTTTAAATTTTGAATCGAAATAACGGTAAATAGACAAGTTTACAGAAAACTTGTCTGTTTTACCGTTATTTCGAACAAAAAATTAAATTTTTACGTGCATTTTAATAATGGTCGGGGTTAAATGTTCCATTTTACACACATTTTGAACAATTGAAATATAAAAAAATAGATTTGTGATTAAAAAACACACGCTTTGGTAGTATTTATTGCTGGTTTATATTTTTTTTCATTATTTGTCCATTTGAACGTCATTTTGAACAATTAATACCATAATTCTACCAAAAGGTGTTTAATCACCACATTTCAATTGTTTCATATTGAAATTGTTCAAAATGTCGGTTAAATGGAGAATTTCAGCCCAAATGACATCCAATTGTAGTTAAAAATTTAATATTTGGTTCAAAATAACGCAAAAAAAATACTAATAAGCAAAAATTACTACCAAAGTGTGTGTTTTGTCATCACAAATCAATTTTTTTAAATTGAAATTGTTCAAAATGTGGGTAAAATGCACAATTTTACTCCACGAAATGTACAAATGCACGTTAAAATTAAGAATTTGAGATGAATTAACGGTCAATAGACAATTTACACAAAACTTGTCTGTTTTACCGTTATTTCGAACAAAATATTACATTTTTACGTGCATTTTGATGTTGAGCGGTGTTAAATGGTCCATTTTACCCACAGTTTGGACAATTGAAATATACAAAAATAGATTGGTGGTGATAAAACACATGCTTTGGTAGTAATAATTGCTAATTTATATCTTTTTTGTGTTTTTTTTTATTCGTTGTCCCTTTGAACGTAATTTTGAACAATTAATACCAAAATTCTACCAAAGTGTGTTTTGTAACCACATCTCAATTGTTTCATATTGACATTGTTTAAAATACCGGTTAAAAGGAGAATTTAACTCCAAATGACATTAAATTGGACATAAAAATTAAATATTTGGTTCAATATAACGGAAAAAACGACAAGTTTTGTGTCAACTCTTCTATTAACCATTATATCGATTAAAACATTTTATTTTTAGAAGCAATCTCATGCCATTTCTGGTGAAATTTTCCATTTACCATTATTTTGTGAAGATTTTGGTACATATCGTTCACAAATGACGTTCAAATGGACAAATTATGAACAAAAACATAAAAAAAATATTAATTAGCAAATATTACTACTAAAGCTTGTGGTTTGTCATCACAACCCAATTTTTTGATATTTAAGCTGTTAAAATGTGGGAAAATTGCACAATCTTACCCCACGCAATGTTAAAATGCACGATAAAATTTAAAACTTGGTTCGAAATAACGGTAAGTATACAAGTTTACACCAAACTTGTCTGTCTTACGCTATTTTGAACAACATAGAAAATTGAACGTGCATTTTTATGTTGCGCAGGGTAAATGGTCTATTTACCCTAAATTTGAACAATTGAAATATAAAAAAAATTGAGTTGTGATAATAAAACACACGTTTTGGAAGTAATTATTGCTAATTTATATTTTTTTGTTATTTATATTCCATATTTGTCAATTTGAACGCCAATTTGAACAAGAAATACCAAAATTCTACCAAAGTTAATTTTATCACTCAATATTTTGCGCTGGGTTAAATTGTCTATTTTACCCATATTTTGGACAATTTTTATATAAAAAAATTGAGTTGTGGTGATAAAACACACGCATTGGTAGTAATTTTAGCTAATTCAAACTTTTATTCGTGTTTTTATTTGTAATTTGTCCATTTGAACGTCATTTTGAACAATTGATACCAAAATTCAACCAAATTGTGTAAAATCACCACAACTCAATTGTTTCATATTAAAATTGTTCAAAATGTCTGTTAAATGGAGAAATTTACCCCAAATGACATTAAATTGCACTTTAAATTTAAATTTTTGGTTTAAAATAACACAAAAAAAAAATATTAAAAAGCAAAATATTACTACCAAAGCGTGTGTTTTGTCACCACAATTCAATTTTTTTAAATTTAAATTGTTCAAAATGTGGGTAAAATGCACAATTTTACCCCACGCAATATAAAAATGCACGTTAAAATTGGAAATTTTCTTCAAACTAACGGTAAATATACAAGTTTAAACAAAACTTGTCTGTTTTACCGTTATTTCGAACAAAATATTAAATTTTCACCTGCATTTTTATGTTGCGCGGGGTTTAATGGTCCATTTTACCCACATTTTGGACCATTGATATATAAAGAAATTGAGTTGTGGTGATAAAACACACGCTTTGGTAGTAAGTTTAGCTAATTTATATTTTTTTTCTGTTTTATTCAATATTGGTCCATTTGAACGTCGTTTTGAACAATAAATACCAAAATTCTACCAAAGTTTATTTTATCACCACAACTCAATTGTTTCATATTTAATTTGTTCAAAATGTTGGTTTAATGAAGAATTTCACCCTAAATGACATTTATTTGCATTTACAAAATAAATATTTGGCTCAAAATAACACAAAAAAAAATTTTAATAAGGAAAACTTACTACCAAACCGTGTGTTTTGTCACCATAATTAAATTTTTTTTATTTATATTGTTCAAAATGTGGGTAAAAGGCACAATTTTACCCTACGCATTATAAAAATGCACCTTAAAAATTTAAAATTTGGTTCATAATAACGGTTTATAGACAATTATTTCCGTGCAACATAAAAATGCACGTAAAAATTTTTTTTTTCGAAATAACGGTAAGACAGACAAATTTTGTGTAAACTTTTCTGTTTTACCGTTATTTTGAACAAAATATTAAATTTTCACAGGCATTTTCATGTTGTGTGGTGTTATTTTGTCCATTTGACCCATATTTTGGACAATTGAAATATAAAAAAATTAGTTGTGATGATAAAACACACGCTTTGGTAGTAATTTTTGCTTATTTATATATTTTTTGTGTTTTTTTTCATTATTTGTCCATTTGAACGTCATTTTGAACAATTAATACCAAAATTCTACCGAAGTGTGTTTTGTCACCACAACTTAATTGTTTTATATTGAAATTGTTCAAAATGTCGGTTTAATGGAGAATTTCAGCCCAAATGACATTAAATTGCACTTAAAAATTAAAAATTTGGTTCAAAAAATTACAAACAAAATAATAATAAGCAAAAATTACTACCAAAGCGTGTGTTTTGTCACCGCAATTCAATTTTTTATATTTAAATTGTTTAAAATGTGGGTAATATGGACAATATCACCCCACGCAACATGATGATGACGTAGATATTTAAAATTGTGTCAGAAATAACGGTAATACAGACAAGTTTTGTATTAACTTGTCTATTAATTTGGTAATACAGACAAGTTTTGTATTAACTTGTCAATTGTAATATACAAAAATAGAGTTGTGGTGATAAAGCACACGCTTTGGTAGTAATTTTCGCTAACTTATTTTCTTTTTTTATTCATTTTTTGTCCATTTGAACTTCATTTTGAACAATTTTTGTTTTTTTTAACGGTTTTTACAGGCCATTGTTGGCCCGTACCGTGTCAACAATCTGGCTCCAACAGTTTCGATCACGAGCCAGCTCTTCATACTGTTGTAAGCAGTTGGAAGATGCCAGATCGCTCTCTACGCCGTGGAGCCATCGTCGCCGACAGCGACCTCTTCGCCTACTGAAAGGCGGTTCTCCCTTAAAGGTTCGCTGTATCATTCGTTTCGGATCAGCACGCAGAACGTGACCGAGCCAGCGTATTCGCTGTCCTTTGATTTCATGCACGATATCAGGAATTTGCATTAAATTCCTGATCTCGTGATTGAATAGAACTCGGTATGTGCCATCAACGTCGCGTTTTGGGCCATATATCACACGCATGATTCTTCTCTCAAATGTTAGAAGCCATCTTTCGTACTCATCCGTCAAGGTCCAACTCTCACATCCATACATGACAACGGGTCTGATCAACACTCTGTACAGCTTCAGCTTATCCGTATTTGCAAGATATTTTGATTTCAGCAGTGGCCTTAGAGTATACAAAGCCCGATTGCCAGCGGCAATGCGAACCTTAATATCCTCTCCCACACTATTATCGTGAGTAATGAGAGATCCAAGATACTTGAATCTCATCACTCCTTCAAACGTGTGGTTTCCACTACTGAAATCAATTGCGTCTTGGCCTCGAAAACCAGAGATTAGATATTTGGTTTTGGACTCATTGATTTTGAGACCAACGGAAGCTGAAAACTGTTCCAGTGGATCAAGTATCTCTTTCACTCCGTTGCCATTTAATCCAATCACACAGATATCATCTGCATACGCAAGAAGTTGATTGGATTGTCGGAATAAGATATTGTCCTGAGGTGTTTCACTTTTACGAAGGATGTATTCCAACATGAGATTAAAAAGTATCGGGGACAGCGCATCTCCTTGTCGAACACCAGAAGTAATTGCAAAAATTCTCGATAGCCTGTTCTCAATTTGGACACAGCATTGTGACTGCGTTACTGTCATTTTACACAAATGTACATTTTTTTGTGGTATTCCTAAATATTCAAGCGCATACCATAGCCTCTCTCGATTGATCGAGTCATAGGCTTGCTTGAAATCTAGGAATACCTGGTGTACATTGCGAGATGTTTCGTAGTAATTGGAAAGAATCATCTGCAGCGAAAAAACTTGATCAGTGACTGACCGATTTGGAAGGAATCCTCCTTGGTAGTCACCGACAATTTCCTCTGCTAAAGGAGTAATTCTTCCCAAGATTATGTAAGACAGTAACTTATATGCTGTGCAAAGGAGAGCTATACCGCGATAATTCTCGCATTTCATGCGATCACCTTTTTTGAATATTGGGCATAACGCGGCCACTTTCCATTCGTCAGGCATAACTTCATTTCGCCATACCAATCGAATAAGGTCGAAAAGACAGTTCCACAAAGTTAGCCCTCCGAATATCAAGAGCTCTGAATTAATGCAATCAACCCCTGTTGAACGATTTTTCTTTAATCTCTGCATGGCCATTGTGAATTCCTCATAGGATGGATCCTCAATGAACATCTCCGCGGTTTGTATTTGAGGGTATTCAAATACAGCTTGTGATACATGTGGAACATTAAGTAGATCAGAAAAATGTTCACGCCATGTATCGAGTACCGCATCGACGTTAACACAAAGGTTTCCATCCTGGTCCCGAATGGCAGTTGACCGAGATCTTAAGGTATGGTGAAATTCGGTGATTCCTTTAAAGAAACCACGCGAATTGTGCTCATTGCTAAGTTGTTGTACTCTTAAGACCTTGGCCTTCCACCATTCGCGCTTCTTCTGTCTACAAATGCGTTTAGCTGTCCTCCTTGCAAGAACTGCCTTGTTTTTACTTGCAATTGTAAACCGAGTCTGCGCTTCATTGTGGGCTATATTGCGTTGCTCAACAGCAAGACGACACTCCTCATCAAACCAATCATTTTTGGGCTTAGTTTTCACTATACCGAGAGTGTGCTGGGCAGCATCGACAACCGAGGTTTTCAATACTTCCCAGACACTCTTTACATTATCAGATTGGTAATTGGATCGTAAAATGCTATTGCTGACAAGATCTTGGTATTTTCGTTGCGTTTCTTCATTTATCAGACCTTCACAGGAGAATCGCGTTGTATATTCTCCTGTCCTCCTTGACTTGTACGAAAATTTTCATCGCAGCTTTGCAGCAACCATTAAATGATCACTGCCTACGAATTTTGTTGACAACCGATACGATCTCACGTCTTGAACAACCCGAGCTCGGTCTTTTGAAATCAACACATGGTCAATTTGGCTTCGGGATGTTTTACGTGGATGTGTCCATGTTTCCAAATGGATGTTTTTATGGGGAAAGAATTTACTTGCCACTTTGAGATCATGAGCGATCGCAAAGTACATCATTCTTTCCCCATTTTCGGCCAAGACAGCCTTTCTTACCTGCGGCCCAATGAGAAAGCCAACTCCAAGATTTCCGAGGTCATCTTCACTGTGTAGCAACGTATAGCCTTGGGACACATGGACTCCACTTTTAGGCAATCGAGTTTCTTGGAGCGCTACGAGTTCCAGCCGATACTCCTTCATACATGTGATAAGGCCGTCCAACGCGCCAGGTTTTCGTAGAGACTGCACGTTCCACGTGCTGATCCTCATTCTCGTATCCGGGTACTTAAGCGGGGGGTCATTGTTATTTAGGCGGTATCCGATTTTTTTTGTTTTTGTTGACATTTTTAACTGTAATTGATTTTTACGGATGCGGGTCATCAGTCCAGTGATCCAACCAGATTTAGTCGCCTCCTACGACAAGCTCTGGACACTGTGGAGGTATTCTATGGATCTCATGTTTCGTTCGAAATATTAACGAAACATGTTTGCCCCCAACCACAGGGCGTAATTTTGAACAATAAATACCAAAATTTTATTAAGGTTAATTTTACTACCACAACTCAATTGTTTCATATTAAAATTGTTCAAAATTGTCGGTAAAAAAAAGAATTTCTCCCCAAATGACATTTAATTGCACTAAGAAATTAAAAATTTTGTTCAATAAAATGGTAGAAACGTTAAAATTTGTGTCATTTTGTCTATCTACCGTTATTTCGATTAGAATATTAAATTTTAAGGTGTAATTTTATGTTATTCGGGGTGAAATTCTCCATTTACAAATTGTTTTTTTTTATTTTTGTACGTTTTGTTCAAAATGAACAAATAATGAAGAAAAACACAAAAATATATTATTAAGCAAAAATTACTACTTAAGCGTGTGTTTTGTCACCACAATTAAATTTTTTTCTTTAAGAATAGTTTAAAATGTCGGTAAAATGCAAATTTAACCCCACGCAATATCAAAAAGCACATAAAAATTTAAAATTTGGTTCTAAATAACGGTAAAAAGACAAGTTTACAAAAAACTGGTCTGTTTTACCGTTATTTCGAACAAAATATTAAATTTGTTTGTGCATTTTGATGTTGCGCGGGGTTAAATGGTCCATTTTTCCCCCGTTTAGGACAATTTAAATACAAAAAAATTGAGTTGTGGTGATAAAACACACGCTTTGGTAATTATTATTGCTAATCATAGTTTTTTTTGGTTATTTTATTCCTTATTTGTCCATTTGAACATCATTTTGTACAAGTAATACCTTAATTCTACCAAAGTGTGTTTTTTCACCACATCTCAATTGTTTCATATTATAATTGTTCAAAATGTGGGTTAAATTGAGAATTTTAGCCCAAATGACATTTAATTGCACTTAAAAATTAAATATTTGGCTCAAAATAACACAAAAAAAATATTAATGAGCAAATTACTACCAAACCGTGTGTTTTGTCACCACAATTCCATTTTTTTTATATATAAATGTTCAAAGTGTGGGTTAAATGCACAATTTAATCCCGCGCAATATAAATATGCACGTAAAAATTTAAAATTAGGTTTGAAATAACGGTAGATAGACAAGTTTAAACAAAACTTGTCTATTTTACCGTTATTGTGAACAAAATATTAGATTTTTACGTGCATTTTTCTGTTGCGTGGGGTTATATTGTCCATTTTGCCCAAAATTTGAACAATTGGAATATATAAAAATAGATTTGTGGTGATAAAACACACGCTTTGGTAGTAATTCTTCCAATTTATATTTTTTTTTGTATTTTTTTCATAATTTGTCCATTTGAACGTCATTTTGAACAAGTTATACCAAAATTCTACCAAAGTTAATTTTATCACCACAACTCAATTGGTTTCTATTAAAATTTTCAAAATGTCGGTTAAATGGAGAATTTCACCCCAAATGACACTAAATTGCACTTAAAAATTAAATAGTTTGTTAATAATAACAGTAAAACGTTAAGTTTTGTGTCAACTTGTCTATTTACCGTTATTTCGATTAAAATATTTTATTTTTAGGTGCAATTTAATGTCATTTGGGGTGGATTCTCCATTTACCCATTATTTTTTTAAGATTTTGGTACATATCGTTAAAAATGACGTTCAAATGGACAAATAATGAGAAAAACCACAAAAAAAATATTAATTAGCCAAAATTACTACTAAAGCGTGTGTTTTGTCACCATAACTCAATTTTTTTATTTTCCAATTGTCCAAAATTTGAGTCAAATGGATCATTTTACCCCGTGCAACATAAAAATGCACGTTAATATTTAATATTTTGTTCGAAATAACGGTAAAACTGACAAATTTTGTGTAAACTTGTCTGTTTTACCGTTATTTTGAACCAAATTTAAAGTTGCTTATTGCATTCATTTGTTTTTTTCCATATATTCCCGCGGTTAATTTATTGATTTTTAGTGATCGACGAAGAATTTTATAAAGGGTCGATTGTCGATTCGGAGAGTCTGTTTTAATCGCCCCACTTATATTTTTTTTCTCTTTAATTATCTATACAATAGCTCGGTGAAAATGGAATGTTAGTCCTTTTAAAATCAAGAGAGTCTTTTTAGTTAAAACTTGTTTTGAGTAACGTAGAGCAAGAGTTATTTTTGGTATCTATACAAAAACTCGGTTAAAATAGAATTTTAGTCCTTTAAAAATCAAGTTAGTCATTTTAATTAAAACTTGTTTGGAGTTACATAGAGTTAGAGTTATTTTTTATATTTTATATTATAGAAGAATTCTTCAATCAGTATATGGTCTACAAATTTTGGTTGGTGATACTTAAGTATGCACCAACCACTACTAAAAGACAAACGTTACACTTTGTTGACACTTTACCTTCCATAAATTAATGAACTAATATTTTTTTGATAAATATATTGGATTTTTTTTGTTTATTTATAAATATAATATATTTATTATTTTATATTAATAATTGATTTTCTTACTGTTAGCAAATTTGAAACAAGGTTGGGTCTGCCAACCGACCAAACGAATTGAAATTAAATAGTTAAAGGTTCCAATCAAAAATATTGGGTATTTTTTTCGTTTAGTACTATTTCTTTGTAAATTATCATATTGATTTAAGTATTGTTGGTTTATTGTCGTTACCATTTCATTAGGAACCCTGTGTTGTTTAGAAACTAGCGGTGTTTTTTTATTAAACGTTTCTACTACGCATAATTTCGTGTAAATTGTTTTTTAATATTGTAAATTGTTTTTTAATTGTAAATTTCTGGAACCGAATAAAAGCTTTTGTCGTTATATTGCGGATTATAACCTAATAGAATCATGGATTCTTCACTACTTTTCGAAAGCTCAACTTCTGATAAATTGGAAGTGGAGTATGAAGTTCGAGGAATGTCAAGAACTACAGTTGGAATTGAGAAAACCTTCCTGGAAACGATTTAAAAGGAAACTCAAAATGCCAGCTTGAAACCGAAACTATCGCACGTTAGAGCAGATCCTGACGTTGAATTAAACAAAATCAGCCATCAGACAGCAGAATTGGACTTTGAGCTGGATCAAAAAGAGCAAAATTCAGTATATAATAGAAACAAGATGCTCTTTCGGATCATACACTGAAGAGATCGTGCTCAACGATTTTGTAACTCGTTCCCAAATCTAGTCAGAATAGTGGTAACTACTAGCTCACTCGAGAGGCTTGCTAGGTTCATTAGAAGAGATATCTGGAAAGCCAAAAACACCGCTGAACAGGCTAAAAGGGGCGAGCATTCAAAGCCATCTACGTCTAAAGAGGACGATAAGAAGGTCCTGGATCAGGATACAAAAAGGAGCGAGGAACCAAAAACACACTCCAATTTGGAAGAACCTTGTCTGTTTTACCGTTATTTCGAACAAAATATTTTATTTTGACGTGCATTTTTATGTTGCGCGGGGTTAAATGGTCCATTTTACCCACATTTTGGACAATTGAAATATAAAAAATTGAGTTGTGGTGATAAAACACACGCTTTGGTAGTAATTTTTGCTAATTTATATTTTTTTGTGTTTTTATCCATTATTTGTCCATTTAAACGTCATTTTGAACAAATAATACCAAAATTCTACCAAAGTGTGATTTATCACCACAACCCAATTTTTTCATATTAAAATTGTTCAAAATGTCGGTTAAATGGAGAATTTCAGCCCAAATGACATTAAATTGCACGTAAAAATTAAATATTTGGTTCCAAATATAATTTGGACAATTGAAATATAAAAAAATTGAGTTGAGGTGATAAAACACACGCTTTGTCAGTATCTTTTGCTAATTTATATTTTTTTGGTATTTTTATTCATTATTTGAACATTAAAACGTCATTTTGAACAATTAATACCAAAACTTTACCAAAGTGTGTTTTAGCACTACAGCTCAATTGTTTCATATAAGAATTGTTCAAAATTTCGGTTTAATGGAGAATTTCAGCCCAAATGACATTAAGTTGCACGTAAAAATTAAATATTTGTTCCAAATAACACAAAAAATATATAAATTACTACAAAAGCGTGTGTTTTGTCACCAAAATTAAATTTTTTATATTTAAATTGTTCAAATGTGGGTAAAATGCACAATTCAAACCATTGCAATATTAAAATGCACGAAAAAATTTAAAATTTGGTTCGAAATAACGGTAAATAGACAATTGAACATAAAAGTTGTCTGTTTCACCGTTATGTCGAACCAAATATTAAATTTTTACGTGCAATTTTGTGTTGCGCGGGGTTTAAATAGTCCATTTGACCCACATTTAGGACATTTGAATTATACAAAAACAGATTTGTGGTGGTAACACACGCTTAGGTAGTAATTTTTGCTATTTTAAATTTTGTTTGTATTTTTTTTTCATTATTTGTCCATTTAAACGTCATTTTAAAAAACAGATACCAAAATTCTACCAAAATTAATTTTTTTTAATTGCCTTTTTACCGTTATCTCGACTAGAATAGTTAAGTTAAAGGTCCAATTTTATGTCATTTGGGGTGACTTTCTCCATTAACCCATTATTTTGTTAAGATTTTGGTACATGTCGTTTAAAATGTTGTTCAAACGGACAAAGAATGAACAAAACCACAAAAAAAAATATTAATTAGCAAAAATTAATACTAAAGCGCGTGTTTTGCCATCCCAACTCAATTTTTTGATATTTAAATTGTTCAAAATGTGGGTAAAATGCACAATTTAACCCCTCGCAATATAAAAATGCACGTTTATATTTAAAATTTGGCTCAAAATAACGGTAAATAGACAAGTTTACACAAAACTTGTCTGTTTTACCGTTATTTCGAACAAAATATTAAATTTTTACGTGCATTTTTATGTTGCTCGGGATTAAATGGTCAATTTTTCCCACATTTCGGACCAGTGAAATATATAAAAAAAATTGAGTTGTGGTGATAAAACACACGCTTTGGTAGAAATTTTTCCTAATTTATATTTTTTTTTGTCTTTATATTCATTATTTGTCCATTTGAACGTCATTTTGAACAATAAGTACCAAAATTCTACCAAAGTGTGATTTATCACCACAACTCCAATGTTTCATATTAAAATTGTTCAAAATGTCGGTTACATGGAGAATTTCAACCCAAATGACATTTAATTGCACTTAAAAATGAAATATTTGGTTCCAAATAACGGAAAAAAAATATTAATAAGCAAAAAATACTACCAAAGCGTGTGTTTTATCACCACAACTCAATTTTGTTATATTCCAATTGTCCAAAATATGCGTTCAATTGACCATCTAACCCCGCGCAACATAAAAATGCACGTTAAAATTTTATATTAAATTCGAAATAACGGTAAAGCAGACAAGTTTTGTGTTAACTTGTCTATTAACTGTTATTTCGAACAAATTTTTAATTTATAAGTGCATTTTTATATTGCGTGGTGTTTAATGGTCAATTTCACCCACATTTTGGACAATTAAAATATAAAAAAATTCAATTGTGGTGTTAAAACACACGCTTTGTCAGAATCTTTTGCTAATTTATACTTTTTTTTGTGTTTTTATTCATTATTGGTCCATTTGAACGTCATTTTGAACAATTTATACCATAATTCTACCAAAGTGTGATTTATCACCACAACTCCAATGTTTTATATTTAAATTGTTCAAACTGTCGGTTAAATGGAGAATTTCCAACCAAATTACATTAAATTGCACTTTAAAATTAAATATTTGGTTCAAAATAATTCACAAAAAATACTGATTAGCAAAAATAACTACCGAAGCGTATGTTTTGTCACCACAATTCAATTTTGTTATATTTAAATCGTTTAAATTGCACAATTTAACCCCACGCAACATATAAATGCATGAAAACATTTAAAATTTGGTTCAAAATAACGGTAAATAGACAAGTTAACACAAAAGTTGTCTGTTTTACCGTTATTTCGAACAGAATTTTAAATTTTTACGTGCATTTTTATGTTTTGCGGGGTACAATGGTCCATTTTACCCACATTTTGGACAATTGAAATATTAAAAAATTGAGTTGTGGTGATAAAACACACGCTGTGGTAGTAATTTTTGCTAATTTATATTTTTATTGTCTTTTTATTCATTATTTGTCCATTTGAACGTCACTTTGAACAATTAATACCAAAATTCTACCAAAGTGTGTATTATTACCACAACTCAATTTTTTCATATTAAAATTGTTCAAAATGTCGGTAAAATGGAGAATTTTAGCCTAAATGACATTTAATTGCACATAAAAATTAAATATTTGGTTCAAAATAATACAAAAAAATATTAATAAGCAAAAATTACTACCAAAGCGTGTGTTTTGTCACCGCGATTCCATTTTTTGATATTTAAATTGTTCAAATGTGGGTAAAATGCACAATTTAACCTAACGCAATATAGAAATGCACTTTAAATTTTAAATTATAATTTCATTTTTATTAAAAATTTAAAATATTATTCAATTAGGACAATTGAAATATAAAAAAAATTGAAATGTGATTAAACATACGCTTTGGTAATATTTTTTGCTAATTTATATTTTTTTTGTGTTTTTATTCATTATTCGTCCATTTGAACGTCATTTTGAACAATAAATACCAAAATTCTATCAAAGTGTGATTCATCACCACATCTCAATTGCTTCATATTGAAATTGTTCAAAATGTCTGTTTAATAGAGAGTTTCACCCCAAATGACATTAAAATGTACTTAAAAAAGAAATATTTGGTTCAAAATAACACAAAAAAAAATATTAATAACCAAAAACTACTACTTAATCGTGTGTTTTGTCACCAAAATTCAATCTTTTTATATTAAAATAGTTTAAAATGTGGGTAAAATGCAAAATTTATAGCCATACAAAATGAAAAGACACAAAAAAATTTAAAATTTGTTTCAAAATAACGGTCAATAGACAAGTTTTCAAAAATTTGGTCTACCGTTATTTCGAATAAAATATTAAATGTTTACGTACATTTTTTTGTTTCGCGGGGTTAATGGCCCATTTTACCCACATTTTGGTCTATTAAAATATACAAAAATAGATTTGTGGTGATAAAACTTACGCTTTGGTAGTAATTTTTGCTAATTCATATTTTTTTTGTGTTTCTATTCATTATTTGTCCATTTGAACGTCATTTTGAACAATTAAAACCAAAATTCATATGGACAAAATATGAACAAAAACACACAAAAAAATTTTAATTATCAAAAATTACTGCTAAACGCACGCTGCGTTTTGTCACATCAAATAAATTTTTTGATATTCAAATTGTTCAAAATGTGGGAAAAATACATAATTAAACCCCTTGCAATTAATAAATGCACGCAAAAATTTTAAATTTGGTTCGAAATAACGGTAAATACACAAGTTAACACAAAACTTGTCTGTTTTACCGTTATTTCGAACAAAATATTAAATTTTTACGTGCATTTTTATGTTGCGCGGGGTTCAATGGTCCATTTTATCCACATTTTGGACAATAAAAATATAAAAAAATTGAGTTTTGGTGATAAAACACCCGCTTTGGTAGTAATTTTTGCAAACTAATATTTTTTTTGTGTTTTTATTCATTATTTGTCCATTTGAACGTCATTTTGAACAATTATTACCAAAATTCTACCAAAGTGTGTTTTATCACCACAACTCAATTGTTTTATTTTAAAATTGTTCAAAATGTCGGTCAAATGGAGAATTTTAGCCCAAATGACATTAAATTGCACTTTAAAATTAAATATTTGGTAAAAAATAACACAAAAAATAAATATTTATTAGCAAAAATTACTACCACAGCGTGTGTTTTGTCACCACAATTCAACTTTTTTATATTTGAATTGTTCATAATTTGGGTAAAATGCACAATTTAACCCCACGCAATTAAAAAATTGACGTAAAAATTTAAAATTTGGTTCAAAATAACGTGAAATAAACAATTTTTCACAAAACTTGTCTGTTTTACCGTTATTTCGAATAAAATATTAAATTTTTACGTGCATTTTTATGTTGAGTGGGGTTAAATTGTCCATTTTTCCCAAATGTTGAACAGTTGAAATATAAAAAAATTGAGTTCTGGTGTTAAAACACACGCTTTGGTAGTAATTTTTGCTAATTTATATTTTTTTTGTGTTCCTATTCATTATTTGTCCATTTGAACGTCATTTTGAACAGTTAAAACCAAAAATCATATGGACAAAATATGAACAAAAACACACAAAAAAATTTTAATTATCAAAAATTACTGCTAAACGCACGCTGCGTTTTGTCACATCAAATTAATTTTTTGATATTCAAATTGTTCAAAATGTGGGAAAAATACATAATTTAACCCCTTGCAATTAATAAATGCACGCAAAAATTTTAAATTTGGTTCGAAATAACGGTAAATACACAAGTTAACACAAAACTTGTCTGTTTTACCGTTATTTTGAACAAAATATTAAATTTTTACGTGCATTTTTATGTTGCGCGGGGTTCAATGGTCCATTTTATCCACATTTTGGACAATAAAAATATAAAAAAAATTGAGTTGTGGTGATAAAACACCCGCTTTGGTAGTAAGTTTTGCTAACTAATATTTTTTTTTGTGTTTTTATTCATTATTTGTCCATTTGAACGTCATTTTGAACAATTATTACCAAAATTCTACCAAAGTGTGTTTTATCACCACAACTCAATTGTTTTATTTTAAAATTGTTCAAAATGTCGGTCAAATGGAGAATTTTAGCCCAAATGACATTAAATTGCACTTTAAAACTAAATATTTGGTAAAAAATAACACAAAAAATAAATATTTATTAGCAAAAATTACTACCACAACGTGTGTTTTGTCACCACAATTCAACTTTTTTATATTTGAATTGTTCATAATTTGGGTAAAATGCATAATTTAACCTTACGCAATATACAAATTCACGAAAAATCTTAAATTTGGTTCAAAATAACGGTAAATAGACAATTTTACACAAAACCTGTCTGTTTTACCGTTATTTCGAACAAAATATTAAATTTTTAGGTGCATTTTTATGTTGCGCGGGGTTACATTGTCCATTTTACCCACATTTTGAACAATTGAAATATAAAAAAATTGAGTTGTGATGATAAAACACACGCTTTGGTAATAATTATTGCTAATTTATATCATTTTTGTGTTTTTAGTCCTTATTTGTCCATTTGAACGTCATTATGAAAAATTAATACCAAAATTCTACCAAATTGTGTTTTGTCACCACATTTCAATTGTTTCATATTGAAATTGATCAAAATGTTGGTTAAAAAGAGAATTTCACCCCAAATGACATTAAATTGCACTTTGAACCAAAGAAATATTTGGTTCAAAATAACACAAAAAAAAATATTAATTAGCAAAAATTTCTACTTAATCGTGTGTTTTGTCACCACAATTCAATCTTTTAATGTTTAAATTGTTCAAAATGTGGGTAAAAAGCACAATTAAACCCCACACAATATGAAAAGGTACGCAAAAATTTAAAATTTGTTTCGAAATAACGTTAAATACACAATTTTACACCAAACTTGTCTGTTTTACCGTTTTTTCGAACAAAATATTAAATTTTCACGTGCATTTTTAGTTGCACGGGGTAAATGGCCCATTTTTCTCACATTTTGGACACTTGAAATAGAAAAAAATTGAGTTCAAATGATAAAACACAAGCATTATTTATCCATTTGAACGTAATTTTGAACAATTATTACCAAAATTTTACCAAAGTGTGTTTTATCACCACAACTCAATTGTTTCATATTGAAATTGTTCAATATATTGGTTTAATGGAGAATTTCAACCCAAATGACATTAAATTGCCCTTAAAAATAAAATATTTGGTTCAAAACAACACAAAAAAAGACATATATAAGCAAAAATTACTACCAAAGCGTGTGTTTTGTTACCACCATTCAATCCTTATATATTTCAATTGTTAAAAATGTGGGTAAATTGCACAGGTTAACCCCACGCAATATGTAAATGAACGCAAAAATTTAAAATTTGGTTCGAAATAACGGCAAATAGACAAGTTTACACAAACTTCTTCTGTTTTACCGGTTTTTCGAACAGAATATTAAATTTTTACGTGCATTTTTATGTTGCGCGGGGTTTTATTGTCCATTTACCTTAATTTTCGACATTTGAAATATAAAAAAATTGAGTTTTTGTGATTAAACACACGCTCTGGTAGTAATTTTTGCTAATCTTTATTTTTTTTGTGTTTTTATTCAGATTATTTGTCCATTTGAACGTCATTTTGAACAATTAATACCAACACTCAACCGAAGTATGTTTTTTCCTCCCAAACTTTTAAATTGTTCAAAATGTCGGTCAAATAGAGAATTTCACCCCAAATGACATTAAATTGCACTTAAAAATTAAATATTTGGTTCGAAATAACAAAAAAAAATTATAATAAGCAAAAATTACTACCAAAGCGTGTGTTTTGTCACCTTAAATCAATTTTTTGATATTTAAATTGTTAAAAATGTGGGTAAAATGCACAATTAAACCCCACGCAATATAAAAATGAACGACAAAATTTTAAATTTGGTTCAAAATAACGGTTAATAGACAAGTTTTCACAAAACTTATCTGTTTTACCGTTTTTTCGAACATAATTTTACTCACATTTTGGACAAATGAATTATAGAAAAATTGAGTTCTGGTGATAAAACACACGCTTTGTTAGAAATTTTTGCTAATTTATATATTTTCTGTATTTTTTATTCCTAATTGAATAAAAATTTGAACGTCATTCATATTTGAACGTCATTTTGAACAATAAATATCAAAATTCGACCAAAGTTAATTTTATTACCACAATTCAATTTTTTCATATTTAAATTGTTCAAAATGTCGGTTAAATGGAAAATTTCACCCCAAATGAAATTAAATTGCACTTGAAAATAAAATATTTGGTTTAAAATATTCGTTTAAACGACAAGTTTAATGTCAACTTCTCTATTAATTGTTATTTCTATTAGAATATTAAATTTTTAGGTGCAATTTAATGTCATTTCGGGTAAAATTCTCCACTTACCCATTTCTTTGTTAAGATTATAGATCATGTCGTTCAAAACGACGTTCAAATGGACAAATGATGAACAAAAACACAAAAAAACATTAATTAGCAAAAATTACTACTAAAGCGTGTGTTTTGTCACCTCAAATCAATTTTTTGATATTAAAAATGTTAAAAATGTGGGTAAAGTGCACAATTACACCCCACGAAATATAAAAATGAACGTCAAAATTTTAAATTTGGTTCAAAATAACGGTTAATAGACAAGTTTTCACAAAACTTTTCTGTTTTACCGTTATTTCGAACAAAATATTTCTCACATTTTGGACAACTAAAGTATAAAAAAATTGAGTTCTGATGATAAAACACACGCTTTGTTAGTAATTTTTGCTAATTTATATATTTTCTGTATTTTTTATTCATAATTGAATAAAAATTTGAACGTCATTCATATTTGAACGTCGTTTTGAACAATAAATACCAAAATTCTACCAAAGTAAATTTAATCATAACTCAATTGTTTCAAATTTTAATTGTTCTAAATGTCGATGAAATGGAGAATTTCACCCCAAATGACATTAAATTGCATTAAAAAATTAAATATTTGGTTCAAAATAACGGTAAAAATGACAAGTTATGAAACGACTTGCCTTTTTACCGTTTTTTTCGATTAAAATATTTAATTTTTAAGTGCAATTTTATTTCGTTTAGGGTAAAATTCTCCATTTTCCCATTATTTTGCTAAGATTTTGGTACATGTCATTCAAAATGACGTTCAAATGGACAAATAATAAACAAACACACAAAAAAAAAATTTAATTTGCAAAAATTACTACTAAAGCGTGGGTTTTGTCACCTCAACTCAATTTTTTGATATTTTTATTGTTCAATATGTGGGTAAAATAAACAATTGAACCCCACGCAATATGAAAATGCACTTAAAAATTTAAAACTTGGTTCGAAATAACGGTAAATACACAAGTTTACACAACACTTGTAGGTTTTACCATTATGTCGAACAAAATATTTAATGTTTTTGTGCATTTTTATGTTTCGCGGGGTTAAATGGTCCATTTTACCCACATTTTGGATAATTGAATTAAAAAAAAATTAAGTTAAGATGATAAAACACACGCTTTTGTAGTTATTTCGGCTAATTATATTTTTTTTTATGTTTTTATTCAATTTTTGACTATTCCAAAATCCTACCAAAGTGTGTTTTATCACCACAACTCAATTGTTTCATATTAAAATTGTTCAAAATGTCGGTTAAATGAAGAATTTTACTCCAAATGAAATAAAATTGCACTTCAAAATAAAATATTTGGTTCAAAATTACCGTTGAAAGACAAGTTTACTGTCAACTTTTTTATAAAACGTTATTTCTATTATAATATTTAATTTTTAGGTGCAATTTTATGTCATTTCGTGTGAAATTCTTCAGTTACCCATAACTTTGTTAAGATTTGGGTAGATGTCGGTCAAAATGACGTTTAAATGAACAAATGATGAACAAAAACAAAAAAAAACATATAAATTAGCAAAAATTACTACTAAAGCGTGGGTTTTGTCACCTCAACTCAATTTTTTGATATTTAAATTGTTCAAAATGTGGGTAAAATGCACAATTTAACCCCACGCAATATTAAAATGCACGTAAAAATTTCAAAATTGGTTCGAAATAACGCTAAAACGACAAGTTAACACAAAACTTGTCAGTTTTACCGTTATGTCGAACAAGATATTAAATGTTTATGTGCATTTTAATGTTTCGCGGGGTTGAATGGTCCATTTTACCCACATTTTAGACAATTGAAATATAAAAAAAAAATTGAGTTGTGCTGATAAAACACACGCTTTGGTAGTATTTTTTGCTAATTCATATTTTGTTTTTGTGTTTTTATTCATTTTTTGTCCATGTGAACGTCATTTTGAACAATAAGTACCAAAATTCTACCAAAGTGTGATTTATCACCACAACTCAATTGTTTCATATTTTAATTGTTCAAAATGTCGGTTAAATGAAGTATTGCACCCCAAATGATATTTGATTGCACATAAAAATTAAATATTTGGTACAAAATAACACAAAAAATAAATATTAATTAGCAAAAATTACTACCAAAGCGTGTGTTTTGTCACCACAATTCAAATTTTTTATATTAAAATTGTTCGAAATTTTGGTAAAATGCACAATTAAACCCCACGCAATATGAAAATGCACGTAACAATTTGAAATCTGGTTCAAAATAACGGTTAATACACAAGTTAACACAAAACTTGTCTGTTTTACCGTTATTTCGAACCAAATATTAAATTTTTACGTGCATTTTTATGTTTCGCGGGATTAAATGGTCCATTTTACCCACATTTTGAACAATTAAAATATAAAAAAATTGAGTTGTGGTGATAAAACACACGCTTTGGTAGTTATTTTGGCTAATTATATTTTTTTTGTGTTTTAATTCTATATAATATTATTATATAGAATATAATATATATTATTACAAATATAGTTATTTGTCCATTTGAACGTCATTTTGAACAATAAATACCAAAATTCTACCAAAGTTAATTTTATGACCACAACTCAATTTTTTCATATTTAAATTGTTCAAAATGTCGGTTAAATGGAAAATTTCACCCCAAATGAAATTAAATTGCACTTGAAAATAAAATATTTGGTTCAAAATATTCGTTAAATCGACAAGTTTAGTGTCAACTCTTCCACTTACCCATTTCTTTGTTAAGATTATAGTACATGTCGTTCAAAACGACGTTCAAATGGACAAATGATGAACAAAAACACAAAAAAATATTAATTAGTAAAAATTACTACTAAAGCGTGTGTTTTGTCACCACAACTCAATTTTTTGATAAATAAATTGTTCAAAATGTGGGTTTTTTTATAAATACTCAAAGTGAGTAGACGCATTTTTCATTTTTCATAAATATAATTTTTTAAATAAGTATACTTATTAAAAGTGCAAAGTCAATAACTATACTCACATAACATAACACAACACAACAAAAAAAAATTGGTTTTTGTAACTAAAAAGTGCAGTGTTTAGAAAAAACTTTATTCAGTGCCAATCATAAGTGAAGTGTGTGCATTACAACATGATAATGACCTAGATTTGGGTCATTATGCATGAAATCGAGACGAATGCGTCCTTAGTTGCATCAAATCAACTTAGCTGCTCGGAGGCCGGTACCATAGATCCTGTGGAGAAACAAATACCGCCAAATAGAGGAAATAACTTTCCGAAGAGCACGAAAATGTGGAGATCACCAGTTTTAAATAGCAAACTCATATCTGCAAACAACGCAGTATCAGAAGAAATGCCGAGAGCATCAACAAATATTATAAACAGTGAGGAGATGTTAAATAAATTTCAAAAAAAGGAGAATCGAATCGCGCAGTTGAGCAATGAAGTTGCTGAACTTAAAAGAGAAAACTCTATACTAAAAGAAGATATTAAAAACAGCAAATATGAGGATTCAGCACGAGTTAACAATCTGTCTTCGAACGATATTCAGCCATCATCCAGTAAACATGATCATTCAAATAATTCCAACTGGCTGCTGCGGCAATTTCCAACTTTTTAACAAAATAATAGATTCAGTGCTCTGAGTCAAGAGGATTATTGCACAGATGAGGAAAAACTGGAAAAAGAAGTTTCCAGTGCTGATAACAGAAATACAAAGAAACGTAGGCGCATAAAAACGAGAACCCCTCCAAAAAATACTACACAAAGTAAGAACAATAACACTGAACAAAAAAACCCAAAAATACCACCGCCTCCACCCAATAACGTGAGCAATATCAATAATTTCGAATTTTTTCGATAAGAAGTAATTCAAATCACTAGTGATTCAACTAAGTTTAAGGCGCTTTCAAATAGTGACGTAAGAATTACCTTTGATAATGAACACGATTACAGAAATGTCAAAAAATTACTGGAAGAATTAAAAAAAGAAGCCAGCAACAAACTAGAAAATATCGAATATCACACTTACCAGCTGAAGAGCAAAAAGGCTTATAGAGTGGTTATCAGAGGCTTACCATCTTCCATTAGTCACGATGAAATTAAAGCAGACTTAGAAAAAATGGGACATGAAGTCGCAGGTATTACCAACATATACAAAATGATCGCAATTAATGGAAAAAAGTCAAGAAACACTTTCCATTGTTTTACGTCGACTTAAAAAAAAAGACAACTTCAATAAAGAAGTATACAATATCAAGAAACTTGCGTACTGTATAGTTAAAATTGAGCCACCTAACAAGACAAGGGGCATCCCACAATGTACGAATTGTCAACAACTTGGACATACCAAGAGTTTTTTCTATCGTCAAACCAAATGCGTTAAGTGTTTTGGAAATCATTACACGACAAAATACAATAAACAACCAGATACCGCACCTTCATGTGATCTTTGTCACCAACAAGGAGATACTGCAAACTATAAAGGTTGCTGTGTATACTAAAACAAAATTAAAAGTCAACAAAATAATAGAACAAGCGTAGTACAGCGATTACAAACCAAAGCTGCTAAACCACAAAAAACAATTACACCATCAACAGCTGGATTATCGGATGCGCAAGCCACAAAAATATCTGCTGATGACTTAAACCAAAAAAACAAACACAGAGAATGGAATGAAGAGCCTAGTAATTATGAAATAATTAAACTGCTTAATCAAATTCAACGGACACTTGGTCACCTAGCAGAGAGAGTATCAAAGCTGGAAAGCAAAAAAGTCAGTTTACACAATAATGATTAACTCGTTCCTACGCATTGTAACTTGGAACGTTAATGGGCTCATCCAACGAGGCCAAGAACTGGGAATATTCCTCCATACAAACAACATAGACATTGCTCTGATATCAGAAACAAACTTCTCGAACAAAAGCATTATCAGAATAAAGGGATTTACCTCCTACTGGACAAACCCATCCTAGTGAAAGAGCCAGAGGCGGTTCAGCTGTACTAATAAAAAATAATATCAAACATAATCAACAAGAGGGTATTCGTGAAAGCTATATGCAAGTAACTGTGATCTCAATCCAATATAATGGCGCAGATTTAAATATTGCGGCAGCATACTGTCCCCCACGGCATTCACCAACGAAGTCACAATTTAATAACGTCTTCAATAAACTTGGTCCAAGGTTTATTATTGGAGGGGACTATAATATAAAACAGACAGCTTGGGATTCCAGGCTAATTTCCTCTGGGAAAGGGAATGCTTTGTTCAATGCCATTCATGAAAATAACTTCGAATATTTTTCTCCAGGAGGGCCAACGTATTGGCCAACGGATGCAGGAAAAATTCCAGATCTACTTGATTTCTTCATCACAAAAGGTATTTCATCCAGTTGCACTAGTGTCGAAGAAATTAACGACTTAACGTCTGATCACATCCCTGTACACAGTAAACACTATAGTCGTAAAATAATAAAATAAAACAAAACAATGCAACAATAACCAAAGCAGATAAAGGAAACACCATAGTTATTATGAAAACATATGAATATATAAACAAAATAAACCAGTATATAGAAAACAACAACATAGAAAAATTGGAAACTGACCCTACAAGTGAATTCAACAAGAACATTAAACAAATAATCAACAAATCAAACAACGTATTAAGCGACAAGAACATAAGATACAACAAAGTAATGAAACCAGCAGCACTGAGCATAAAAGGATTACCAAAATTACATAAAAAAGGTATGCCAATCAGACCATTCATAAATTTCACAACGGCACCTACTTATAAAATAACTAGTCATATTAAAAAAATGTTAAAACAATATATAAAATTAGACAATAATAACTTAACGTTAAAAAATAACATAGAATTAGTGAACAAAATAGAATGAATAACCATACCACATAACGCATACTTAGCTTCATTTGACATCACCAACATGTACACGAACATACCAGTAAGCGAAACAATAGAAATAACAAAAAACCTACTAATAAAAAACGGACTAAAAACAATAGAAATAACAGAAATAATAGAATTACTAACTGAAATAACAAACCAAAATTATTTTACGCACAATAATGAATATTATAAACAAAGAGAAGGTTTACCAATAGGAAGCCCGCTATCAGGTACATTAGCCGAAATATACTTGAATGACTTCGAAAACAGATATATAATAAACAATAATAACAAATACCGAAAAAACATCATTTATTGGTACAGATATGAAGACGATATAATAATACTATTCAAAGGAACAAAAAGACAATTAGACAAGTTACACCAATTAATAAACAGTAGAAAACCAAACATCAAATTTACATTAGAAATAGAAACGAATAAAAAAATCAAATTTTTAGATCTAACAATTACAAATGACCATTCCGAACACAAATTTAAAATATTTAGAAAACCTACACAAACTGACCAAACCATACACAACAGTTCACACCATCCATACCAACATAAAATATCAGCATATAATCATATGATCAACAGACTTAACACCATACCTATGAACAAAATTAATTATGATGAAGAACTAGAAAACATAAAACACATAGCTACAAAAAACGGTTTTTCCACAACGCTTATAGACAAAATTAACAATAAACACATAGCAAAAAAACAACAGAAACTTATGACCATTTAAAATATCAATAAAATCAATAATAACAAAAAATACATCAGTATAGAATACAATAAAACAACCCACAAATTAATACAAAAAACCTTTAAAAACTTCGGTTACACAGCTGCATATAAAAACAACAACAAATTAGAAACAAAACTCAAAGATAAAACAAACCAGCAAGAAACGGATACAGGCGTATATAAAATAACTTGTAATGACTGCCCAAAATAAACTATTGGACAAACGGGTAGATCATTCCAAATAAGATTTAAAGAACACATAAAAGACATAACCAACAAAGACACAAAATCAAATTATGCATTACACATAAAAAACGAAAAACACAATTACACCGACTTAAACACAAATTTAACCATCATGCACAAATGTAATAAAGGACCAATTTTAGACCGACTAGAAGAACTTGAAATCTACACCCACAAAAATAATATAAATATACTCAATGAAAAATTAAACACAAAAACCAACAAAATTTACGACTAAATAATTAATAACAATAGCAATAAAACAATTACTAACTCATAGATAATAGAATATAAGAACATAGTTTAAGAAAAATGTAACTAGTATAAAGTGAACTGACGATGATTAAATATCGAAACCGATCTTCACCAAATAAAATCTCCAAAAATCGCCACTATAAGAGAGTTTATACAAAAATAAACATTGTGTTTTTTATATTTAAAACAAGTGACGAAAGTAAACAAAAAGAGAAAAAAAAATGGAAATCCATTTAACTATAAATAAGTTTTGCTCAATAATATTTTTTTGTGTTATTTTGAGCCAAATATTTAATTTTTAAGTGCAATTCAATGTTATTTGGGCTGAAATTCTCTATTTAACCGACATTTTGAACAAATTAAAAATGAAACCATTGGGTTGTGGTAATAAAATTAACTTTGGTAGAATTTTGGGTATTACTTGTTCAAAATGACGTTAAAATGGACAAATAATGAATAAAAATACAAACAAAATATTAATTAGAAGAAATTTCTATCAAAACGTGAGTTTTATCACCACAAATCTATTTTTGTATATTCCAATTGTTCAAATTTTGGGAAAAATGGACAATATAACCCCACGCAACATAAAAATGCACGTAAAAATTAAATATTTTGTTCACAATAACGGTTAAATAAACAAGTTTTGTTTAAACTTGTCTATTAACCGTTATTTCGAACCAAATATTAAATTTTTACGTGCATATTAATATAACGTGGGGTTAAATTGTGCAATTTACCCACATTTTGAACAATTTAAAAATAAAAAATTGAATTGTGGTGAAAAAACACACGGTTTGGTAGTAATTTTTGATAATCAATATTTATATTTTGTGTTATTTTGAACCAAATATTAAATTTTCAAGTGCAATTTAATGTCATTTGGGATGTAATTCTTCATTAAACCGACATTTTGAACAATTTCAAATTGAAACAATTGAGTTGTGGTGATAAATCACACTTTGGTAGAGTTTTGGTATTGATTGTTCTAAATGACGTTCAAATGCACAAATAATTAATAAAATCACAAGAAAAATATAAACGAGCAAACATTACTACCAAAGCGTATGTTTTATCATCACAAATTTATTTTGTATATTTCAATTATCCAAAATGTGGGTAAAATGGACCATTTTACCCCGCGCAACATAAAAAGGCACGTAAAAATTTAATATTTTGTTCGAAAAAACGATAAAAAAGACAAGTTTTGTGTAAACTTGTCTATTAACCGTTATTTCGAACAAACTTTTAAATTTAAACGTGCATTTATATATTGCGTGGTGTAAAATTGTGCATTTCACCCACATTTTGAACAATTAAAATATAAAAACATTGAATTGTGGTGACACAACACACGTTTTAAAACTAATTTTTCTTGATTTATATTTTTTTGTGTTATTTTGAACCAAATATTTAATTTTCAAGTGCAATTAATTGTCATAGTGGCTTAAATTCTCCATTCAAAAATTATTTTGAACAAAATTAATATGAAACAATTGAGTTGTGGTGATTAAATTTATTTTGGTAGAATTTTGGTATTAATTGTTCAAAATGACGTTCTAATGGACCAAAAATGAATAAAAACACAAAAAAATATAAATTAGCAAAAATTACTACTAAAGCGTGTGTTTTATCACCACAACTCAATTTTTTTATATTTCACTAGTCCAAAATGTGAGTACAATGCACGTAAAAATTTAATTTTTTTTCGAAATAACGGGTAAGTTTTGTTTCAACTTGTCTATTTACTGTTATTTCGAACAAAATTGGAATATACAAAAATATATTTGTGGTGATAAAACACACGCTTTGATAGAAATTTTTGCTAACTTATATTTTGTTTGTATTTTTATTCATTATTTGTCCATTTGAACGTCATATTGAATAAGTTATACCAAAATTTTACCAAAGTTAATTTTATTTCCACAATTCAATTATTTTATATTTAATTTTTCAAAATGTTGGTAAAACGAAAAATTTCAGCCCAAAAAACATTTAATTGCACTTCAAAATTAAATATTTGCGTCTCAAAATAACACAAAAAAAAAATTTTAATGAGCAAAAATACCAAAGCGTTTTTTTTTGTCACCACAATCCAATTTTTATATATATAAATTGTTCAAAATGTGGGTGAAATGCACAATTTAACACCACGCAATATATAAATGTACGTAAAAATTTAAAAATTTTGTTCGAAATAACGGTAAATAGACAAGGTTACACAATACTTGTCTGTTCTACCGTTATTTCGAAGAAAACTATAAATTTTAACGTGCATTTTTATAATGCGCGGGGTTAAATGGTCCATTTTACCCACATTTTGAACCATTGAAATACATATTAATTGAGTTGTGATTATAAAACACACGCTTGGGTAGTATTTATTGCTAATTTAAATTTTTTTTGTGTTTTTTTTCCTTATTTGTCCATTTGAACATGATTTGGAACAATTAATACTTTTATTCTACCAAAGTGTATTTATCACCACATCTCAATTGTTTTATATTGAAATTATTCAAAATGTCGGTTAAATGGAAAATTTTAGCCCAAATGACATTAAATTGTAGTTCAAAATTAACTATTTGGTTCAAAATAACGCAAAAAAATATTTAAAAGCAAAAATTACTACCAAAGCGTGTGTTTTGTCACCACTATTCAATTTCTTGAAATTTTAATTGTTCAAAATGTGGGTAAAATGCACCATTTAACTCAACGCAATATAGAAAAGCACGTAAAAGTTTAAATTTTGAATCGAAATAACGGTAAATAGACAAGTTTACAGAAAACTTGTCTGTTTTACCGTTATTTCGAACAAAAAATTAAATTTTTACGTGCATTTTAATAATGGTCGGGGTTAAATGGTCCATTTTACAAACATTTTGAACAATTGAAATATAAAAAAATAGATTTGTGATTAAAAAACACACGCTTTGGTAGTATTTACTGCTGGTTTATATTTTTTTTCATTATTTGTCCATTTGAACGTCATTTTGAACAATTTATACCATAATTCTACCAAAAGGTGTTTAATCACCACATTTCAATTGTTTCAAATTGAAATTATTCGAAATGTCGGTTAAATGGAGAATTTCAGCCCAAATGACATCCAATTGTAGTTAAAAATTTAATATTTGGTTCAAAATAACGCAAAAAAAATATTAATAAGCAAAAATTACTACCAAAGTGTGTGTTTTGTCATCACAAATCAATTTTTTTAAATTGAAAGTGTTCAAAATGTGGGTAAAATGCACAATTTTACTCCACGAAATGTACAAATGCACGTTTAAATTAAGAATTTGAGTTGAATTAACGGTCAATAGACAATTTTACACAAAACTTGTCTGTTTTACCGTTATTTCGAACAAAATATTACATTTTTACGTGCATTTTGATGTTGAGCGGGGTTAAATGGTCCATTTTACCCACAGTTTGGACAATTGAAATATACAAAAATAGATTGGTGGTGATAAAACACATGCTTTGGTAGAAATAATTGCTAATTTATATCTTTTTTGTGTTTTTTTTTATTCGTTGTATCTTTGAACGTCATTTTGAACAATTAATACCAAAATTCTACCAAAGTGTGTTTTGTAACCACATCTCAATTGTTTCATATTGACATTGTTTAAAATGTCGTTTTAATGGAGAATTTAACTCCAAATGACATTAAATTGCACATAAAAATTAAATATTTGGTTCAATATAACGGAAAAAACGACAAGTTTTGTGTCAACTCTTCTATTAACCATTATATCGATTAAAACATTTTATTTTAAGAAGCAATCTCATGCCATTTCTGGTGAAATTTTCCATTTACCCATTATTTTGTGAAGATTTTGGTACATATCGTTCAAAATGACGTTCAAATGGACAAATTATGAACAAAAACATAAAAAAAATATTAATTAGCAAATATTACTACTAAAGCTTGTGGTTTGTCATCACAACCCAATTTTTTGATATTTAAGCTGTTTAAAATGTGGGAAAATTGCACAATCTTACCCCACGCAATGTTAAAATGCACGTAAAAATTTAAAACTTGGTTCGAAATAACGGTAAATATACAAGTTTACACAAAACTTGTCTGTCTTACCGCTATTTCGAACAACATAGAAAATTGAACGTGCATTTTTATGTTGCGCAGGGTAAAATGGTCTATTTACCCTAAATTTGAACAATTGAAATATAAAAAAATTGAGTTGTGATAATAAAACACACGTTTTGGAAGTAATTATTGCTTATTTATATTTTTTTGTTATTTATATTCCATATTTGTCCATTTGAACGCCAATTTGAACAAGAAATACCAAAATTCTACCAAAGTTAATTTTATCACTCAATATTTTGCGCTGGGTTAAATTGTCTATTGTACCCATATTTTGGACAATTTTTATATAAAAAAATTGAGTTGTAGTGATAAAACACACGCATTGGTAGTAATTTTAGCTAATTCACACTTTTATTCGTGTTTTTATTTGTAATTTGTCCATTTGAACGTCATTTTGAACAATTGATACCAAAATTCAACCAAATTGTGTAAAATCACCACAACTCAATTGTTTCATATTGAAATTGTTCAAAATGTCTGTTAAATGGAGAAATTTACCCCAAATGACATTAAATTGCACTTTAAATTTAAATTTTTGGTTTAAAATAACACAAAAAAAAAATATTAAAAAGCAAAATATTACTACCAAAGCGTGTGTTTTGTCACCACAATTCAATTTTTTTAAATTTAAATTGTTCAAAATGTGGGTAAAATGCACAATTTTACCCCACGCAATATAAAAATGCACGTTAAAATTGGAAATTTTCTTCAAACTAACGGTAAATATACAAGTTTAAACAAAACTTGTCTGTTTTACCGTTATTTCGAACAAAATATTAAATTTTCACCTGCATTTTTATGTTGCGCGGGGTTTAATGGTCCATTTTACCCACATTTTGGACAATTGATATATAAAGAAATTGAGTTGTGGTGATAAAACACACGCTTTGGTAGTAAGTTTAGCTAATTTATATTTTTTTTCTGTTTTATTCAATATTGGTCCATTTGAACGTCGTTTTGAACAATAAATACCAAAATTCTACCAAAGTTTATTTTATCACCACAACTCAATTGTTTCATATTTAATTTGTTCAAAATGTTGATTTAATGAAGAATTTCACCCTAAATGACATTTATTTGCATTTACAAAATAAATATTTGGCTCAAAATAACACAAAAAAAAATTTTAATAAGGAAAAATTACTACCAAACCGTGTGTTTTGTCACCATAATTAAATTTTTTTTATTTATATTGTTCAAAATGTGGGTAAAATGCACAATTTTACCCTACGCATTATAAAAATGCACCTTAAAAATTTAAAATTTGGTTCATAATAACGGTTAATAGACAATTATTTCCGTGCAACATAAAAATGCACGTAAAAATTTTTTTTTTCGAAATAACGGTAAGACAGACAAATTTTGTGTAAACTTTTCTGTTTTACCGTTATTTTGAACAAAATATTAAATTTTCACAGGCATTTTCATGTTGTGTGGTGTTATTTTGTCCATTTGACCCATATTTTGGACAATTGAAATATAAAAAAATTAGTTGTGATGATAAAACACACGCTTTGGTAGTAATTTTTGCTTATTTATATATTTTTTGTGTTTTTTTTTCATTATTTGTCCATTTGAACGTCATTTTGAACAATTAATACCAAAATTCTACCGAAGTGTGTTTTGTCACCACAACTTAATTGTTTTATATTGAAATTGTTCAAAATGTCGGTTAAATGGAGAATTTCACCCCAAATGACATTAAATTGCACTTAAAAATTAAAAATTTGGTTCAAAAAATTACAAACAAAATAATAATAAGCAAAAATTACTACCAAAGCGTGTGTTTTGTCACCGCAATTCAATTTTTTATATTTAAATTGTTCAAAATGTGGGTAATATGGACAATATCACCCCACGCAACATGATGATGACGTAAATATTTAATATTGTGTTAGAAATAACGGTAATACAGACAAGTTTTGTATTAACTTGTCAATTGGAATATACAAAAATAGAGTTGTGGTGATAAAGCACACGCTTTGGTAGTAATTTTTGCTAACTTATTTTTTTTTTAATTCATTTTTTGTCCATTTGAACTTCATTTTGAACAATTTTTTTTTTTTTTAACGGTTTTTACAGGCCATTGTTGGCCCGTACCGTGTCAACAATCTGGCTCCAACAGTTTCGATCACGAGCCAGCTCTTCATACTGTTGTAAGCAGTTGGAAGATGCCAGATCGCTCTCTACGCCGTGAAGCCATCGTCGCCGACAGCGACCTCTTCGCCTACCGAAAGGCGGTTCTCCCTTAAAGGTTCGCTGTATCATTCGTTTCGGATCAGCACGCAGAACGTGACCGAGCCAGCGTATTCGCTGTCCTTTGATTTCATGCACGATATCAGGAATTGACATTAAATTCCTGATCTCGTAATTGAATAGAACTCGGTATGTGCCATCAACGTCGCGTTTTGGGCCATATATCACACGCATGATTCTTCTCTCGAATGTTAGAAGCCATCTTTCGTACTCATCCGTCAAGGTCCAACTCTCACATCCATACATGACAACGGGTCTGATCAACACTCTGTACAGCTTCAGCTTATCCGTATTTGCAAGATATTTTGATTTCAGCAGTGGCCTTAGAGGATACAAAGCCCGATTGCCAGCGGCAATGCGAACCTTAATATCCTCTCCCACACTATTATCGTGAGTAATGAGAGATCCAAGATACTTGAATCTCATTACTCCTTCAAACGTGTGGTTTCCACTACTGAAATCAATTGCGTCTTGGCCTCGAAAACCAGAGATTAGATATTTGGTTTTGGACTCATTGATTTTGAGACCAACGGAAGCTGAAAACTGTTCCAGTGGATCAAGTATCTCTTTCACTCCGTTGCCATTTAATCCAATCACACAGATATCATCTGCATACGCAAGAAGTTGATTGGATTGTCGGAATAAGATATTGTCCTGAGGTGTTTCACTTTTACGAAGGATGTATTCCAACATGAGATTAAAAAGTATCGGGGACAGCGCATCTCCTTGTCGAACACCAGAAGTAATTGCAAAAATTCTCGATAGCCTGTTCTCAATTTGGACACAGCATTGTGACTGCGTTACTGTCATTTTACACAAATGTACATTTTTTTGTGGTATTCCTAAATATTCAAGCGCATACCATAGCCTCTCTCGATTGATCGAGTCATAGGCTTGCTTGAAATCTAGGAATACCTGGTGTACATTGCGAGATGTTTCGTAGTAATTGGAAAGAATCATCTGCAGCGAAAAAACTTGATCAGTGACTGACCGATTTGGAAGGAATCCTCCTTGGTAGTCACCGACAATTTCCTCTGCTAAAGGAGTAATTCTTCCCAAGATTATGTAAGACAGTAACTTATATGCTGTGCAAAGGAGAGCTATACCGCGATAATTCTCGCATTTCATGCGATCACCTTTTTTGAATATTGGGCATAACGCGGCCACTTTCCATTCGTCAGGCATAACTTCATTTCGCCATACCAATCGAATAAGGTCGAAAAGACAGTTCCACAAAGTTAGCCCTCCGAATATCAAGAGCTCTGAATTAATGCAATCAACCCCTGTTGAACGATTTTTCTTTAATCTCTGCATGGCCATTGTGAATTCCTCATAGGATGGATCCTCAATGAACATCTCCGCGGTTTGTATTTGAGGGTATTCAAATACAGCTTGTGATACATGTGGAACATTAAGTAGATCAGAAAAATGTTCACGCCATGTATCGAGTACCGCATCGACCTTAACACAGAGGTTTCCATCCTGGTCCCGAATGGCAGTTGACCGAGATCTTAAGGTATGGTGTAATTCGGTGATTCCTTTAAAGAAACCACGCGAATTGTGCTCATTGCTAAGTTGTTGTACTCTTAAGACCTTGGCCTTCCACCATTCGCGCTTCTTCTGTCTACAAATGCGTTTAGCTGTCCTCCTTGCAAGAACTGCCTTGTTTTTCCTTGCAATTGTAAACCGAGTCTGCGCTTCATTGTGGGCTATATTGCGTTGCTCAACAGCAAGACGACACTCCTCATCAAACCAATCATTTTTGGGCTTAGTTTTCACTATACCGAGATCAATACTTCCCAGACACTGTTTACATTATCAGATTGGTAATTGGATCGTAAAATGCTATTGCTGACAAGATTTTGGTATTTTCGTTGCGTTTCTTCATTTATCAGACCTTCACAGGAGAATCGCGTTTTATATTCTCCTGTCCTCCTTGACTTGTACGAAAATTTCCATCGCAGCTTTGCAGCAACCATTAAATGATCACTGCCTACGAATTTTGTTGACGACCGATACGATCTCACGTCTTGAACAACCCGAGCTCGGTCTTTTGAAATCAACACATGGTCAATTTGGCTTCGGGATGTTTTACGTGGATGTGTCCATGTTTCCAAATGGATGTTTTTATGGGGAAAGAATGTACTTGCCACTTTGAGATCATGAGCGATCGCAAAGTACATCATTCTTTCCCCATTTTCGGCCAAGACAGCCTTTCTTACCTGCGGCCCAATGAGAAAGCCAACTCCAAGATTTCCGAGGTCATCTTCACTGTGTAGCAACGTATAGCCTTGGGACACATGGACTCCACTTTTAGGCCATCGAGTTTCTTGGAGCGCTACGAGTTCCAGCCGATACTCCTTCATACATGTGATACGGCCGTCCAACGCGCCAGGTTTTCGTAGAGACTGCACGTTCCACGTGCTGATCCTCATTCTCGTATCGGGTACTTAAGCGGGGGTCATTGTTATTTAGGCGGTATCCGATTTTTTTTGTTTTTTGTTGACATTTTTAACTGTAATTGATTTTACGGATGCGGGTCATCAGCCCAGTGATCCAACCAGATTTAGTCGCCTCCTACGACAAGCTCTGGACACTGTGGTGGTATTCTATGGATCTCATGTTACGTTCGAAATATTAACGAAACATGTTTGCCCCCAACCACAGGGCGTAATTTTGAACAATAAATACCCAAATTTTATTAAGGTTAATTTTACTACCACAACTCAATTGTTTCATATTAAAATTGTTCATAATTGTCGGTAGAAGAGAGAATTTCTCCCCAAATGACATTTAATTGCACTAAGAAATTAAAAATTTTGTTCAATAAAATGGTAGAAACGTTAAATTTGTGTCATTTTGTCTATCTACCGTTATTTCGATTAGAATATTAAATTTTAAGGTGTAATTTTATGTTATTCGGGGTGAAATTCTCCATTTACAAATTGTTTTTTTTTATTTTTGTACGTTTTGTTCAAAATGAACAAATAATGAAGAAAACACAAAAATATATTATTAAGCAAAAATTACTACTTAAGCGTGTGTTTTGTCACCACAATTAAATTTTTTTCTTTAAGAATAGTTTAAAATGTCGGTAAAATGCAAATTTAACCCCACGCAATATCAAAAAGCACATAAAAATTTAAAATTTGGTTCTAAATAACGGTAAAAAGACAAGTTTACAAAAAACTGGTCTGTTTTACCGTTATTTCGAACAAAATATTAAATTTGTTTGTGCATTTTGATGTTTGCGCGGGGTTAAATGGTCCATTTTTCCCCCGTTTAGGACAATTTAAATACAAAAAAAATTGAGTTGTGGTGATAAAACACACGCTTTGGTAATTATTATTGCTAATCATAGATTTTTTGGTTATTTTATTCCTTATTTGTCCATTTGAACATCATTTTGTACAAGTAATACCTTAATTCTTACCAAAGTGTGTTTTTTCACCACATCTCAATTGTTTCATATTATAATTGTTCAAAATGTGGGTTAAATTGAGAATTTAGCCCAAATGACATTTAATTGCACTTAAAAATTAAATATTTGGCTCAAAATAACACAAAAAAAATATTAATGAGCAAATTACTACCAAACCGTGTGTTTTGTCACCACAATCCATTTTTTTTTATATATAAATGTTCAAAGTGTGGGTTAAATGCACAATTAATCCCGCGCAATATAAATATGCACGTAAAAATTTAAAATTAGGTTTGAAATAACGGTAGATAGACAAGTTTAAACAAAACTTGTCTATTTTACCGTTATTGTGAACAAAATATTAGATTTTTACGTGCATTTTTCTGTTGCGTGGGGTTATATTGTCCATTTCGCCCAAAATTTGAACAATTGGAATATATAAAAATAGATTTGTGGTGATAAAACACACGCTTTGGTAGTAATTCTTCCAATTTATATTTTTTTTTGTATTTTTTTCATAATTTGTCCATTTGAACGTCATTTTGAACAAGTTATACCAAAATTCTACCAAAGTTTATTTTATCACCACAACTCAATTGGTTTCTATTAAAATTTTTCAAAATGTCGGTTAAATGGAGAATTTCACCCCAAATGACACTAAATTGCACTTAAAAATTAAATAGTTTGTTAATAATAACAGTAAAACGTTAAGTTTTGTGTCAACTTGTCTATTTACCGTTATTTCGATTAAAATATTTTATTTTTAGGTGCAATTTTATGTCATTTGGGGTGGATTCTCCATTTACCCATTATTTTTTTAAGATTTTGGTACATATCGTTAAAAATGACGTTCAAATGGACAAATAATGAGCAAAACCACAAAAAAAATATTAATTAGCCAAAATTACTACTAAAGCGTGTGTTTTGTCACCATAACTCAATTTTTTTATTTTTCAATTGTCCAAAATTTGAGTCAAATGGATCATTTAACCCCGTGCAACATAAAAATGCACGTTAATATTTAATATTTTGTTCGAAATAACGGTAAAACTGACAAATTTTGTGTAAACTTGTCTGTTTTACCGTTATTTTGAACCAAATTTTAAAGTTGCTTATTGCATTCATTTGTTTTTTCCATATATTCCCGCGGTTAATTTATTGATTTTTAGTGATCGACGAAGAATTTTATAAAGGGTCGATTGTCGATTCGGAGAGTCTGTTTTAATCGCCCCACTTATATTTTTTTTCTCTTTAATTATCTATACAATAGCTCGGTGAAAATGGAATGTTAGTCCTTTTAAAATCAAGAGAGTCTTTTTAGTTAAAACTTGTTTTGAGTAACGTAGAGCAAGAGTTATTTTTGGTATCTATACAAAAACTCGGTTAAAATAGAATTTTAGTCCTTTAAAAATCAAGTTAGTCATTTTAATTAAAACTTGTTTGGAGTTACATAGAGTTAGAGTTATTTTTTATATTTTATATTATAGAAGAATTCTTCAATCAGTATATGGTCTACAAATTTTGGTTGGTGATACTTAAGTATGCACCAACCACTACTAAAAGACAAACGTTACACTTTGTTGACACTTTACCTTCCATAAATTAATGAACTAATATTTTTTTGATAAATATATTGGATTTTTTTTGTTTATTTATAAATATAATATATTTATTATTTTATATTAATAATTGATTTTCTTACTGTTAGCAAATTTGAAACAAGGTTGGGTCTGTTACCAAACGAATTGAAATTAAATAGTTAAAGGTTCCAATCAAAAATATTGGGTATTTTTTTCGTTTAGTACTATTTCTTTGTAAATTATCATATTGATTTAAGTATTGTTGGTTTATTGTCATAACCATTTCATTAGGAACCCTGTGTTGTTTAGAGACTAGCGCTGTTTTTTTATTAAACGTTTCTACTACGCATAATTTCGTGTAAATTGTTTTTTAATATTGTAAATTGTTTTTTAATTGTAAATTTCTGGAACCGAATAAAAGCTTTTGTCGTTATATTGCGGATTATAACCTAATAGAATCATGGATTCTTCACTACTTTTCGAAAGCTCAACTTCTGATAAATTGGAAGTGGAGTATGAAGTTCGAGGAATGTCAAGAACTACAGTTGGAATTGAGAAAACCTTCCTGGAAACGATTTAAAAGGAAACTCAAAATTCCAGCTTGAAACCGAAACTATCGCACGTTAGAGCAGATCCTGACGTTGAATTAAACAAAATCAGCCATCAGACAGCAGAATTGGACTTTGAGCTGGATCAAAAAGAGCAAAATTCAGTATATAATAAAAACAAGATGCTCTTTCGGATCATACACTGAAGAGATCGTGCTCAACGATTTTGTAACTCGTTCCCAAATCTAGTCAGAATAGTGGTAACTACTAGCTCACTCGAGAGGCTTGCTAGGTTCATTAGAAGAAATATCTGGAAAGCCAAAAACACCGCTGAACAGGCTAAAAGGGGCGAGCATTCAAAGCCATCTAGGTCTTAAGAGGACGATAAGAAGGTCCTGGATCAGGATCCAAAAAGGAGCGAGGAACCAAAAACACACTCCAATTTGGAAGAAACTTGTCTGTTTTACCGTTATTTCGAACAAAATATTTTATTTTGACGTACATTTTTATGTTGCGCGGGGTTAAATGGTCCATTTTACCCACATTTTGGACAATTGAAATATAAAAAATTGAGTTGTGGTGATAAAACACACGCTTTGGTAGTAATTTTTGCTAATTTATATTTTTTTGTGTTTTTATCCATTATTTGTCCATTTAAACGTCATTTTGAACAAATAATACCAAAATTCTACCAAAGTGTGACTTATCACCACAACCCAATTTTTTCATATTAAAATTGTTCAAAATGTCGGTTAAATGGAGAATTTCAGCCCAAATGACATTAAATTGCACGTTAAAATTAAATATTTGGTTCCAAATATAATTTGGACAATTGAAATATAAAAAAATTGAGTTGAGGTGATAAAACACACGCTTTGTCAGTATCTTTTGCTAATTTATATTTTTTTGGTATTTTTATTCATTATTTGAACATTAAAACGTCATTTTGAACAATTAATACCAAAACTTTACCAAAGTGTGTTTTAGCACTACAGCTCAATTGTTTCATATAAGAATTGTTCAAAATTTCGGTTTAATGGAGAATTTCAGCCCAAATGACATTAAGTTGCACGTAAAAATTAAATATTTGGTTCCAAATAACACAAAAAATATATAAATTACTACAAAAGCGTGTGTTTTGTCACCAAAATTAAATTTTTTATATTTAAATTGTTCAAATGTGGGTAAAATGCACAATTCAAACCATTGCAATATTAAAATGCACGATAAAATTTAAAATTTGGTTCGAAATAACGGTAAATAGACAATTGAACATAAAAGTTGTCTGTTTAACCGTTATGTCGAACCAAATATTAAATTTTTACGTGCATTTTTATGTTGCGCGGGGTTTAAATAGTCCATTTGACCCACATTTAGGACATTTGAATTATACAAAAACAGATTTGTGGTGGTAACACACGCTTTGGTAGTAATTTTTGCTATTTGAAATTTTGTTTGTATTTTTTTTCATTATTTGTCCATTTAAACGTCATTTTGAACAACAGATACCAAAATTCTACCAAAATTAATTTTTTTTAATTGCCTTTTTACCGTTATCTCGATTAGAATATTTAAGTTAAAGGTCCAATTTTATGTCATTTGGGGTGACTTTCTCCATTAACCCATTATTTTGTTAAGATTTTGGTACATGTCGTTTAAAATGTTGTTCAAATGGACAAAGAATGAACAAAACCAAAAAAAAAATATTAATTAGCAAAAATTAATACTAAAGCGTGTGTTTTGCCATCCCAACTCAATTTTTTGATATTTAAATTGTTCAAAATGTGGGTAAAATGCACAATTTAACCCCTCGCAATATAAAAATGCACGTTTATATTTAAAATTTGGCTCAAAATAACGGTAAATAGACAAGTTTACACAAAACTTTTCTGTGTTACCGTTATTTCGAACAAAATATTTAATTTTTACGTGCATTTTTATGTTGCTCGGGATTAAATGGTCAATTATTTCCACATTTCGGACCAGTGAAATATAAAAAAAATTGAGTTGTGGTGATAAAACACACGCTTTGGTAGAAATTTTTCCTAATTTATATTTTTTTTTTGTCTTTATATTCATTATTTGTCCATTTGAACGTCATTTTGAACAATAAGTACCAAAATTCTACCAAAGTGTGATTTATCACCACAACTCCAATGTTTCATATTAAAATTGTTCAAAATGTCGGTTACATGGAGAATTTCAACCCAAATGACATTAAATTGCACTTAAAAATGAAATATTTGGTTCCAAATAACGCAAAAAAAATATTAATAAGCAAAAAATACTACCAAAGCGTGTGTTTTATCACCACAACTCAATTTTGTTATATTCCAATTGTCCAAAATATGCGTTCAATTGACCATCTAACCCCGCGCAACATAAAAATGCACGTAAAAATTTTATATTTAATTCGAAATAACGGTAAAGCAGACAAGTTTTGTGTTAACTTGTCTATTTACTGTTATTTCGAACAAATTTTTAATTTAGAAGTGCATTTTTATATTGCGTGGTGTTAAATGGTCAATTTAACCCACATTTTGGACAATTTAAATATAAAAAAATTAAATTGTGGTGTTAAAACACACGCTTTGTCAGAATCTTTTGCTAATTTATACTTTTTTTTCTGTTTTTATTCATTATTTGTCCATTTGAACGTCATTTTGAACAATTTATACCATAATTCTACCAAAGTGTGATTTATCACCACAACTCCAATGTTTTATATTTAAATTGTTCAAACTGTCGGTTAAATGGAGAATTTCCACACAAATTACATTAAATTGCACTTTAAAATTAAATATTTGGTTCAAAATAATATACAAAAAATACTGATTAGCAAAAATAACTACCGAAGCGTATGTTTTGTCACCACAATTCAATTTTGTTATATTTAAATCGTTTAAATTGCACAATTTAACCCCACGCAACAAATAAATGCATGTAAACATTTAAAATTTGGTTCAAAATAACGGTAAATAGACAAGTTAACACAAAAGTTGTCTGTTTTACCGTAATTTCGAACAGAATATAAAATTTTTACGTGCATTTTTTTGTTTCGCGGGGTACAATGGTCCATTTTACCCACATTTTGGACAATTGAAATATTAAAAAATTGAGTTGTGGTGATAAAACACACGCTGTGGTAGTAATTTTTGCTAATTTTTTTTTTTTTTGTCTTTTTATTCATTATTTGTCCATTTGAACGTCACTTTGAACAATTAATACCAAAATTCTACCAAAGTGTGTATTATTACCACAACTCAATTTTTTCATATTAAAATTGTTCAAAATGTCGGTAAAATGGAGAATTTTAGCCCAAATGACATTAAATTGCACATAAAAATAAAATATTTGGTTCAAAATAATACAAAAAATATTTAATAAGCAAAAATTACTACCAAAGCGTGTGTTTTGTCACCGCAATTCCATTTTTTGATATTTAAATTGTTCAAATGTGGGTAAAATGCACAATTAAACCGAACGCAATATAGAAATGCACTTTAAAATTTAAATTATAATTTCATTTTTATTAAAAATTTAAAAAATTTCAATTTGGACAATTGAAATATAAACAAAATTGAAATGTGATTAAACATACGCTTTGGTAATATTTTTTGCTAATTTATATTTTTTTTGTGTTTTCATTCATAATTCGTCCATTTGAACGTCATTTTGAACAATAAATACCAAAATTCTATCAAAGTGTGATTTATCACCGCATCTCAATTGCTTCATATTGAAATTGTTCAAAATGTCTGTATAATAGAGAGTTTCACCCCAAATGACATTAAAATGAAAATGTACTTAAAAAAGAAATATTTGGTTCAAAATAACACAAAAAAAAATATTAATAACCAAAAACTACTACTTAATCGTGTGTTTTGTCACCAAAATTCAATCTTTTTATATTAAAATAGTTTAAAATGTGGGTAAAATGCAAAATTTATAGCCATACAAAATGAAAAGACACAAAAAAATTTAAAATTTGTTTCAAAATAACGGTCAATAGACAAGTTTTCAAAAATTTGGTCTACCGTTATTTCGAATAAAATATTAAATGTTTACGTACATTTTTTTTGTTTCGCGGGGTTAATGGCCCATTTTACCCACATTTTGGTCTATTAAAATATACAAAAATAGATTTGTGGTGATAAAACTTACGCTTTGGTAGTAATTTTTGCTAATTCATATTTTTTTTGTGTTTCTATTCATTATTTGTCCATTTGAACGTCATTTTGAACAATTAAAACCAAAATTCATATGGACAAAATATGAACAAAAACACACAAAAAAATTTTAATTATCAAAAATTACTGCTAAACGCACGCTGCGTTTTGTCACATCAAATAAATTTTTTGATATTCAAATTGTTCAAAATGTGGGAAAAATACATAATTAAACCCCTTGCAATTAATAAATGCACGCAAAAATTTTAAATTTGGTTCGAAATAACGGTAAATACACAAGTTAACACAAAACTTGTCTGTTTTACCGTTATTTCGAACAAAATATTAAATTTTTACGTGCATTTTTATGTTGCGCGGGGTTCAATGGTCCATTTTATCCACATTTTGGACAATAAAAATATAAAAAAATTGAGTTTTGGTGATAAAACACCCGCTTTGGTAGTAATTTTTGCAAACTAATATTTTTTTTGTGTTTTTATTCATTATTTGTCCATTTGAACGTCATTTTGAACAATTATTACCAAAATTCTACCAAAGTGTGTTTTATCACCACAACTCAATTGTTTTATTTTAAAATTGTTCAAAATGTCGGTCAAATGGAGAATTTTAGCCCAAATGACATTAAATTGCACTTTAAAATTAAATATTTGGTAAAAAATAACACAAAAAATAAATATTTATTAGCAAAAATTACTACCACAGCGTGTGTTTTGTCACCACAATTCAACTTTTTTATATTTGAATTGTTCATAATTTGGGTAAAATGCACAATTTAACCCCACGCAATTAAAAAATTGACGTAAAAATTTAAAATTTGGTTCAAAATAACGTGAAATAAACAATTTTTCACAAAACTTGTCTGTTTTACCGTTATTTCGAATAAAATATTAAATTTTTACGTGCATTTTTATGTTGAGTGGGGTTAAATTGTCCATTTTTCCCAAATGTTGAACAGTTGAAATATAAAAAAATTGAGTTCTGGTGTTAAAACACACGCTTTGGTAGTAATTTTTGCTAATTTATATTTTTTTTGTGTTCCTATTCATTATTTGTCCATTTGAACGTCATTTTGAACAGTTAAAACCAAAAATCATATGGACAAAATATGAACAAAAACACACAAAAAAATTTTAATTATCAAAAATTACTGCTAAACGCACGCTGCGTTTTGTCACATCAAATTAATTTTTTGATATTCAAATTGTTCAAAATGTGGGAAAAATACATAATTTAACCCCTTGCAATTAATAAATGCACGCAAAAATTTTAAATTTGGTTCGAAATAACGGTAAATACACAAGTTAACACAAAACTTGTCTGTTTTACCGTTATTTTGAACAAAATATTAAATTTTTACGTGCATTTTTATGTTGCGCGGGGTTCAATGGTCCATTTTATCCACATTTTGGACAATAAAAATATAAAAAAAATTGAGTTGTGGTGATAAAACACCCGCTTTGGTAGTAAGTTTTGCTAACTAATATTTTTTTTTGTGTTTTTATTCATTATTTGTCCATTTGAACGTCATTTTGAACAATTATTACCAAAATTCTACCAAAGTGTGTTTTATCACCACAACTCAATTGTTTTATTTTAAAATTGTTCAAAATGTCGGTCAAATGGAGAATTTTAGCCCAAATGACATTAAATTGCACTTAAAACTAAATATTTGGTAAAAAATAACACAAAAAATAAATATTTATTAGCAAAAATTACTACCACAACGTGTGTTTTGTCACCACAATTCAACTTTTTTATATTTGAATTGTTCATAATTTGGGTAAAATGCATAATTTAACCTTACGCAATATACAAATTCACGAAAAATCTTAAATTTGGTTCAAAATAACGGTAAATAGACAATTTTACACAAAACCTGTCTGTTTTACCGTTATTTCGAACAAAATATTAAATTTTTAGGTGCATTTTTATGTTGCGCGGGGTTACATTGTCCCATTTTACCCACATTTTGAACAATTGAAATATAAAAAAAATTGAGTTGTGATGATTAAAACACACGCTTTGGTAATAATTATTGCTAATTTATATCATTTTTGTGTTTTTAGTCCTTATTTGTCCATTTGAACGTCATTATGAAAAAATTAATACCAAAATTCTACCAAATTGTGTTTTGTCACCACATTTCAATTGTTTCATATTGAAATTGATCAAAATGTTGGTTAAAAAGAGAATTTCACCCCAAATGACATTAAATTGCACTTTGAACCAAAGAAATATTTGGTTCAAAATAACACAAAAAAAATATTAATTAGCAAAAATTACTACCAAAGCGTGTGTTTTGTCACCACAATTCAATCTTTTAATGTTTAAATTGTTCAAAATGTGGGTAAAAAGCACAATTAAACCCCCACACAATATGAAAAGGTACGCAAAAATTTAAAATTTGTTTCGAAATAACGTTAAATACACAATTTTACACCAACTTGTCTGTTTTACCGTTTTTTCGAACAAAATATTAAATTTTCACGTGCATTTTTAGTTGCACGGGGTAAATGGCCCATTTTTCTCACATTTTGGACACTTGAAATAGAAAAAAATTGAGTTCAAATGATAAAACACAAGCATTATTTATCCATTTGAACGTAATTTTGAACAATTATTACCAAAATTTTACCAAAGTGTGTTTTATCACCACAACTCAATTGTTTCATATTGAAATTGTTCAATATATTGGTTTAATGGAGAATTTCAACCCAAATGACATTAAATTGCCCTTAAAAATAAAATATTTGGTTCAAAACAACACAAAAAAAGACATATATAAGCAAAAATTACTACCAAAGCGTGTGTTTTGTTACCACCATTCAATCCTTATATATTTCAATGTTAAAAATGTGGGTAAATTGCACAGGTTAACCCCCACGCAATATGTAAATGAACGCAAAAATTTAAAATTTGGTTCGAAATAACGGCAAATAGACAAGTTTACACAAACTTCTTCTGTTTTACCGGTTTTTCGAACAGAATATTAAATTTTTACGTGCATTTTTATGTTGCGCGGGGTTTTATTGTCCATTTACCTTAATTTTCGACATTTGAAATATAAAAAAATTGAGTTTTTGTGATTAAACACACGCTCTGGTAGTAATTTTGCTAAATCTTTATTTTTTTTGTGTTTTTATTCAAATTATTTGTCCATTTGAACGTCATTTTGAACAATTAATACCAACACTCAACCGAAGTATGTTTTTTCCTCCCAAACTTTTAAATTGTTCAAAATGTCGGTCAAATAGAGAATTTCACCCCAAATGACATTAAATTGCACTTAAAAATTAAATATTTGGTTCGAAATAACAAAAAAAAATTATAATAAGCAAAAATTACTACCAAAGCGTGTGTTTTGTCACCTTAAATCAATTTTTTGATATTTAAATTGTTAAAAATGTGGGTAAAATGCACAATTAAACCCCACGCAATATAAAAATGAACGACAAAATTTTAAATTTGGTTCAAAATAACGGTTAATAGACAAGTTTTCACAAAACTTATCTGTTTTTACCGTTTTTTCGAACATAATTTTTACTCACATTTTGGACAAATGAATTATAGAAAAATTGAGTTCTGGTGATAAAACACACGCTTTGTTAGAAATTTTTGCTAATTTATATATTTTCTGTATTTTTTATTCCTAATTGAATAAAAATTTGAACGTCATTCATATTTGAACGTCATTTTGAACAATAAATATCAAAATTCGACCAAAGTTAATTTTATTACCACAATTCAATTTTTTCATATTTAAATTGTTCAAAATGTCGGTTAAATGGAAAATTTCACCCCAAATGAAATTAAATTGCACTTGAAAATAAAATATTTGGTTTAAAATATTCGTTTAAACGACAAGTTTAATGTCAACTTCTCTATTAATTGTTATTTCTATTAGAATATTAAATTTTTAGGTGCAATTTAATGTCATTTCGGGTAAAATTCTCCACTTACCATTTTCTTTGTTAAGATTATAGATCATGTCGTTCAAAACGACGTTCAAATGGACAAATGATGAACAAAAACACAAAAAAACATTAATTAGCAAAAATTACTACTAAAGCGTGTGTTTTGTCACCTCAAATCAATTTTTTGATATTAAAAATGTTAAAAATGTGGGTAAAGTGCACAATTACACCCACGAAATATAAAAATGAACGTCAAAATTTTAAATTTGGTTCAAAATAACGGTTAATAGACAAGTTTTCACAAAACTTTTCTGTTTTACCGTTATTTCGAACAAAATATTTCTCACATTTTGGACAACTGAAGTATAAAAAAATTGAGTTCTGATGATAAAACACACGCTTTGTTAGTAATTTTTGCTAATTTATATATTTTCTGTATTTTTTATTCATAATTGAATAAAAATTTGAACGTCATTCATATTTGAACGTCGTTTTGAACAATAAATACCAAAATTCTACCAAAGTAAATTTAATCATAACTCAATTGTTTTCAAATTTTAATTGTTCTAAATGTCGATGAAATGGAGAATTTCCCCCCAAATGACATTAAATTGCATTTAAAAATTAAATATTTGGTTCAAAATAACGGTAAAAATGACAAGTTATGAAACAACTTGCCTTTTTACCGTTTTTTCGATTAAAATATTTAATTTTTAAGTGCAATTTTATTTCGTTTAGGGTAAAATTCTCCATTTTCCCATTATTTTGCTAAGATTTTGGTACATGTCATTCAAAATGACGTTCAAATGGACAAATAATAAACAAACACACAAAAAAAAAATTTAATTTGCAAAAATTACTACTAAAGCGTGGGTTTTGTCACCTCAACTCAATTTTTTGATATTTTTATTGTTCAATATGTGGGTAAAATAAACAATTGAACCCCACGCAATATGAAAATGCACTTAAAAATTTAAAACTTGGTTCGAAAATACGGTAAATACACAAGTTTACACAACACTTGTAGGTTTTACCATTATGTCGAACAAAATATTTAATGTTTTTGTGCATTTTTATGTTTCGCGGGGTTAAATGGTCCATTTTACCCACATTTTGGATAATTGAATTAAAAAAAAATTAAGTTAAGATGATAAAACACACGCTTTGTAGTTATTTCGGCTAATTATATTTTTTTTTATGTTTTTATTCAATTTTTGACTATTCCAAAATCCTACCAAAGTGTGTTTTATCACCACAACTCAATTGTTTCATATTAAAATTGTTCAAAATGTCGGTTAAATGAAGAATTTTACTCCAAATGAAATAAAATTGCACTTCAAAAATAAAATATTTGGTTCAAAATTACCGTTGAAAGACAAGTTTACTGTCAACTTTTTTATAAAACGTTATTTCTATTATAATATTTAATTTTTAGGTGCAATTTTATGTCATTTCGTGTGAAATTCTTCAGTTACCCATAACTTTGTTAAGATTTGGGTAGATGTCGGTCAAAATGACGTTTAAATGAACAAATGATGAACAAAAACAAAAAAAAACATATAAATTAGCAAAAATTACTACTAAAGCGTGGGTTTTGTCACCTCAACTCAATTTTTTGATATTTAAATTGTTCAAAATGTGGGTAAAATGCACAATTTAACCCCACGCAATATTAAAATGCACGTAAAAATTTCAAAATTGGTTCGAAATAACGCTAAAACGACAAGTTAACACAAAACTTGTCAGTTTTACCGTTATGTCGAACAAGATATTAAATGTTAATGTGCATTTTAATGTTTCGCGGGGTTGAATGGTCCATTTTACCCACATTTTAGACAATTGAAATATAAAAAAAAAATTGAGTTGTGCTGATAAAACACACGCTTTGGTAGTATTTTTTGCTAATTCATATTTTGTTTTTGTGTTTTTATTCATTTTTTGTCCATGTGAACGTCATTTTGAACAATAAGTACCAAAATTCTACCAAAGTGTGATTTATCACCACAACTCAATTGTTTCATATTTTAATTGTTCAAAATGTCGGTTAAATGAAGTATTGCACCCCAAATGATATTTGATTGCACATAAAAATTAAATATTTGGTACAAAATAACACAAAAAATAAATATTAATTAGCAAAAATTACTACCAAGCGTGTGTTTTGTCACCACAATTCAAATTTTTTATATTAAAATTGTTCGAAATTTTGGTAAAATGCACAATTAAACCCCACGCAATATGAAAATGCACGTAACAATTTGAAATCTGGTTCAAAATAACGGTTAATACACAAGTTAACACAAAACTTGTCTGTTTTACCGTTATTTCGAACCAAATATTAAATTTTTACGTGCATTTTTATGTTTCGCGGGATTAAATGGTCCATTTTACCCACATTTTGAACAATTAAAATATAAAAAAATTGAGTTGTGGTGATAAAACACACGCTTTGGTAGTTATTTTGGCTAATTATATTTTTTTTGTGTTTTAATTCTATATAATATTATTATATAGAATATAATATATATTATTACAAATATAGTTATTTGTCCATTTGAACGTCATTTTGAACAATAAATACCAAAATTCTACCAAAGTTAATTTTATGACCACAACTCAACTTTTTCATATTTAAATTGTTCAAAATGTCGGTTAAATGGAAAATTTCACCCCAAATGAAATTAAATTGCACTTGAAAATAAAATATTTGGTTCAAAATATTCGTTAAATCGACAAGTTTAGTGTCAACTCTTCCACTTACCCATTTCTTTGTTAAGATTATAGTACATGTCGTTCAAAACGACGTTCAAATGGACAAATGATGAACAAAAACACAAAAAAATATTAATTAGTAAAAATTACTACTAAAGCGTGTGTTTTGTCACCACAACTCAATTTTTTGATAAATAAATTGTTCAAAATGTGGGTTTTTTTATAAATACTCAAAGTGAGTAGACGCATTTTTCATTTTTCATAAATATAATTTTTTAAATAAGTATACTTATTAAAAGTGCAAAGTCAATAACTATACTCACATAACATAACACAACACAACAAAAAAAAATTGGTTTTTGTAACTAAAAAGTGCAGTGTTTAGAAAAAACTTTATTCAGTGCAAATCATAAGTGAAGTGTGTGCATTACAACATGATAATGACCTAGATTTGGGTCATTATGCATGAAATCGAGACGAATGCGTCCTTAGTTGCATCAAATCAACTTAGCTGCTCGGAGGCCGGTACCATAGATCCTGTGGAGAAACAAATACCGCCAAATAGAGGAAATAACTTTCCGAAGAGCACGAAAATGTGGAGATCACCAGTTTTAAATAGCAAACTCATATCTGCAAACAACGCAGTATCAGAAGAAATGCCGAGAGCATCAACAAATATTATAAACAGTGAGGAGTTGTTAAATAAATTTCAAAAAAAGGAGAATCGAATCGCGCAGTTGAGCAATGAAGTTGCTGAACTTAAAAGAGAAAACTCTATACTAAAAGAAGATATTAAAAACAGCAAATATGAGGATTCAGCACGAGTTAACAATCTGTCTTCGAACGATATTCAGCCATCATCCAGTAAACATGATCATTCAAATAATTCCAACTGGCTGCTGCGGCAATTTCCAACTTTTTAACAAAATAATAGATTCAGTGCTCTGAGTCAAGAGGATTATTGCACAGATGAGGAAAAACTGGAAAAAGAAGTTTCCAGTGCTGATAACAGAAATACAAAGAAACGTAGGCGCATAAAAACGAGAACCCCTCCAAAAAATACTACACAAAGTAAGAACAATAACACTGAACAAAAAAACCCAAAAATACCACCGCCTCCACCCAATAACGTGAGCAATATCAATAATTTCGAATTTTTTCGATAAGAAGTAATTCAAATCACTAGTGATTCAACTAAGTTTAAGGCGCTTTCAAATAGTGACGTAAGAATTACCTTTGATAATGAACACGATTACAGAAATGTCAAAAAATTACTGGAAGAATTAAAAAAAGAAGCCAGCAACAAACTAGAAAATATCGAATATCACACTTACCAGCTGAAGAGCAAAAAGGCTTATAGAGTGGTTATCAGAGGCTTACCATCTTCCATTAGTCACGATGAAATTAAAGCAGACTTAGAAAAAATGGGACATGAAGTCGCAGGTATTACCAACATATACAAAATGATCGCAATTAATGGAAAAAAGTCAAGAAACACTTTCCATTGTTTTACGTCGACTTAAAAAAAAAGACAACTTCAATAAAGAAGTATACAATATCAAGAAACTTGCGTACTGTATAGTTAAAATTGAGCCACCTAACAAGACAAGGGGCATCCCACAATGTACGAATTGTCAACAACTTGGACATACCAAGAGTTTTTTCTATCGTCAAACCAAATGCGTTAAGTGTGCTGGAAATCATTACACGACAAAATACAATAAACAACCAGATACCGCACCTTCATGTGATCTTTGTCACCAACAAGGAGATACTGCAAACTATAAAGGTTGCTGTGTATACTAAAACAAAATTAAAAGTCATCAAAATAATAGAACAAGCGTAGTACAGCGATTACAAACCAAAGCTGCTAAACCACAAAAAACAATTACACCATCAACAGCTGGATTATCGGATGCGCAAGCCACAAAAATATCTGCTGATGACTTAAACCAAAAAAACAAACACAGAGAATGGAATGAAGAGCCTAGTAATTATGAAATAATTAAACTGCTTAATCAAATTCAACGGACACTTGGTCACCTAGCAGAGAGAGTATCAAAGCTGGAAAGCAAAAAAGTCAGTATACACAATAATGATTAACTCGTTCCTACGCATTGTAACTTGGAACGTTAATGGGCTCATCCAACGAGGCCAAGAACTGGGAATATTCCTCCATACAAACAACATAGACATTGCTCTGATATCAGAAACAAACTTCTCGAACAAAAGCATTATCAGAATAAAGGGATTTACCTCCTACTGGACAAACCCATCCTAGTGAAAGAGCCAGAGGCGGTTCAGCTGTACTAATAAAAAATAATATCAAACATAATCAACAAGAGGGTATTCGTGAAAGCTATATGCAAGTAACTGTGATCTCAATCCAATATAATGGCGCAGATTTAAATATTGCGGCAGCATACTGTCCCCCACGGCATTCACCAACGAAGTCACAATTTAATAACGTCTTCAATAAACTTGGTCCAAGGTTTATTATTGGAGGGGACTATAATATAAAACAGACAGCTTGGGGTTCCAGGCTAATTTCCTCTGGGAAAGGGAATGCTTTGTTCAATGCCATTCATGAAAATAACTTCGAATATTTTTCTCCAGGAGGGCCAACGTATTGGCCAACGGATGCAGGAAAAATTCCAGATCTACTTGATTTCTTCATCACAAAAGGTATTTCATCCAGTTGCACTAGTGTCGAAGAAATTAACGACTTAACGTCTGATCACATCCCTGTACACAGTAAACACTATAGTCGTAAAATAATAAAATAAAACAAAACAATGCAACAATAACCAAAGCAGATAAAGGAAACACCATAGTTATTATGAAAACATATGAATATATAAACAAAATAAACCAGTATATAGAAAACAACAACATAGAAAAATTGGAAACTGACCCTACAAGTGAATTCAACAAGAACATTAAACAAATAATCAACAAATCAAACAACGTATTAAGCGACAAGAACATAAGATACAACAAAGTAATGAAACCAGCAGCACTGAGCATAAAAGGATTACCAAAATTACATAAAAAAGGTATGCCAATCAGACCATTAATAAATTTCACAACGGCACCTACTTATAAAATAACTAGTCATATTAAAAAAATGTTAAAACAATATATAAAATTAGACAATAATAACTTAACGTTAAAAAATAACATAGAATTAGTGAACAAAATAGAATGAATAACCATACCACATAACGCATACTTAGCTTCATTTGACATCACCAACATGTACACGAACATACCAGTAAGCGAAACAATAGAAATAACAAAAAACCTACTAATAAAAAACGGACTAAAAACAATAGAAATAACAGAAATAATAGAATTACTAACTGAAATAACAAACCAAAATTATTTTACGCACAATAATGAATATTATAAACAAAGAGAAGGTTTACCAATAGGAAGCCCGCTATCAGGTACATTAGCCGAAATATACTTGAATGACTTCGAAAACAGATATATAATAAACAATAATAACAAATACCGAAAAAACATCATTTATTGGTACAGATATGAAGACGATATAATAATACTATTCAAAGGAACAAAAAGACAATTAGACAAGTTACACCAATTAATAAACAGTAGAAAACCAAACATCAAATTTACATTAGAAATAGAAACGAATAAAAAAATCAAATTTTTAGATCTAACAATTACAAATGACCATTCCGAACACAAATTTAAAATATTGAGAAAACCTACACAAACTGACCAAACCATACACAACAGTTCACACCATCCATACCAACATAAAATATCAGCATATAATCATATGATCAACAGACTTAACACCATACCTATGAACAAAATTAATTATGATGAAGAACTAGAAAACATAAAACACATAGCTACAAAAAACGGTTTTTCCACAACGCTTATAGACAAAATTAACAATAAACACATAGCAAAAAAACAACAGAAACTTATGACCATTTAAAATATCAATAAAATCAATAATAACAAAAAATACATCAGTATAGAATACAATAAAACAACCCACAAATTAATACAAAAAACCTTTAAAAACTTCGGTTACACAGCTGCATATAAAAACAACAACAAATTAGAAACAAAACTCAAAGATAAAACAAACCAGCAAGAAACGGATACAGGCGTATATAAAATAACTTGTAATGACTGCCCAAAATAAACTATTGGACAAACGGGTAGATCATTCCAAATAAGATTTAAAGAACACATAAAAGACATAACCAACAAAGACACAAAATCAAATTATGCATTACACATAAAAAACGAAAAACACAATTACACCGACTTAAACACAAATTTAACCATCATGCACAAATGTAATAAAGGACCAATTTTAGACCGACTAGAAGAACTTGAAATCTACACCCACAAAAATAATATAAATATACTCAATGAAAAATTAAACACAAAAACCAACAAAATTTACGACTAAATAATTAATAACAATAGCAATAAAACAATTACTAACTCATAGATAATAGAATATAAGAACATAGTTTAAGAAAAATGTAACTAGTATAAAGTGAACTGACGATGATTAAATATCGAAACCGATCTTCACCAAATAAAATCTCCAAAAATCGCCACTATAAGAGAGTTTATACAAAAATAAACATTGTGTTTTTTATATTTAAAACAAGTGACGAAAGTAAACAAAAAGAGAAAAAAAAAATGGAAATCCATTTAACTATAAATAAGTTTTGCTCAATAATATTTTTTTGTGTTATTTTGAGCCAAATATTTAATTTTTAAGTGCAATTCAATGTTATTTGGGCTGAAATTCTCTATTTAACCGACATTTTGAACAAATTAAAAATGAAACCATTGGGTTGTGGTAATAAAATTAACTTTGGTAGAATTTTGGGTATTACTTGTTCAAAATGACGTTAAAATGGACAAATAATGAATAAAAATACAAACCAAATATTAATTAGAAGAAATTTCTATCAAAACGTGAGTTTTATCACCACAAATCTATTTTTGTATATTCCAATTGTTCAAATTTTGGGAAAAATGGACAATATAACCCCACGCAACATAAAAATGCACGTAAAAATTAAATATTTTGTTCACAATAACGGTTAAATAAACAAGTTTTGTTTAAACTTGTCTATTAACCGTTATTTCGAACCAAATATTAAATTTTTACGTGCATATTAATATAACGTGGGGTTAAATTGTGCAATTTACCCACATTTTGAACAATTTAAAAATAAAAAATTGAATTGTGGTGAAAAAACACACGGTTTGGTAGTAATTTTTGATAATCAATATTTATATTTTGTGTTATTTTGAACCAAATATTAAATTTTCAAGTGCAATTTAATGTCATTTGGGATGTAATTCTTCATTAAACCGACATTTTGAACAATTTCAAATTGAAACAATTGAGTTGTGGTGATAAATCACACTTTGGTAGAGTTTTGGTATTGATTGTTCTAAATGACGTTCAAATGCACAAATAATTAATAAAATCACAAGAAAAATATAAACGAGCAAACATTACTACCAAAGCGTATGTTTAATCATCACAAATTTATTTTGTATATTTCAATTATCCAAAATGTGGGTAAAATGGACCATTTTACCCCGCGCAACATAGAAAGGCACGTAAAAATTTAATATTTTGTTCGAAAAAACGATAAAAAAGACAAGTTTTGTGTAAACTTGTCTATTAACCGTTATTTCGAACAAACTTTTAAATTTAAACGTGCATTTATATATTGCGTGGTGTAAAATTGTGCATTTCACCCACATTTTGAACAATTAAAATATAAAAACATTGAATTGTGGTGACACAACACACGTTTTAAAACTAATTTTTCTTGATTTATATTTTTTTGTGTTATTTTGAACCAAATATTTAATTTTCAAGTGCAATTAATTGTCATAGTGGCTTAAATTCTCCATTCAAAAATTATTTTGAACAAAATTAATATGAAACAATTGAGTTGTGGTGATTAAATTTATTTTGGTAGAATTTTGGTATTAATTGTTCAAAATGACGTTCTAATGGACCAAAAATGAATAAAAACACAAAAAAATATAAATTAGCAAAAATTACTACTAAAGCGTGTGTTTTATCACCACAACTCAATTTTTTTATATTTCACTAGTCCAAAATGTGAGTACAATGCACGTAAAAATTTAATTTTTTTTTCGAAATAACGGGTAAGTTTTGTTTCAACTTGTCTATTTACTGTTATTTCGAACAAAATTGGAATATACAAAAATATATTTGTGGTGATAAAACACACGCTTTGATAGAAATTTTTGCTAACTTATATTTTGTTTGTAATTTTATTCATTATTTGTCCATTTGAACGTCATATTGAATAAGTTATACCAAAATTTTACCAAAGTTAATTTTATTTCCACAATTCAATTATTTTATATTTAATTTTTTCAAAATGTTGGTAAAACGAAAAATTTCAGCCAAAAAACATTTAATTGCACTTCAAAATTAAATATTTGCGTCTCAAAATAACACAAAAAAAAAATTTTAATGAGCAAAAATACCAAAGCGTTTTTTTTGTCACCACAATCCAATTTTTATATATATAAATTGTTCAAAATGTGGGTGAAATGCACAATTTAACACCACGCAATATATAAATGTACGTAAAAATTTAAAAATTTTGTTCGAAATAACGGTAAATAGACAAGGTTACACAATACTTGTCTGTTCTACCGTTATTTCGAAGAAAACTATAAATTTTAACGTGCATTTTTATAATGCGCGGGGTTAAATGGTCCATTTTACCCACATTTTGAACCATTGAAATACATAAAAATTGAGTTGTGATTATAAAACACACGCTTGGGTAGTATTTATTGCTAATTTAAATTTTTTTGTGTTTTTTTTCCTTATTTGTCCATTTGAACATGATTTGGAACAATTAATACTTTTATTCTACCAAAGTGTATTTATCACCACATCTCAATTGTTTTATATTGAAATTATTCAAAATGTCAGTTAAATGGAAAATTTTAGCCCAAATGACATTAAATTGTAGTTCAAAATTAACTATTTGGTTCAAAATAACGCAAAAAAATATTTAAAAGCAAAAATTACTACCAAAGCGTGTGTTTTGTCACCACTATTCAATTTCTTGAAATTTTAATTGTTCAAAATGTGGGTAAAATGCACCATTTAACTCAACGCAATATAGAAAAGCACGTAAAAGTTTAAATTTTGAATCGAAATAACGGTAAATAGACAAGTTTACAGAAAACTTGTCTGTTTTACCGTTATTTCGAACAAAAAATTAAATTTTTACGTGCATTTTAATAATGGTCGGGGTTAAATGGTCCATTTTACAAACATTTTGAACAATTGAAATATAAAAAAATAGATTTGTGATTAAAAAACACACGCTTTGGTAGTATTTACTGCTGGTTTATATTTTTTTTCATTATTTGTCCATTTGAACGTCATTTTGAACAATTTATACCATAATTCTACCAAAAGGTGTTTAATCACCACATTTCAATTGTTTCAAATTGAAATTATTCGAAATGTCGGTTAAATGGAGAATTTCAGCCCAAATGACATCCAATTGTAGTTAAAAATTTAATATTTGGTTCAAAATAACGCAAAAAAAATATTAATAAGCAAAAATTACTACCAAAGTGTGTGTTTTGTCATCACAAATCAATTTTTTTAAATTGAAAGTGTTCAAAATGTGGGTAAAATGCACAATTTTACTCCACGAAATGTACAAATGCACGTTTAAATTAAGAATTTGAGTTGAATTAACGGTCAATAGACAATTTTACACAAAACTTGTCTGTTTTACCGTTATTTCGAACAAAATATTACATTTTTACGTGCATTTTGATGTTGAGCGGGGTTAAATGGTCCATTTTACCCACAGTTTGGACAATTGAAATATACAAAAATAGATTGGTGGTGATAAAACACATGCTTTGGTAGAAATAATTGCTAATTTATATCTTTTTTGTGTTTTTTTTTATTCGTTGTATCTTTGAACGTCATTTTGAACAATTAATACCAAAATTCTACCAAAGTGTGTTTTGTAACCACATCTCAATTGTTTCATATTGACATTGTTTAAAATGTCGTTTTAATGGAGAATTTAACTCCAAATGACATTAAATTGCACATAAAAATTAAATATTTGGTTCAATATAACGGAAAAAACGACAAGTTTTGTGTCAACTCTTCTATTAACCATTATATCGATTAAAACATTTTATTTTAAGAAGCAATCTCATGCCATTTCTGGTGAAATTTTCCATTTACCCATTATTTTGTGAAGATTTTGGTACATATCGTTCAAAATGACGTTCAAATGGACAAATTATGAACAAAAACATAAAAAAAATATTAATTAGCAAATATTACTACTAAAGCTTGTGGTTTGTCATCACAACCCAATTTTTTGATATTTAAGCTGTTTAAAATGTGGGAAAATTGCACAATCTTACCCCACGCAATGTTAAAATGCACGTAAAAATTTAAAACTTGGTTCGAAATAACGGTAAATATACAAGTTTACACAAAACTTGTCTGTCTTACCGCTATTTCGAACAACATAGAAAATTGAACGTGCATTTTTATGTTGCGCAGGGTAAAATGGTCTATTTACCCTAAATTTGAACAATTGAAATATAAAAAAATTGAGTTGTGATAATAAAACACACGTTTTGGAAGTAATTATTGCTTATTTATATTTTTTTGTTATTTATATTCCATATTTGTCCATTTGAACGCCAATTTGAACAAGAAATACCAAAATTCTACCAAAGTTAATTTTATCACTCAATATTTTGCGCTGGGTTAAATTGTCTATTGTACCCATATTTTGGACAATTTTTATATAAAAAAATTGAGTTGTAGTGATAAAACACACGCATTGGTAGTAATTTTAGCTAATTCACACTTTTATTCGTGTTTTTATTTGTAATTTGTCCATTTGAACGTCATTTTGAACAATTGATACCAAAATTCAACCAAATTGTGTAAAATCACCACAACTCAATTGTTTCATATTGAAATTGTTCAAAATGTCTGTTAAATGGAGAAATTTACCCCAAATGACATTAAATTGCACTTTAAATTTAAATTTTTGGTTTAAAATAACACAAAAAAAAAATATTAAAAAGCAAAATATTACTACCAAAGCGTGTGTTTTGTCACCACAATTCAATTTTTTTAAATTTAAATTGTTCAAAATGTGGGTAAAATGCACAATTTTACCCCACGCAATATAAAAATGCACGTTAAAATTGGAAATTTTCTTCAAACTAACGGTAAATATACAAGTTTAAACAAAACTTGTCTGTTTTACCGTTATTTCGAACAAAATATTAAATTTTCACCTGCATTTTTATGTTGCGCGGGGTTTAATGGTCCATTTTACCCACATTTTGGACAATTGATATATAAAGAAATTGAGTTGTGGTGATAAAACACACGCTTTGGTAGTAAGTTTAGCTAATTTATATTTTTTTTCTGTTTTATTCAATATTGGTCCATTTGAACGTCGTTTTGAACAATAAATACCAAAATTCTACCAAAGTTTATTTTATCACCACAACTCAATTGTTTCATATTTAATTTGTTCAAAATGTTGGTTTAATGAAGAATTTCACCCTAAATGACATTTATTTGCATTTACAAAATAAATATTTGGCTCAAAATAACACAAAAAAAAATTTTAATAAGGAAAAATTACTACCAAACCGTGTGTTTTGTCACCATAATTAAATTTTTTTATTTATATTGTTCAAAATGTGGGTAAAATGCACAATTTTACCCTACGCATTATAAAAATGCACCTTAAAAATTTAAAATTTGGTTCATAATAACGGTTAATAGACAATTATTTCCGTGCAACATAAAAATGCACGTAAAAATTTTTTTTTCGAAATAACGGTAAGACAGACAAATTTTGTGTAAACTTTTCTGTTTTACCGTTATTTTGAACAAAATATTAAATTTTCACAGGCATTTTCATGTTGTGTGGTGTTATTTTGTCCATTTGACCCATATTTTGGACAATTGAAATATAAAAAAATTAGTTGTGATGATAAAACACACGCTTTGGTAGTAATTTTTGCTTATTTATATATTTTTTGTGTTTTTTTTCATTATTTGTCCATTTGAACGTCATTTTGAACAATTAATACCAAAATTCTACCGAAGTGTGTTTTGTCACCACAACTTAATTGTTTTATATTGAAATTGTTCAAAATGTCGGTTTAATGGAGAATTTCAGCCCAAATGACATTAAATTGCACTTAAAAATTAAAAATTTGGTTCAAAAAATTACAAACAAAATAATAATAAGCAAAAATTACTACCAAAGCGTGTGTTTTGTCACCGCAATTCAATTTTTTATATTTAAATTGTTTAAAATGTGGGTAATATGGACAATATCACCCCACGCAACATGATGATGACGTAGATATTTAAAATTGTGTCAGAAATAACGGTAATACAGACAAGTTTTGTATTAACTTGTCTATTAATTTGGTAATACAGACAAGTTTTGTATTAACTTGTCAATTGTAATATACAAAAATAGAGTTGTGGTGATAAAGCACACGCTTGGTAGTAATTTTCGCTAACTTATTTTCTTTTTTTATTCATTTTTTGTCCATTTGAACTTCATTTTGAACAATTTTTGTTTTTTTTAACGGTTTTTACAGGCCATTGTTGGCCCGTACCGTGTCAACAATCTGGCTCCAACAGTTTCGATCACGAGCCAGCTCTTCATACTGTTGTAAGCAGTTGGAAGATGCCAGATCGCTCTCTACGCCGTGGAGCCATCGTCGCCGACAGCGACCTCTTCGCCTACTGAAAGGCGGTTCTCCCTTAAAGGTTCGCTGTATCATTCGTTTCGGATCAGCACGCAGAACGTGACCGAGCCAGCGTATTCGCTGTCCTTTGATTTCATGCACGATATCAGGAATTTGCATTAAATTCCTGATCTCGTGATTGAATAGAACTCGGTATGTGCCATCAACGTCGCGTTTTGGGCCATATATCACACGCATGATTCTTCTCTCAAATGTTAGAAGCCATCTTTCGTACTCATCCGTCAAGGTCCAACTCTCACATCCATACATGACAACGGGTCTGATCAACACTCTGTACAGCTTCAGCTTATCCGTATTTGCAAGATATTTTGATTTCAGCAGTGGCCTTAGAGTATACAAAGCCCGATTGCCAGCGGCAATGCGAACCTTAATATCCTCTCCCACACTATTATCGTGAGTAATGAGAGATCCAAGATACTTGAATCTCATCACTCCTTCAAACGTGTGGTTTCCACTACTGAAATCAATTGCGTCTTGGCCTCGAAAACCAGAGATTAGATATTTGGTTTTGGACTCATTGATTTTGAGACCAACGGAAGCTGAAAACTGTTCCAGTGGATCAAGTATCTCTTTCACTCCGTTGCCATTTAATCCAATCACACAGATATCATCTGCATACGCAAGAAGTTGATTGGATTGTCGGAATAAGATATTGTCCTGAGGTGTTTCACTTTTACGAAGGATGTATTCCAACATGAGATTAAAAAGTATCGGGGACAGCGCATCTCCTTGTCGAACACCAGAAGTAATTGCAAAAATTCTCGATAGCCTGTTCTCAATTTGGACACAGCATTGTGACTGCGTTACTGTCATTTTACACAAATGTACATTTTTTTGTGGTATTCCTAAATATTCAAGCGCATACCATAGCCTCTCTCGATTGATCGAGTCATAGGCTTGCTTGAAATCTAGGAATACCTGGTGTACATTGCGAGATGTTTCGTAGTAATTGGAAAGAATCATCTGCAGCGAAAAAACTTGATCAGTGACTGACCGATTTGGAAGGAATCCTCCTTGGTAGTCACCGACAATTTCCTCTGCTAAAGGAGTAATTCTTCCCAAGATTATGTAAGACAGTAACTTATATGCTGTGCAAAGGAGAGCTATACCGCGATAATTCTCGCATTTCATGCGATCACCTTTTTTGAATATTGGGCATAACGCGGCCACTTTCCATTCGTCAGGCATAACTTCATTTCGCCATACCAATCGAATAAGGTCGAAAAGACAGTTCCACAAAGTTAGCCCTCCGAATATCAAGAGCTCTGAATTAATGCAATCAACCCCTGTTGAACGATTTTTCTTTAATCTCTGCATGGCCATTGTGAATTCCTCATAGGATGGATCCTCAATGAACATCTCCGCGGTTTGTATTTGAGGGTATTCAAATACAGCTTGTGATACATGTGGAACATTAAGTAGATCAGAAAAATGTTCACGCCATGTATCGAGTACCGCATCGACCTTAACACAGAGGTTTCCATCCTGGTCCCGAATGGCAGTTGACCGAGATCTTAAGGTATGGTGTAATTCGGTGATTCCTTTAAAGAAACCACGCGAATTGTGCTCATTGCTAAGTTGTTGTACTCTTAAGACCTTGGCCTTCCACCATTCGCGCTTCTTCTGTCTACAAATGCGTTTAGCTGTCCTCCTTGCAAGAACTGCCTTGTTTTTCCTTGCAATTGTAAACCGAGTCTGCGCTTCATTGTGGGCTATATTGCGTTGCTCAACAGCAAGACGACACTCCTCATCAAACCAATCATTTTTGGGCTTAGTTTTCACTATACCGAGATCAATACTTCCCAGACACTGTTTACATTATCAGATTGGTAATTGGATCGTAAAATGCTATTGCTGACAAGATTTTGGTATTTTCGTTGCGTTTCTTCATTTATCAGACCTTCACAGGAGAATCGCGTTTTATATTCTCCTGTCCTCCTTGACTTGTACGAAAATTTCCATCGCAGCTTTGCAGCAACCATTAAATGATCACTGCCTACGAATTTTGTTGACGACCGATACGATCTCACGTCTTGAACAACCCGAGCTCGGTCTTTTGAAATCAACACATGGTCAATTTGGCTTCGGGATGTTTTACGTGGATGTGTCCATGTTTCCAAATGGATGTTTTTATGGGGAAAGAATGTACTTGCCACTTTGAGATCATGAGCGATCGCAAAGTACATCATTCTTTCCCCATTTTCGGCCAAGACAGCCTTTCTTACCTGCGGCCCAATGAGAAAGCCAACTCCAAGATTTCCGAGGTCATCTTCACTGTGTAGCAACGTATAGCCTTGGGACACATGGACTCCACTTTTAGGCCATCGAGTTTCTTGGAGCGCTACGAGTTCCAGCCGATACTCCTTCATACATGTGATACGGCCGTCCAACGCGCCAGGTTTTCGTAGAGACTGCACGTTCCACGTGCTGATCCTCATTCTCGTATCCGGGTACTTAAGCGGGGGGTCATTGTTATTTAGGCGGTATCCGATTTTTTTGTTTTTGTTGACATTTTTAACTGTAATTGATTTTTACGGATGCGGGTCATCAGCCCAGTGATCCAACCAGATTTAGTCGCCTCCTACGACAAGCTCTGGACACTGTGGTGGTATTCTATGGATCTCATGTTACGTTCGAAATATTAACGAAACATGTTTGCCCCCAACCACAGGGCGTAATTTTGAACAATAAATACCCAAATTTTATTAAGGTTAATTTTACTACCACAACTCAATTGTTTCATATTAAAATTGTTCAAAATTGTCGGTAGAAGAGAGAATTTCTCCCCAAATGACATTTAATTGCACTAAGAAATTAAAAATTTTGTTCAATAAAATGGTAGAAACGTTAAAATTTGTGTCATTTTGTCTATCTACCGTTATTTCGATTAGAATATTAAATTTTAAGGTGTAATTTTATGTTATTCGGGGTGAAATTCTCCATTTACAAATTGTTTTTTTTTATTTTTGTACGTTTTGTTCAAAATGAACAAATAATGAAGAAAAACACAAAAATATATTATTAAGCAAAAATTACTACTTAAGCGTGTGTTTTGTCACCACAATTAAATTTTTTTCTTTAAGAATAGTTTAAAATGTCGGTAAAATGCAAATTTAACCCCACGCAATATCAAAAAGCACATAAAAATTTAAAATTTGGTTCTAAATAACGGTAAAAAGACAAGTTTACAAAAAACTGGTCTGTTTTACCGTTATTTCGAACAAAATATTAAATTTGTTTGTGCATTTTGATGTTGCGCGGGGTTAAATGGTCCATTTTTCCCCCGTTTAGGACAATTTAAATACAAAAAAATTGAGTTGTGGTGATAAAACACACGCTTTGGTAATTATTATTGCTAATCATAGATTTTTTGGTTATTTTATTCCTTATTTGTCCATTTGAACATCATTTTGTACAAGTAATACCTTAATTCTACCAAAGTGTGTTTTTTCACCACATCTCAATTGTTTCATATTATAATTGTTCAAAATGTGGGTTAAATTGAGAATTTTAGCCCAAATGACATTTAATTGCACTTAAAAATTAAATATTTGGCTCAAAATAACACAAAAAAAATATTAATGAGCAAATTACTACCAAACCGTGTGTTTTGTCACCACAATTCCATTTTTTTTATATATAAATGTTCAAAGTGTGGGTTAAATGCACAATTTAATCCCGCGCAATATAAATATGCACGTAAAAATTTAAAATTAGGTTTGAAATAACGGTAGATAGACAAGTTTAAACAAAACTTGTCTATTTTACCGTTATTGTGAACAAAATATTAGATTTTTACGTGCATTTTTCTGTTGCGTGGGGTTATATTGTCCATTTCGCCCAAAATTTGAACAATTGGAATATATAAAAATAGATTTGTGGTGATAAAACACACGCTTTGGTAGTAATTCTTCAATTTATATTTTTTTTTGTATTTTTTTCATAATTTGTCCATTTGAACGTCATTTTGAACAAGTTATACCAAAATTCTACCAAAGTTTATTTTATCACCACAACTCAATTGGTTTCTATTAAAATTTTTCAAAATGTCGGTTAAATGGAGAATTTCACCCCAAATGACACTAAATTGCACTTAAAAATTAAATAGTTTGTTAATAATAACAGTAAAACGTTAAGTTTTGTGTCAACTTGTCTATTTACCGTTATTTCGATTAAAATATTTTATTTTTAGGTGCAATTTAATGTCATTTGGGGTGGATTCTCCATTTACCCATTATTTTTTTAAGATTTTGGTACATATCGTTAAAAATGACGTTCAAATGGACAAATAATGAGCAAAACCACAAAAAAAATATTAATTAGCCAAAATTACTACTAAAGCGTGTGTTTTGTCACCATAACTCAATTTTTTTATTTTTCAATTGTCCAAAATTTGAGTCAAATGGATCATTTAACCCCGTGCAACATAAAAATGCACGTTAATATTTAATATTTTGTTCGAAATAACGGTAAAACTGACAAATTTTGTGTAAACTTGTCTGTTTTACCGTTATTTTGAACCAAATTTTAAAGTTGCTTATTGCATTCATTTGTTTTTTCCATATATTCCCGCGGTTAATTTATTGATTTTTAGTGATCGACGAAGAATTTTATAAAGGGTCGATTGTCGATTCGGAGAGTCTGTTTTAATCGCCCCACTTATATTTTTTTTCTCTTTAATTATCTATACAATAGCTCGGTGAAAATGGAATGTTAGTCCTTTTAAAATCAAGAGAGTCTTTTTAGTTAAAACTTGTTTTGAGTAACGTAGAGCAAGAGTTATTTTTGGTATCTATACAAAAACTCGGTTAAAATAGAATTTTAGTCCTTTAAAAATCAAGTTAGTCATTTTAATTAAAACTTGTTTGGAGTTACATAGAGTTAGAGTTATTTTTTATATTTTATATTATAGAAGAATTCTTCAATCAGTATATGGTCTACAAATTTTGGTTGGTGATACTTAAGTATGCACCAACCACTACTAAAAGACAAACGTTACACTTTGTTGACACTTTACCTTCCATAAATTAATGAACTAATATTTTTTTGATAAATATATTGGATTTTTTTTGTTTATTTATAAATATAATATATTTATTATTTTATATTAATAATTGATTTTCTTACTGTTAGCAAATTTGAAACAAGGTTGGGTCTGTTACCAAACGAATTGAAATTAAATAGTTAAAGGTTCCAATCAAAAATATTGGGTATTTTTTTCGTTTAGTACTATTTCTTTGTAAATTATCATATTGATTTAAGTATTGTTGGTTTATTGTCATAACCATTTCATTAGGAACCCTGTGTTGTTTAGAGACTAGCGCTGTTTTTTTATTAAACGTTTCTACTACGCATAATTTCGTGTAAATTGTTTTTTAATATTGTAAATTGTTTTTTAATTGTAAATTTCTGGAACCGAATAAAAGCTTTTGTCGTTATATTGCGGATTATAACCTAATAGAATCATGGATTCTTCATTTCTTTTCGAAAGCTCAACTTCTGATAAATTGGAAGTGGAGTATGAAGTTCGAGGAATGTCAAGAACTACAGTTGGAATTGAGAAAACCTTCCTGGAAACGATTTAAAAGGAAACTCAAAATTCCAGCTTGAAACCGAAACTATCGCACGTTAGAGCAGATCCTGACGTTGAATTAAACAAAATCAGCCATCAGACAGCAGAATTGGACTTTGAGCTGGATCAAAAAGAGCAAAATTCAGTATATAATAAAAACAAGATGCTCTTTCGGATCATACACTGAAGAGATCGTGCTCAACGATTTTGTAACTCGTTCCCAAATCTAGTCAGAATAGTGGTAACTACTAGCTCACTCGAGAGGCTTGCTAGGTTCATTAGAAGAAATATCTGGAAAGCCAAAAACACCGCTGAACAGGCTAAAAGGGGCGAGCATTCAAAGCCATCTAGGTCTTAAGAGGACGATAAGAAGGTCCTGGATCAGGATCCAAAAAGGAGCGAGGAACCAAAAACACACTCCAATTTGGAAGAAACTTGTCTGTTTTACCGTTATTTCGAACAAAATATTTTATTTTGACGTACATTTTTATGTTGCGCGGGGTTAAATGGTCCATTTTACCCACATTTTGGACAATTGAAATATAAAAAATTGAGTTGTGGTGATAAAACACACGCTTTGGTAGTAATTTTTGCTAATTTATATTTTTTTGTGTTTTTATCCATTATTTGTCCATTTAACCGTCATTTTGAACAAATAATACCAAAATTCTACCAAAGTGTGACTTATCACCACAACCCAATTTTTTCATATTAAAATTGTTCAAAATGTCGGTTAAATGGAGAATTTCAGCCCAAATGACATTAAATTGCACGTTAAAATTAAATATTTGGTTCCAAATATAATTTGGACAATTGAAATATAAAAAAATTGAGTTGAGGTGATAAAACACACGCTTTGTCAGTATCTTTTGCTAATTTATATTTTTTTGGTATTTTTATTCATTATTTGAACATTAAAACGTCATTTTGAACAATTAATACCAAAACTTTACCAAAGTGTGTTTTAGCACTACAGCTCAATTGTTTCATATAAGAATTGTTCAAAATTTCGGTTTAATGGAGAATTTCAGCCCAAATGACATTAAGTTGCACGTAAAAATTAAATATTTGGTTCCAAATAACACAAAAAATATATAAATTACTACAAAAGCGTGTGTTTTGTCACCAAAATTAAATTTTTTATATTTAAATTGTTCAAATGTGGGTAAAATGCACAATTCAAACCATTGCAATATTAAAATGCACGATAAAATTTAAAATTTGGTTCGAAATAACGGTAAATAGACAATTGAACATAAAAGTTGTCTGTTTAACCGTTATGTCGAACCAAATATTAAATTTTTACGTGCATTTTTATGTTGCGCGGGGTTTAAATAGTCCATTTGACCCACATTTAGGACATTTGAATTATACAAAAACAGATTTGTGGTGGTAACACACGCTTTGGTAGTAATTTTTGCTATTTAAAATTTTGTTTGTATTTTTTTTCATTATTTGTCCATTTAAACGTCATTTTGAACAACAGATACCAAAATTCTACCAAAATTAATTTTTTTTAATTGCCTTTTTACCGTTATCTCGATTAGAATATTTAAGTTAAAGGTCCAATTTTATGTCATTTGGGGTGACTTTCTCCATTAACCCATTATTTTGTTAAGATTTTGGTACATGTCGTTTAAAATGTTGTTCAAATGGACAAAGAATGAACAAAACCAAAAAAAAAAATATTAATTAGCAAAAATTAATACTAAAGCGTGTGTTTTGCCATCCCAACTCAATTTTTTGATATTTAAATTGTTCAAAATGTGGGTAAAATGCACAATTTAACCCCTCGCAATATAAAAATGCACGTTTATATTTAAAATTTGGCTCAAAATAACGGTAAATAGACAAGTTTACACAAAACTTTTCTGTGTTACCGTTATTTCGAACAAAATATTTAATTTTTACGTGCATTTTTATGTTGCTCGGGATTAAATGGTCAATTATTTCCACATTTCGGACCAGTGAAATATAAAAAAAATTGAGTTGTGGTGATAAAACACACGCTTTGGTAGAAATTTTTCCTAATTTATATTTTTTTTTTGTCTTTATATTCATTATTTGTCCATTTGAACGTCATTTTGAACAATAAGTACCAAAATTCTACCAAAGTGTGATTTATCACCACAACTCCAATGTTTCATATGAAAATTGTTCAAAATGTCGGTTACATGGAGAATTTCAACCCAAATGACATTAAATTGCACTTAAAAATGAAATATTTGGTTCCAAATAACGGAAAAAAAATATTAATAAGCAAAAAATACTACCAAAGCGTGTGTTTTATCACCACAACTCAATTTTGTTATATTCCAATTGTCCAAAATATGCGTTCAATTGACCATCTAACCCCGCGCAACATAAAAATGCACGTTAAAATTTTATATTTAATTCGAAATAACGGTAAAGCAGACAAGTTTTGTGTTAACTTGTCTATTTACTGTTATTTCGAACAAATTTTTAATTTAGAAGTGCATTTTTATATTGCGTGGTGTTAAATGGTCAATTTAACCCACATTTTGGACAATTTAAATATAAAAAAATTAAATTGTGGTGTTAAAACACACGCTTTGTCAAAATCTTTTGCTAATTTATACTTTTTTTTCTGTTTTTATTCATTATTTGTCCATTTGAACGTCATTTTGAACAATTTATACCATAATTCTACCAAAGTGTGATTTATCACCACAACTCCAATGTTTTATATTTAAATTGTTCAAACTGTCGGTTAAATGGAGAATTTCCACACAAATTACATTAAATTGCACTTTAAAATTAAATATTTGGTTCAAAATAATATACAAAAAATACTGATTAGCAAAAATAACTACCGAAGCGTATGTTTTGTCACCACAATTCAATTTTGTTATATTTAAATCGTTTAAATTGCACAATTTAACCCCACGCAACAAATAAATGCATGTAAACATTTAAAATTTGGTTCAAAATAACGGTAAATAGACAAGTTAACACAAAAGTTGTCTGTTTTACCGTAATTTCGAACAGAATATAAAATTTTTACGTGCATTTTTTTGTTTCGCGGGGTACAATGGTCCATTTTACCCACATTTTGGACAATTGAAATATTAAAAAATTGAGTTGTGGTGATAAAACACACGCTGTGGTAGTAATTTTTGCTATTTTTTTTTTTTTTTGTCTTTTTATTCATTATTTGTCCATTTGAACGTCACTTTGAACAATTAATACCAAAATTCTACCAAAGTGTGTATTATTACCACAACTCAATTTTTTCATATTAAAATTGTTCAAAATGTCGGTAAAATGGAGAATTTTAGCCCAAATGACATTAAATTGCACATAAAAATAAAATATTTGGTTCAAAATAATACAAAAAAATATTAATAAGCAAAAATTACTACCAAAGCGTGTGTTTTGTCACCGCAATTCCATTTTTTGATATTTAAATTGTTCAAATGTGGGTAAAATGCACAATTAAACCTAACGCAATATAGAAATGCACTTTAAAATTTAAATTATAATTTCATTTTTATTAAAAATTTAAAAAATTTCAATTTGGACAATTGAAATATAAACAAAATTGAAATGTGATTAAACATACGCTTTGGTAATATTTTTTGCTAATTTATATTTTTTTTGTATTTTCATTCATAATTCGTCCATTTGAACGTCATTTTGAACAATAAATACCAAAATTCTATCAAAGTGTGATTTATCACCGCATCTCAATTGCTTCATATTGAAATTGTTCAAAATGTCTGTATAATAGAGAGTTTCACCCCAAATGACATTAAAATGTACTTAAAAAAGAAATATTTGGTTCAAAATAACACAAAAAAAATATTAATAACCAAAAACTACTACTTTATCGTGTGTTTTGTCACCAAAATTCAATCTTTTTATATTAAAATTGTTTAAAATTCGGGTAAAATGCAAAATTTATAGCCATACAATATGAAAAGACACAAAAAAATTTAAAATTTGTTTCAAAATAACGGTCAATAGACAAGTTTTCACAAATTTGTTCTACCGTTATTTCGAATAAAATATTAAATGTTTACGTACATTTTTTTGTTTCGCGGGGTTAATGGCTCATTTTACCCACATTTTGGTCTATTAAAATATACAAAAATAGATTTGTGGTGATAAAACTTACGCTGTGGTAGTAATTTTTGCTAATTCATATTTTTTTTGTGTTTCTTTTCATTATTTGTCCATTTGAACGTCATTTTGAACAATTAATACCATAATTCTACCAAAGTGTGATTTATCACCACAACTCCAATGTTTTATATTTAAATTGTACAAACTGTCGGTTAAATGGAGAATTTCCACCAAAATTACATTAAATTGCACTTTAAATTAAATATTTGGTTTAAATAACACAAAAAAAACATTTATAAGCTAAAATTACTACCACAGCGTGTGTTTTGTCACCACCATTCAATCCTTATATATTTTAATTGTTTGAAATGTGGGTTAAATGCATAATTAAACCCCATGCAACATAAAAATGCACGCAAAAATTTAAAATTTGGTTCAAAATAACGGGAAAAAGACAAGTTAACACAAAACTTCTCGGTTTGACCGTTATTTAGAACAAAATTTTAAATTTCTGCGTGCATTTTTATGTTGCGTGGGGTTATATTGTCAATTTTACCCAAATTCTTAACAATTGGAATATGCAAAAATAGAATTGTGGTGATAAAACACACGCTTTGGTAGTAATTTTTGCTAATTTATAAATTTTTTGCATTTTTTATTCATTATTTGTCCATTTGAACGTCATTTTGAACAAATAATATCAAAATTCTACCAAATTGTGTTTTGTCACCACAACTTAATTGTTCCATTTTAAAATTGTTCAAAATGTTGGTCAAATGGAGAATTTTAGCTCAAATGACATTAAACTTCACTTCAAAATGAAATATTTGGTACAAAATTACACAAAATAATTATTAATTAGCATAAATTACTACACAAAGCGTGTGTTTTGTCACCACAATTCAACTTTTTTATATTTTAATTGTTCAAAATTTTGGTAAAATGCACAATTTAACCCCACGAAATTAAAAAATTGACGTAAAAATTTAAAATTTGGTTCAAAATAACGTGAAATAAACAACTTTTCACAAAACTTGTCTGTTTTACCGTTATTTCGAATAAAATATTTAATTTTTACGTGCATTTTTATGTTGAGTGGGGTTAAATTGTCCATTTTTCCCAAATGTTGAACAGTTGAAATATAAAAAAATTGAGTTATGGTGTTAAAACTCACGCTTTGGTAGTAATTTTTGCTAATTTATATTTTTTTTGTGTTCCTATTCATTATTTGTCCATTTGAACGTCATTTTGAACAATTAAAACCAAAATTCATATGGACAAAATATGAACAAAAACACACAAAAAAATTTTAATTATCAAAAATTACTGCTAAACGCACGCTGCGTTTTGTCACATCAAATAAATTTTTTGATATTCAAATTGTTCAAAATGTGGGAAAAATACATAATTTAACCCCTTGCAATTAATAAATGCACGCAAAAATTTTAAATTTGGTTCGAAATAACGGTAAATACACAAGTTAACACAAAACTTGTCTGTTTTACCGTTATTTCGAACAAAATACTAAATTTTTACGTGCATTTTTATGTTGCGCGGGGTTCAATGGTCCATTTTATCCACATTTTGGACAATAAAAATATAAAAAAATTGAGTTTTGGTGATAAAACACCCGCTTTGGTAGTAATTTTTGCTAACTAATATTTTTTTTGTGTTTTTATTCATTATTTGTCCATTTGAACGTCATTTTGAACAATTATTACCAAAATTCTACCAAAGTGTGATTTATCACCACAACTCAATTGTTTTATTTTAAAATTGTTCAAAATGTCGGTCAAATGGAGAATTTTAGCCCAAATGACATTTAATTGCACTTTAAAATTAAATATTTGGTAAAAAATAACACAAAAAATAAATATTTATTAGCAAAAATTACTACCACAGCGTGTGTTTTGTCACCACAATTCAACTTTTTTATATTTGAATTGTTCATAATTTGGGTAAAATGCACAATATAACCTTACGCAATATACAAATTCACGAAAAATCTTAAATTTGGTTCGAAATAACGGTAAATAGACAATTTTACACAAAACCTGTCTGTTTTACCGTTATTTCGAACAAAATATTAAATTTTTAGGTGCATTTTTATGTTGCGCGGGGTTACATTGTCCATTTTACCCACATTTTGAACAATTGAAATATAAAAAAATTGAGTTGTGATGGTAAAACACACGCTTTGGTAGTAATTTTTGCTAATTTATATTTTTTTGTGTTTTTATCCATTATTTGTCCATTTAAACGTCATTATGAACAATTAATACCAAAATTCTACCAAATTGTGTTTTGTCACCACATTTCAATTGTTTCATATTGAAATTGATCAAAATGTTGGTTAAAAAGAGAATTTCACCCCAAATGACATTAAATTGCACTTAAAAAAGAAATATTTGGTTCAAAATAACACAAAAAAAATATTAATTAGCAAAAATTTCTACTTAATCGTGTGTTTTGTCACCACAATTTAATCTTTTAATGTTTAAATTATTCAAAATGTGGGTAAAAAGCACAATTTAACCCCACACAATATGAAAAGGCACGCAAACATTTAAAATTTGTTTCGAAATAACGTTAAATACACAATTTTACACCAAACTTGTCTGTTTTACCGTTTTTTCGAACAAAATATTAAATTTTCACGTGCATTTATAGTTGCACGGGGTAAATGGCCCATTTTTGTCACATTTTGGATACTTGAAATAGAAAAAAATTGAGTTCAAATGATAAAACACAAGCATTATTTATCCATTTGAACGTCATTTTGAACAATTATTACCAAAATTTTACCAAAGTGTGTTTTATCACCAAAACTCAATTGTTTCATATTGAAATTGTTCAATATATTGGTTTAATGGAGAATTTCAACCCAAATGACATTAAATTGCCCTTAAAAATAAAATATTAGGTTCAAAACAACACAAAAAAAGACATATATAAGCAAAAATTACTACCAAAGCGTGTGTTTTGTTACCACCATTCAATCCTTATATATTTCAATTGTTAAAAATGTGGGTAAATTGCACAGGTTAACCCCACGCAATATGTTAATGAACGCAAAAATTTAAAATTTGGTTCGAAATAACGGCAAATAGACAAGTTTACACAAATTTCTTCTGTTTTACCGGTTTTTCGAACAAAATATTAAATTTTTACGTGCATTTTTATGTTGCGCGGGGTTTTATTGTCCATTTTACCTTAATTTTCGACAATTGAAATATAAAAAAATTGAGTTTTTGTGATTAAACACACGCTCTGGTAGTAATTTTTGCTAATCTTTATTTTTTTTGTGTTTTTATTCAGATTATCTGTCCATTTGAACGTCATTTTGAACAATTAATACCAAAACTCAACCGAAGTATGTTTGTTCCTCCCAACTCAATTGCTTCATTTTGAAATTGTTCAAAATGTCGGTCAAATAGAGAATTTCACCCCAAATGACATTAAATTGCACTTAAAAATTAAATATTTGGTTCGAAATAACAAAAAAAAAATATTAATAAGCAAAAATTACTACCAAAGCGTGTGTTTTGTCACCTTAAATCAATTTTTTGATATTTAAATTGTTAAAAATGTGGGTAAAATGCACAATTAAACCCCACGCAATATAAAAATGAACGACAAAATTTAAAATTTGGTTCATAATAACGGTTAATAGACAAGTTTTCACAAAACTTATCTGTTTTACCGTTTTTTCGAACATAATTTTACTCACATTTTGGATAAATGAATTATAGAAAAATTGAGTTCTGGTGATAAAACACACGCTTTGTTAGAAATTTTTGCTAATTTATATATTTTCTGTATTTTTTATTCCTAATTGAATAAAAATTTGAACGTCATTCATATTTGAACGTCATTTTGAACAATAAATATCAAAATTCGACCAAAGTTAATTTTATTACCACAACTCAATTTTTCCATATTTAAATTGTTCAAAATGTCGGTTAAATGGAAAATTTCACCCCAAATGAAATTAAATTGCACTTGAAAATAAAATATTTGGTTTAAGATATTCGTTTAAATGACAAGTTTAATGTCAACTTCTCTATTAATTGTTATTTCTATTAGAATATTAAATTTTTAGGTGCAATTTTATGTCATTTCGGGTAAAATTCTCCACTTACCCATTTCTTTGTTAAGATTATAGATCATGTCGTTCAAAACGACGTTCAAATGGACAAATGATGAACAAAAACACAAAAAAACATTAATTGGCAAAAATTACTACTAAAGCGTGTGTTTTGTCACCTCAAATCAATTTTTTGATATTAATAAAGTTAAAAATGTGGGTAAAATGCACAATTAAACCCCACGCAATATAAAAATGAACGTCAAAATTTTAAATTTGGTTCAAAATAACGGTTAATAGACAAGTTTTCACAAAACTTTTCTGTTTTACCGTTATTTCGAACAAAATATTTCTCACATTTTGGACAAATGAAGTATAGAAAAATTGAGTTCTGATGATAAAACACACGCTTTGTTAGTAATTTTTGCTAATTTATATATTTTCTGTATTTTTTATTCATAATTGAATAAAAATTTGAACGTCATTCATATTTGAACGTCATTTTGAACAATAAATACCAAAATTCTACCAAAGTAAATTTAATCATAACTCAATTGTTTCAAATTTTAATTGTTCTAAATGTCGATGAAATGGAGAATTTCACCCCAAATGACATTAAATTGCATTAAAAAATTAAATATTTGGTTCAAAATAACGGTAAAAATGACAAGTTTTGAAACAACTTGCCTTTTTACCGTTTTTTTCGATTAAAATATTTAATTTTTAAGTGCAATTTTATTTCGTTTAGGGTAAAATTCTCCATTTTCCCATTATTTTGCTAAGAATTTGGTACATGTCATTCCAAATGACGTTTAAATGGACAAATAATGAACAAACACACAAAAAAAATTTAATTTGCAAAAATTACTACTAAAGCGTGAATTTTGTCACCTCAACTCAATTTTTTGATATTTAAATTGTTCAATATGTGGGTAAAATAAACAATTGAACCCCACGCAATATGAAAATGCACTTAAAAATTTAAAACTTGGTTCGAAATAACGGTAAATACACAAGTTTACACAACACTTGTAGGTTTTTCCATTATGTCGAACAAAATATTTAATGTTTTTGTGCATTTTTATGTTTCGCGGGGTTAAATGGTCCATTTTACCCACATTTTGGATAATTGAAATAAAAAAAAATTAAGTTAAGATGATAAAACACACGCTTTTGTAGTTATTTCGGCTAATTATATTTTTTTTTATGTTTTTATTCAATTTTTGACTATTCCAAAATCCTACCAAAGTGTGTTTTATCACCACAACTCAATTGTTTCATATTAAAATTGTTCAAAATGTCGGTTAAATGAAGAATTTTACTCCAAATGAAATAAAATTGCACTTCAAAATAAAATATTTGGTTCAAAATTACCGTTGAAAGACAAGTTTACTGTCAACTTTTTTATAAAACGTTATTTCTTTTATGATATTTAATTTTTAGGTGCAATTTTATGTCATTTCGTGTGAAATTCTCCAGTTACCCATAACTTTGTTAAGATTTGGGTAGATGTCGGTCAAAATGACGTTTAAATGAACAAATGATGAACAAAAACAAAAAAAAACATATAAATTAGCAAAAATTACTACTAAAGCGTGGGTTTTGTCACCTCAACTCAATTTTTTGATATTTAAATTGTTCAAAATGTGGGTAAAATGCACAATTTAACCCCACGCAATATTAAAATGCACGTAAAAATTTCAAAATTGGTTCGAAGTAACGCTAAAACGACAAGTTAACACAAAACTTGTCAGTTTTACCGTTATGTCGAACAAAATATTAAATGTTTATGTGCATTTTTATGTTTCGCGGGGTTGAATGGTCCATTTTACCCACATTTTAGACAATTGAAATATAAAAAAAAAATTGAGTTGTGCTGATAAAACACACGCTTTGGTAGTATTTTTTGCTAATTCATATTTTGTTTTTGTGCTTTAATTCATTAGTTGTCCATGTGAACGTCATTTTGAACAATAGGTACCAAAATTCTACCAAAGTGTGATTTATCACCACAACTCAATTGTTTCATATTTTAATTGTTCAAAATGTCGGTTAAATGGAGTATTGTACCCCAAATGATATTTGATTGCACATAAAAATTAAATATTTGGTACAAAATAACACAAAAAATAAATATTAATTAGCAAAAATTACTACCAAAGCGTGTGTTTTGTCACCACAATTCAAATTTTTGATATTAAAATTGTTCGAAATTTTGGTTAAATGCACAATTAAACCCCACGCAATATGAAAATGCACGTAACAATTTGAAATCTGGTTCAAAATAACGGTTAATACACAAGTTAACACAAAACTTGTCTGTTTTACCGTTATTTCGAACCAAATATTAAATTTTTACGTGCATTTTTATGATTTGCGGTATTAAATGGTCCATTTTACCCACATTTTGAACAATTAAAATATAAAAAAATTGAGTTGTGGTGATAAAACACACGCTTTGGTAGTAATTTTGGCTAATTATATTTTTTTTGTGTTTTAATTCTATATAATATTATTATATAGAATATAATATATATTATTACAAATATAGTTATTTGTCCATTTGAACGTCATTTTGAACAATAGATACCAAAATTCTACCAAAGTTAATTTTATGACCACAACTCAATTTTTTCATATTTAAATTGTTCAAAATGTCGGTTAAATGGAAAATTTCACCCCAAATGAAATTAAATTGCACTTGAAAATAAAATATTTGGTTCAAAATATTCGTTAAATCGACAAGTTTAGTGTCAACTTCTCTATTAAACGTTATTTCTATTAGAATATTAAATTTTTAGGTGCAATTTTATGTCATTTCGGGTAAAATTCTCCACTTACCCATTTCTTTGTTAAGATTATAGTACATGTCGTTCAAAACGACGTTCAAATGGACAAATGATGAACAAAAACACAAAAAAATATTAATTAGCAAAAATTACTACTAAAGCGTGTGTTTTGTCACCACAACTCAATTTTTTGATAAATAAATTGTTCAAAATGTGGGTTTTTTTATAAATACTCAAAGTGAGTAGACGCATTTTTCATTTTTCATAAATATAATTTTTTAAATAAGTATACTTATTAAAAGTGCAAAGTCAATAACTATACTCACATAACATAACACAACACAACAAAAAAAAATTGGTTTTTGTAACTAAAAAGTGCAGTGTTCAGAAAAAACTTTATTTAGTGCAAATCATAAGTGAAGTGTGTGCATTACAACATGATAATGACCTAGATTTGGGTCATTATGCATGAAATCGAGACGAATGCGTCCTTAGTTGCATCAAATCAACTTAGCTGCTCGGAGGCCGGTACCATAGATCCTGTGGAGAAACAAATACCGCCAAATAGAGGAAATAACTTTCCGAAGAGCACGAAAATGTGGAGATCACCAGTTTTAAATAGCAAACTCATATCTGCAAACAACGCAGTATCAGAAGAAATGCCGAGAGCATCAACAAATATTATAAACAGTGAGGAGATGTTAAATAAATTTCAAAAAAAGGAGAATCGAATCGCGCAGTTGAGCAATGAAGTTGCTGAACTTAAAAGAGAAAACTCTATACTAAAAGAAGAGATTAAAAACAGCAAATATGAGGATTCAGCACGAGTTAACAATCTGTCTTCGAACGATATTCAGCCATCATCCAGTAAACATGATCATTCAAATAATTCCAACTGGCTGCTGCGGCAATTTCCAACTTTTTAACAAAATAATAGATTCAGTGCTCTGAGTCAAGAGGATTATTGCACAGATGAGGAAAAACTGGAAAAAGAAGTTTCCAGTGCTGATAACAGAAATACAAAGAAACGTAGGCGCATAAAAACGAGAACCCCTCCAAAAAATACTACACAAAGTAAGAACAATAACACTGAACAAAAAAACCCAAAAATACCACCGCCTCCACCCAATAACGTGAGCAATATCAATAATTTCGAATTTTTTCGATAAGAAGTAATTCAAATCACTAGTGATTCAACTAAGTTTAAGGCGCTTTCAAATAGTGACGTAAGAATTACCTTTGATAATGAACACGATTACAGAAATGTCAAAAAATTACTGGAAGAATTAAAAAAAGAAGCCAGCAACAAACTAGAAAATATCGAATATCACACTTACCAGCTGAAGAGCAAAAAGGCTTATAGAGTGGTTATCAGAGGCTTACCATCTTTCATTAGTCACGATGAAATTAAAGCAGACTTAGAAAAAATGGGACATGAAGTCGCAGGTATTACCAACATATACAAAATGATCGCAATTAATGGAAAAAAGTCAAGAAACACTTTCCATTGTTTTACGTCGACTTAAAAAAAAAGACAACTTCAATAAAGAAGTATACAATATCAAGAAACTTGCGTACTGTATAGTTAAAATTGAGCCACCTAACAAGACAAGGGGCATCCCACAATGTACGAATTGTCAACAACTTGGACATACCAAGAGTTTTTTCTATCGTCAAACCAAATGCGTTAAGTGTGCTGGAAATCATCACACGACAAAATACAATAAACAACCAGATACCGCACCTTCATGTGATCTTTGTCACCAACAAGGAGATACTGCAAACTATAAAGGTTGCTGTGTATACTAAAACAAAATTAAAAGTCAACAAAATAATAGAACAAGCGTAGTACAGCGATTACAAACCAAAGCTGCTAAACCACAAAAAACAATTACACCATCAACAGCTGGATTATCGGATGCGCAAGCCACAAAAATATCTGCTGATGACTTAAACCAAAACAACAAACACAGAGAATTGAATGAAGAGCCTAGTAATTATGAAATAATTAAACTGCTTAATCAAATTCAACGGACACTTGGTCACCTAGCAGAGAGAGTATCAAAGCTGGAAAGCAAAAAAGTCAGTTTACACAATAATGATTAACTCGTTCCTACGCATTGTAACTTGGAACGTTAATGGGCTCATCCAACGAGGCCAAGAACTGGGAATATTCCTCCATACAAACAACATAGACATTGCTCTGATATCAGAAACAAACTTCTCGAACAAAAGCATTATCAGAATAAAGGGATTTACCTCCAACTGGACAAACCCATCCTAGTGAAAGAGCCAGAGGCGGTTCAGCTGTACTAATAAAAAATAATATCAAACATAATCAACAAGAGGGTATTCGTGAAAGCTATATGCAAGTAACTGTGATCTCAATCCAATATAATGGCTCAGATTTAAATATTGCGGCAGCATACTGTCCCCCACGGCATTCACCAACGAAGTCACAATTTAATAACGTCTTCAATAAACTTGGTCCAAGGTTTATTATTGGAGGGGACTATAATATTAGACAGACAGCTTGGGGTTCCAGGCTAATTTCCCCTGGGAAAGGGAATGCTTTGTTCAATGCCATTCATGAAAATAACTTCGAATATTTTTCTCCAGGAGGGCCAACGTATTGGCCAACGGATGCAGGAAAAATTCCAGATCTACTTGATTTCTTCATCACAAAAGGTATTTCATCCAGTTGCACTAGTGTCGAAGAAATTAACGACTTAACGTCTGATCACATCCCTGTACACAGTAAACACTATAGTCGTCAAGAAAAAAAAAAGCAAAACCTAACTAATCGATTCACGGAGTGGGATCACTTCAGAGAAAAATTGGAAGATCTAGTTGAGCTAAAAGTTAGTATTAAAAGTATTGACGAATTGGAACAACAAACAAATAATTTCATTGAATACATTCAATTGGCCGCCAGTCTTACTACTCCAGAAATAAAGGATAAAGCGGAGTTCGAAGTCAAATATGCGGCTGAAATCAGAGAACAAATCAAAGAAAGAAGAAAGACAAGGAGAATATGGCATCGGACCAAAAATCCCGCTGACAAGACAACTTTCAATCGTGTAAGTAACAAAGTCAATAGACTAATTAAAAGCTTCAAACAGGATTGCTTCGACAACTACCTAAGAAGGCTAGGTCCTGAAGTGAATAAGGATTACTCGTTATGGAAAGCAACAAGAAAATTTTAACGACCTGTAGTTCGAATACTACCTCTAAGAAATGCTCAAGGCAGCTGGGTTCGACAAGACAAAGAAAAGGTGGAACTCTTTGCTCAACACCTTGCAACAGTGTTTAAGCCCCATGACATTCAATCCAACATTGACGCAACACCTGCTTATCAACCAAATCAGGATTTTAAAAGGGTCACACCAATGGAAATTGCTCAAGAAATCGACAAAAGTCTGAACCAGAAGAAGGCACCAGGAATTGATAAAATATCACCGGGTCTGTTCAAGGAGCTTCCACGTAAAGCAATCATCATGATCACATACTTATTGAATGCCTGTATGAGGTTGAAGTATGTACCCAAATGCTTCAAAACGGCCCAAATAATTATGCTGAAGAAACCTGGTAAACCAGATGAAGAAGTAACATCATACAGACCAATTTCACTGCTTCCGACCCTATCAAAGCTGTTTGAAAACCTACTACTGAAACGTCTAAAGCCCATGGTAAACGTCCCTGATCTTCAATTTGGGTTCAGGACCACAACCACTCTACAATAGATCAAGTCCATCGAATAACTACGGTAATAGAGCAAGCGTTAGAAGAAAAGAAATATTGCCCCGCCGTATTTCTGGATGTATCCCAGGCCTTTGATAGGGTTTGGCACGAGGGATTGGTATTCAAAATGAGCATAATGCTGCCACAAAACTATTGCCAGCTGCTTGAATCATACCTCTCTGATCGTCAATTCAGAGTCATCCATGAAGAAACATATTCTGACTTTTATCCAACGTTAGCGGGAGTTCCGCAGGGAAGTGTTTTGGGACCTGTCCTCTACCTTCTCTACACTGCGGACATACCAACAATGAATAAAACATTCATCGGTACGTTTGCCGATGACACCGTAATTATGTCAGTAGACGAATCACAATCAAGGCCAAGTGGAAAATCTGCAACGAGCATTGAACGACGTTACTAAATGGACAATTGACTGGAAAATTGTGCTTAATGAGTTTAAATCAACCCATGTGACATATACACTTCGACACAAAAATAACAATCTACGCTTATATCTCAAAGGAGCGCAAGTGCCGCAGACTGAATCGGCAAAATACCTTGGTCTGCATTAAGATTCAAGGCTCAACTGGAAACATCACGTTAGACAAAAAGCTGAACAGATACGATTTAAACAACGTCAAATGTACTGGTTAATTGGGCATCATTCCAAAATGAACCTGTATTGCAAAAGACTAGTCTATCAAACTATCTTCAAACCAATATGGATAAATGGCGCGCAGCTATGTTGTTGTACTCATAAGTCTCATAGAGATATTATACAACGTAGTCAAAATAAATTTCTTCGAATGATCACCAACGCTTACCGATTCGTGACTAACCGGGAAATACACAATGATCTAGAAATTCAATTGATTGACGACGTCAACCACGAATGTGCCATAATCATGAGAAGAGACTTCTTATCCATACCAACGTCGAGGCCGTACAACTTCTGGACAGTACAAACGAAGTAAGGTGGCTCCAACGAACGAAACCACATGAGTTAACCGTATAAATATTATATAACAAGGGAACTGGACGCTGGTTCAGCAGACCCAAACAATTTTTATGCTTATCTCATAAGTACTAATGTCAACCCTACTAATAAATTAAGAAATAATATTTAAGATTGTAGTAGTCATACCAATAAAGGTGTTACTTAAAAAAAAAAAAAAAAAAAAATGTGGGAAAAATGCATAATTTATCCCAACACAATATAAAAATGCACGTAAAAATTTAAAATTTGGTTCGAAATAACGGTAAATAGACTAGTTTACACAAAACTTGTCTGTTTTACCGTTATTTCCAACAAAATATTTAATTTTAACATCCATTTTATAATGCGCGGGGTTAAATGGTCCATTTTTCCTACATTTTGGACAATTGAAATATAAAAAAATTGAGTTGTGGTGATAAAACACATGCTTTGGAAGTAATTTTTTTATTATTATTTATTATTATTTGTTATTATCTGTTATTAGTAGTAATTTTTGTTAACTAAAATTTTTTTGTTTTTTTGTTCATTATTTGTCAATTTGAAAGCCCTTTTGAACGAATTTTACAAAAATCTTTTTAAAATAATGGCTTAATGGAAATATTCACCCCATTTGACATTAAATTGGACTTAAAAATTAATTATTTTAATCGAAATAACGGTAAATGGACAAGTTGACACAAAACGTGTCGTTCTAACAGTTATTTTGAACCAAATATTTAATTTTTAAGTGCAATTTAGTATCATTCTCCATTTAACCGACATTTTGAACAATTTTAATATAAAATAATAAGGTTGTGGTGATTAAGCACACTTTGGTAGAATTTTGGTATTTATTGTTCAAAATGACGTTTAAATGGACAAATAATGAATAAAAACACAAAAAAACATATATTAGCAAAAAATAATACCAAAGCGTGTGTTTTATCACCACAACTCAATTTTTTTGCATTTCAATTGTCCAAAATGTGGGTTTAATGGACCACTTAACCCAACTCAACATAAAAATGCACCTAAAAATTTAATATTTTGTTCGAAATAACGGTAAAACAGACAAGTTTTTTTTAAACTTGTCTATTTACCGATATTTTGTACAAAATTTAATTACTACTTGCATTTTTATATTGCGAGGGGTAAAATTGTGCATTTTACCCACATTTTGAACAATTAAAATATCAAAACATTTAGTTTTGGTGACACAACACTTGTTTTTGTAGTAATTTCTGCTAATTTATATTTTTTTTTGTGTTTTTGTACATTTTTTGTCCATTTGAACGTCATTTTGAACGACATGTACCAAAATCTTAACAAAATTATGGGTTAATGGAAAATTTCACGTAAAATAACATAAAATTGCACCTCAAAATTAAATATAATCGAAATAACGGTAAATAGACAAGTTGAAACAAAACTTGTCGTTTTACCCGTTTTTTTGATCCAAATATTTAATTTTTAAGTGCAATTTAATGTTATTTGGGCTGAAATTCATCATTTAATCGACAAATTGAACAATTTCAATATGAAAAATTGAGATGTGGTGATTAAACACACTTTGGTAGAAGTTTGGTATTAATTGTTCAAAATGACGTTCAAATGGACAAATAAGGAATTAAAACACAGAAAAAATATAAATTAGCAATAATTACTACCAAAGCGTGTGTTTTATCATCCCAACTTAATTTTTTTATAATTCGAAAATTGTGGGTAAAATGGACCATTTAACCCCGCACAACATAAAATTGCACGTAAAATTTACTATTTAGTTCGAAATAACGGTGAAACAGTTAAGTTTTGTGTAATTTTTTCTATTTATCGTTATTTCGAACCAAATTTTAAATTTTAACGTGCATTTGTTATATTGCGCTGGGTAAAAATTTGCATTTTACCCACATTTTGAACAATTTAACTATAAAAAATTTAATTGTGGTGACAAAACACACGCTTTGGTAGTAATTGTTGCTTAATAATATTTTTTTGTGTTTTTGCTCATTATTTGTCCATTTGAACGTCCTTTTGAACGATATGTACCAAAAGCTTAACAAAAGAATGGGTTAATGGAGAATTTTACCCCAAATAACATAAAATTGCACCTTAAAATAAAATATTCTAATCGAAATAACGGTAAATTGACAAATAACTGGAATTAATAACGGTAAGTTGACACAAAACTTGTCGTTTTTACCGTTATTATGAACCAAATGTTTAGTTTTTAATTGCCATTTAAGGTCAATTGGGGTGAAATTCTCCATTAAACCGACATTTTGAAGAATTTTAATATGAAACAATTGAGTTATGGTGATAAATTTAACTTTGTTACAATTTTGATATTTATTGTTCAAAATGAAGTTCAAATGGACAAATAATGAATTAAAAATACAAAAAATATATAAATTAGCAAAAATTTCTACCTAAGCGTGTGTTTTGTCACCACAACTCAATTTTTGAATATTCCATTTACCGATAAATAGACAAGTTTATACAAAACTTGTCGGTTTTCCATTGTTTCGAACAAAATATTATTTTTTACGTTCATTTTCATGTTGCATGGGGTTATAATGTCCACTTTACTCACATTTTGAACAATTTTAATATATCAAAATTGAATTGTGGTGACCAAACACACGCTTTAGTAGTAATTGTTGCTAAATTATATTTGGTTTTGTGTTACTTTGAACCAAATATTTAATTTTTAAGTGCAACTTAATCTCATTAAAGGTAAAATTTTCCATTTAACCGACATTTTGAACAATTTCCATATGCAACAATTGAGTTGTGATGATAAAACACACTTCGGTAGAATTTTGGTATTTATTGTTCAAATGACGTTCAAATGGATAAAGTATGAATAAAAACCACAAAAAATAAAAATTAGCAAAAATTACTACCGAAGCGGGTGTTTTATCACCACAACTCAATTTTTTTATATTTCAATTATTCAAAATTCGGGTATGTAGCGTTTTGATTTTGGTGATCCCTAACACCTTCAGTTATACACATAACTTGAACCATCTGCAAAAAACTTGTATTCAGAGAAATGTAAATAGCAAAAAAAATTAAAATAAATTGATTTAATAACTAATTTCACTTTTCTTTAAATTCCAAAAAAAAATTTTTATTTTTTATTATAAATTTAAAAAAAACTAGAACTTATTTTGAACATAATATTTAATAAAAAAAATTGACAAAATCAAAAAATATAGGAAGAAAAGATGTGTTTATTAAGGAATAAGGCAATTCAATTCTACAAGACAACAATTCTGGTGTTTATCAACCTTTCATTAATCACCGCAAAATAATAATAATTAGTCACTTATTTTACTGACCAAATAATATAATATAACCAAAAAACAAAAAGTCTCCCCAAATAAATATTTCCAAGAACAAACCAAAATTTTGTTTTTATATATAAAGTTAATCAAAAATTAGTACCTTATAAAAGTGTGTTAATTCTCCGATGAAGCGCATCGTCGAAACTGAAAAAAAACCACACCCCAACGAAAATCCTTTCACTCTTGTAATATTTATATTAAAATCACGGATAATCCTTTGATACCCTCCAATTACTGGTGATTTAATAAAGAGGAAGATTTACAAAAAAAATAACCGATTTATGTAAAGTTTTCTTTAACCATTTTACACTTCTTAATTAAGTTGAAAATAAGAAAACTTAAACTATATCAAATTAGAAAACTTAAACTAAAGGAACTTTCAAAAATTCTATTTGTGAATAAAATAAATTAATTTTCACAACACCAAAAAAAACAGGGAAAGCACTGTGTCTTCACATTAACTCCGTTTACATTTGTGTTTTCGCAAAAAAAAAATGTTGTCCGTGAAACTGCTCACCAGTATATAATTTGTGTGGAATAGGTAGTGGTGATATTAACTCGAATTCTCTGAATCCCCGAGATGATGTTCAGGATTTTTCAACATACCACGTGTAAGCGTCGTATTGCAACTCCAACTCCGCGATAAATAATTTAGATAGGTAGTTATCTCTCTAAATTAACAAGTTAATATTTATTTGATTCTTTTCTTGATTGATTGGTTTTATCATTCATATCCATATCCACCAAAATTCATCTCCAAACCAAGTCCGTTCGCTGGTCAACGTTGCTTAACTTTTTTTTTCGTTCGGCATTTCGTTCAATTTTTTTCTTTTCTTTCTTTTTGTTTTTAGTTTGTGGTCCGACTCCCAGCAAATCCTATTTTACACTCCCGTTCTTCTTCTTTTTTTTCAAATACAATCCCATAAAATAAAACTTTTAATAAAAAATCAAAACCGGAAACTCTCTCTACCAACATGATAACCAATTAACTTATTCCAACAATTAATCATGTGAATTTTCCATGTAAGTACCTTTTTTATTTTTATTATTATTATATTTTTTTTTTTAATTCACAACTTCTTCTTTGTGAACAAAAGTAGACCATGTGAACCAAAGTAAACCTCCACAGGTAAAATGGACAATAAAACCCCACGCAACATAAAAATGAACGTAAAATTTTAATGTTTTGTTCAAAATCACGGTAAAAAAGACAAGTTTTTATAAACTTGTCTATTTACCATTATTTCAAATTTTTTTTAAATTTTGACGTGCATTTTCTTAATGCGTGAAATTAATTTTCTTAATTTCACGTAAAATAACATAAAATTGCACCTCAAAATTAAATATAATCGAAATAACGGTAAATAGACAAGTTGAAACAAAACTTGTCGCTTTACCCGTTTTTTTGATCCAAATATTTAATTTTTAAGTGCTATTTAATGTCATTTGGGCTGAAATTCTCCATTTTATCGACAAATTGAACAATTTCAATATGAAAAATTGAGATGTGGTGATTAAACACACTTTGGTAGAATTTTGGTATTAATTGATCAAAATGACGTTCAAATGGACAAATAAGGAATTAAAACACAGAAATAATATAAATTAGCAATAATTACTACCAAAGCGTGTGTTTTATCATCCCAACTTAATTTTTTTATAATTCGAAAATTGTGGGTAAAATGGACCATTTAACCCCGCACAACATAAAATTGCACGTAAAATTTACTATTTAGTTCGAAATAACGGTGAAACAGTTAAGTTTTGTGTAATTTTTTCTATTTATCGTTATTTCGAACCAAATTTTAAATTTTTACGTGTATTTTTTATATTGCGTTGGGAAAAAATTTGCATTTTACCCACATTTTGAACAATTTAAATATAAAAAATTTAATTGTGGTGACAAAACACACGCTTTGGTAGTAATTGTTGCTTAATAATATTTTTTTGTGTTTTTGCTCATTATTTGTCCATTTGAACGTCCTTATGAACGATATGTACCAAAAGCTTAACAAAAGAATGGGTAAATGGAGAATTTTACCCCAAATAACATAAAATTGCACCTTAAAATTAAATATTCTAATCGAAATAACGGTAAATTGACAAATTACTGTAATTAATAACGGTAAGTTGACACAAAACTTGTCGTTTTTACCGTAATTTTGAACCAAATGTTTAGTTTTTAATTGCCATTTAAGGCCAATTGGGGTGAAATTCTCCATTTAACCGACATTTTGAAGAATTTTAATATGAAACAATTGAGTTATGGTGATAAAATTAACTTTGTTACAATTTTGGTATTTATTGTTCAAAATGAAGTTCAAATGGACAAATAATGAATTAAAAATACAAAAAATATATAAATTAGCAAAAATTTCTACCACAGCGTGTGTTTTATCACCACAACTCAATTTTTGTATATCCCAATTACCGATAAATAGACAAGTTTATACAAAACTTGTCGGTTTTCCGTTGTTTCGAACAAAATATTATTTTTTACGTTCATTTTCATGTTGCATGGGGTTATAATGTCCACTTTACTCACATTTTGAACAATTTTAATATATCAAAATTGAATTGTGGTGACCAAACACACGCTTTAGTAGTAATTGTTGCTAAATTATATTTGGTTTTGTGTTACTTTGAACCAAATATATAATTTTTAAGTGCCACTTAATCTCATTAAAGGTAAAATTCTCCATTTAACCGACATTTTGAACAATTTCAATATGCAACAATTGAGTTGTGGTGATAAAACACACTTCGGTAGAATTTTGGTATTTATTGTTCAAATGACGTTCAAATGGATAAAGTATGAATAAAAACCACAAAAAATAAAAATTAGCAAAAATTACTACCGAAGCGGGTGTTTTATCACCACAACTCAATTTTTTTATATTTTAATTATTCAAAATTCGGTTATGTAGCGTTTTAATTTTGGTGATCCCTAACACCTTCAGTTATACACATAACTTGAACCATCTGCAAAAAACTTGTATTCAGAGAAATGTAAATAGCAAAAAAAATTAAAATAAATTGATTTAATAACTAATTTCACTTTTCTTTAAATTCCAAAAAAAAATTTTTATTTTTTATTATAAATTTAAAAAAAACTAGAACTTATTTTGAACATAATATTTAATAAAAAAATTGACAAAATCAAAAACTATAGGAAGAAAAGATGTGTTTATTAAGTAATAAGGCAATTCAATTCTACAAGACAAAAATTCTGGTGTTTATCAACCTTTCATTAATCACCGCAAAATAATAATAATTATTCACTTATTTTACTGACCAAATAATATAATACCCTAACCAAAAAACAAAAAGTCTCCCCAAATAAATATTTCCAAGAACAAACCAAAATTTTGTTTTTATATATAAAGTTAATCAAAAATTAGTACCTTATAAAAGTGTGTTAATTCTCCGATGAAGCGCATCGTCGAAACTGAAAAAAAACCACACCCCAACGAAAATCTTTTCACTCTTGTAATATTTATATTAAAATCACGGATAATCCTTTGATACCTTCCAATTATTGGTGATTTAGTAAAGAGGAAGATTTACAAAAAAAATAACCGATTTATGTAAAGTTTTCTTTAACCATTTTACACTTCTTTATTAAGTTGAAAATAAGAAAACTTAAACTATATCAAATAAAAAAACTTTAACTAAAGGAACTTTCAAAATTTCTATTTGTGAATAAAATAAATTAATTTTCACAACACCAAAAAAAACAGGGAAAGCACTGGGTCTTCACATTCACTCCGTTTACATTTGTGTTTTCGCAAAAAAAAAAATGTTGTCCGTGAAACTTCTCACCAGTATATAATTTGTGTGGAATAGGTAGTGGTGATATTAACTCGAATTCTCTGAATCCCCGAGATGATGTTCAGGATTTTTCAACATACCACGTGTAAGCGTCGTATTGCAACTCCAACTCCGCGATAAATAATTTAGATAGGTAGTTATCTCTCTAAATTAACAAGTTAATATTTATTTGATTCTTTTCTTGATTGATTGGTTTTATCATTCATATCCATATCCACCAAAATTCATCTCCAAACCAAGTCCGTTCTCTGGTCAACGTTGCTTAACTTTTTTTTCCGTTCGGCATTTCGTTCAATTTTTTCTTTTTTTTCTTTTTGTTTTTATTTTGAGGTCCGACACCCAGCAAATCCCATTTTACACTCCCGTTCTTCTTCTTTTTTTTCAAATACAATCCCATAAAATAAAACTCTTAATAAAAAATCAAAACCGGAAACTCTCTCTACCAACATGATAACCAATTAACTTATTCCAACAATTAATCATGTGAATTTTCCATGTAAGTACCTTTTTTATTTTTATTATTATTATATTTTTTTTTAATTCACAACTTCTTCTTTGTGAACCAAAGTAGACCATGTGAACCAAAGTAAACCTCCACAGGTAAAATGGACAATAAAACCCCACGCAACATAAAAATGAACGTAAAATTTTAATGTTTTGTTCAAAATCACGGTAAAAAAGACAAGTTTTTATAAACTTGTCTATGTAGCGGTTCAACATATTTGTTGAATATTATTTCAAACCGCTTCTTATTTATTAATGCGACTTTTTCAATGCCGAATTTTATTACGTCACGTTCTATCGTATAATCGAGGTAAATAAATATTCTCAGTGACAAGTGCACCATCTATATTTCAGTAGAATATTCTCGTTTCGATAGCATATTTAGTACAGTCAGTTGTTTCTATTTTTGAATAGATATTTTCTCGTGTCGACATCTATTCAAAGTAGAACGCCGCCTACATTATCAAAGTAGAGCGCAACTGCATTATCATTTTCTGGTGTTAGTATTTCTCGATCGTGGCGCGCGTGTCCTCCCTCTTGGTTGAGTGACAAGCCAAGTATTTTCGGCCATTACCTTTTTTAATTCTTACTATTACGTTGCTGAGTGCAGTGAAGGTGGAAATAAAATAAAAGAATTATATATAAAATAAATAAAATAATAAAGAAAATAATTTTATATTAAATTAAATAAAATAATAAATGAATAAATACATTATATAAAATAAAATATAATTAAATAAAATATAAACTTAAAAACACACTTCGTAAATTTAATAGTTATAAAATAAAATTCACTAAATAAATAATTTCAATTAAATAAATAATATATAATAAATTAATAAATTTAAGTTTTTTTAATTATAACACAAATCAGTGTGCTATATCTATTTACCATTATTTCAAATTTTTTTTAAATTTTGACGTGCATTTTTTTAATGCGTGAAATAAATTTTCTTAATTTCACGTAAAATAACATAAAATTGCACCTCAAAATTAAATATAATCGAAATAACGGTAAATAGACAAGTTGAAACAAAACTTGTCGTTTTACCCGTTTTTTTGATCCAAATATTTAATTTTTAAGTGCTATTTAATGTCATTCGGGCTGAAATTCTCCATTTAATCGACAAATTGAACAATTTCAATATGAAAAATTGAGATGTGGTGATTAAACACACTTTGGTAGAATTTTGGTATTAATTGTTCAAAATGACGTTCAAATGGACAAATAAGGAATTAAAACACAGAAAAAATATAAATTAGCAATAATTACTACCAAAGCGTGTGTTTTATCATCCCAACTTAATTTTTTTATAATTCAAATGTTCAAATTGTGGGTAAAATGGACCATTTAACCCCGCACAACATAAAATTGCACGTAAAATTCACTATTTAGTCCAAAATAACGGTGAAACAGTTAAGTTTTGTGTAATTTTTTCTATTTATCGTTATTTCGAACCAAATTTTAAATTTTTACGTGCATTTTTTATATTGCGTTGGGTAAAAATTTGCATTTTACCCACATTTTGAACAATTTAAATATAAAAAATTTAATTGTGGTGACAAAACACACGCTTTGGTAGTTATTGTTGCTTAATAATATTTTTTGTATTTTTGCTCATTATTTGTCTATTTGAACGTCCTTTTGAACGATATGTACCAAAAGCTTAACAAAAGAAGGGGTAAATGGAGAATTTTACCCCAAATAACATAAAATTGCACCTTAAAATTAAATATTATAATCGAAATAACGGTAAATTGACAAATAACTGGAATTAATAACGGTAAGTTGACACAAAACTTGTCGTTTTTACCGTAAATATGAACCAAATGTTAAGTTTTTAATTGCCATTTAAGGTCAATTGGGGTGAAATTCTCCATTTAACCGACATTTTGAAGAATTTTAATATGAAACAATTGAGTTATGGTGATAAAATTAACTTTGTTACAATTTTGGTATTTATTGTTCAAAATGAAGTTCAGATGGACAAATAATGAATTAAAAATACAAAAAATATATAAATTAGCAAAAATTTCTACCACAGCGTGTGTTTTATCATTACAACTCAATTTTTGTATATTCCAATTACCGATAAATAGACAAGTTTATACAAAACTTGTCGGTTTTCCGTTGTTTCGAACAAAATATTATTTTTTACGTTCATTTTCATGTTGCATGGGGTTATAATGTCCACTTTACCCACATTTTGAACAATTTTAATATATCAAAATTGAATTGTGGTGACCAAACACACGCTTTAGTAGTAATTGTTGCTAAATTTAATTTGGTTTTGTGTTACTTTGAACCAAATATTTAATTTTTAAGTGCCACTTAATCTCATTAAAGGTAAAATTCTCCATTTAACCGACATTTTGAACAATTTCAATATGCAACAATTGAGTTGTGGTGATAAAACACACTTCGGTAGAATTTTGGTATTTATTGTTCAAATGACGTTCAAATGGATAAAGTATGAATAAAAACCACAAAAAATAAAAATTAGCAAAAATTACTACCGAAGCGGGTGTTTTATCACCACAACTCAATTTTTTTATATTTCAATTATTCAAAATTCGGGTATGTAGCGTTTTGATTTTGGTGATCCCTAACACCTCCAGTTATACACATAACTTGAACCATCTGCTTAAAACTTGTATTCCAGGAAATGTAAATAGCAAAAAAAATTAAAATAAATTGATTTAATAACTAATTTCACTTTTCTTTAAATTCCAAAAAAAAATTTTTATTTTTTATTATAAATTTAAAAAAAACTAGAACTTATTTTGAACATAATATTTAATAAAAAAAATAGACAAAATCAAAAAATATAGGAAGAAAAGATGTGTTTATTAAGTAATAAGGCAATTCAATTCTACAAGACAAAAATTCTGGTGTTTATCAACCTTTCATTAATCATTGCAAAATAGTAATAGTTAGTCACTTATTTTACTGACCAAATAATATAATACCCTAACCAAAAAACAAAAAGTCTCCCCAAATAAATATTTCCAAGAACAAACCAAAATTTTGTTTTTATATATAAAGTTAATCAAAAATTAGTACCTTATAAAAGTGTGTTAATTCTCCGATGAAGCGCATCGTCGAAACTGAAAAAAAACCACACCCCAACGAAAATCTTTTCACTCTTGTAATATTTATATTAAAATTACGGATAATCCTTTGATACCCTCCAATTATTGGTGATTTAATAAAGAGGAAGATTTACAAAACAATAACCGATTTATGTAAAGTTTTCTTTAACCATTTTACACTTCTTAATTAAGTTGAAAATAAGAAAACTTTAACTATATCAAATTAGAAAACTTAAACTAAAGGAACTTTCAAAAATTCTATTTGTGAATAAAATAAATTAATTTTCACAACACCAAAAAAAAACAGGGAAAGCACTGTGTCTTCACATTAACTCCGTTTACATTTTTGTTTTCGCAAAAAAAAAATGTTGTCCGTGAAACTGTTCACCAGTATATAATTTGTGTGGAATAGGTAGTGGTGATATTAACTCGAATTCTCTGAATCCCCGAGATGATGTTCAGGATTTTTCAACATACCACGTGTAAGCGTCGTATTGCAACTCCAACTGATTGATTGGTTTTATCATTCATATCCATATCCACCAAAATTCATCTCCAAACCAAGTCCCTTCTCTGGTCAACGTTGCTTAACTTTTTTTTCCGTTCGGCATTTCGTTCAATTTTTTTCTTTTCTTTCTTTTTGTTTTTATTTTGAGGTCCGACTCCCAGCAAATCCCATTTTACACTCCCGTTCTTCTTCTTTTTTTTCAAATACAATCCCATAAAATAAAACTCTTAATAAAAAATCAAAACCGGAAACTCTCTCTACCAACATGATAACCAATAAACTTATTCCAACAATTAATCATGTGAATTTTCCATGTAAGTACCTTTTTTATTTTTATTATTATTATATTTTTTTTTAATTCACAACTTCTTCTTTGTGAACCAAAGTAGACCATGTGAACCAAAGTAAACCTCCACAGGTAAAATGGACAATAAAAAATCACGCAACATAAAAATGAACGTAAAATTTTAATGTTTTGTTCAAAATCACGGTAAAAAAGACAAGTTTTTATAAACTTGTCTATTTACCATTATTTCAAATTTTTTTTAAATTTTGACGTGCATTTTCTTAATGCATGGGGTTAAATTGTGCATTTTACCAACATTTTGGACAATTTAAATATAAAAAAATTGAACTGTGGTGGCAAAACTCACGCTTTGCTTATAAATATTTTTTTTGTGTTACTTTGAACCAAATATTTAAACCAATTTTATATCATTTTGGGTAAAATTCTCCATTAAACCGACATTTTTAACAATTTAAATATATAACAATTGAGTTGTGGTGATTAAACACACTTCGGTAGAATTTTGGTATTTATTGTTCAAAATGACGTTCAAATGGACAACTAATGATTTAAAACACAAAAAAAATATAAATTAGCAAAAATATAAATTAGCAAAAATTACTACCAAAGCGTATGTTTTCTCACCATAACTCAATTTTTTTATAATTTAATTGTCTCAAATGTGGGCAAAATGGACCATTTAATCCCACGCAACATAAAAATGGACGGTTAAATTTTTTATTTTGTACAAAATAACAGTAAACCAGACAAGTTCAGTGTTAACTTGTCTATTTACCGTTATTTTAAATCAAATTTTAAATTTTAAGGTGCATTTTTATATTGCGTGGGGTTGTATTGTGCATTTAACCCACATTTTGAACTATTTAAATATCAAAAAATTGAGTTATGGTGACAAAACACACGCTTTGGTAGTAATTTTTGCTAAGTAATATTTTTTTTGTGTTTTTGTTCGTTATTTGTCTTTTTGAACGCTTTTATGAACGACATGTACCAAAATCTGAACAAACTAATGGGGAAATGGAGAATTTCACCCGAAATGACATATAATTGCATCTTAAAATTTAATATTCTAATCGAAATAATGGTAAAAAGAAAAGTTGACACAAAACTTGTCGTTTTTACGGTTATTTTGAACCAAATTCTTAATGTTAAAGTGCAATTTAATGTCATTCGGGGTTAAATTCTCCATTCAACCGACATTTTGAACAATAAAATATTAAACAATTGAGTTGTGGTGATAAAACACGCTTTGATGGTATTCACTGTTAAAAATAACGTTCAAATGGATAAATAAGGAATAAAAACACAAAAATAATATAAATTAGCAAAAATTACTACCAAAGCGTGTGTTTTATCACCACAACTTAATTGTTTTATAATTTAATTGTCCAAAATGTGAGTAAAAGGGACAATTTAACCCCACGCAATATAAAAATGCACGTAAAAATTTGATATTTCGTTCCAAATAACGGAAAAACAGACAAGTTTTGTGTAAACTTGTGTATTTACCGTTATTTTGAACCAAATTTTAAATTTGAACGTGCATTTTTATATTGCGTGGGGTTTAATTTTCTATTTTATCTACATTTCGAAAAATTTATATATCACAAAATTGAGTTGGGGTGACAAAACACACGCTTTAGTAGTAATTTTTGCTAATTAATATTTTTTTTGTGTTTTTGTTCATTATTTATCCATTTGAACGTTATAAAGAACGATTTGTACCAAAATCGTAACAAAATAATGAGGAAATGGAGAATTTCACCCCAAATTACATAAAATTGCACCTAAAAATGTAGTGTTCTAATCGAAATAACGGTTAATAGACAAGTTGACAAAAAACTTGTCGTTTTTACCGTTATATTGAACCAAATATTTAATTTAAAAGTGCAATCTAATGTCATTTGGGGTAAAATTCTCCATTTGTGGTGATAAAGTTAACTTTGGTAGAATTTTGGTATTGATTGTTCAAAATGACGTTCAAATGGACAAATAATGCATAAAATATACAAAAAATATATAAATTAGCAAAAATGACTACCAAAGCGTGAGTTTTAGCACCACAAATCAATTTTTTTATATTTCAATTGTCCAAAATGTGCGTAAAATGGACCATTGAAACCCGCGCAACATAAAAATGGACGGTTAAATTTTATGTTTTGTATGAAATAACAGTGAACAAGACAAGTTCAGTGTAAACTTGTCTATTTACCGTTATTTTAAACCAAATTTTAAATTTTTACGTGCATTTTTATATTGCGTGGGGTTAAATTGTGCATTTTACCCACATTTTGAACTAATTAAATATCAACAAATTGAGTTGTGGTGACAAAACACACGTTTTAGTAGCAATTTTTGCTAAATAATATTTTTTTGTGTTTTTGTTCATTATTTTTCCATTTGAACGTCATTTTGAACGATATGTACCAAAATCTTGACAAAATAATGGGTGAATGGAGAATTTAACCCGAAATGAAGAAAAATTGCACTTCATAGTTAAATTTTCTAATCGAAATAACGGTAAATAGACAAGTTGACACAAAACTTGTCGTTTTAAAGGTTGTTTTGAACAAAATATTTTATTTTAAAGTGCAATTTAAGGTCATTTTGGGTGAAATTCTCCTTTTAACAAACATTTTGAACAATTTTAATATGAAACAATTGAGTTATGTTGATAAAATAACTTTGGTAGAATTTTGGTATTGATTGTAAAAAATTACGTTCAAATGGTCAAATAATAAAAATAAAATACAAAAATAATATAAATTAGCAAAAATTACTACCAAAGCATGTGTTTTATCACCACAGTTCTATCTTTTTTATATTTAAATTGTCCAAAATTTCCGTAAAATGGACCAAATAACTTCACACAACATAAAAATGAACGTCAAATTTTAATGTTTTGTTCAAAATAACGGAAAAATAGACAAGTGTTGTTTGAACTTGTCTATTTACCGTTATTTCGAATTTTTTTAAATTTAAACGTGCATTTTCATATTGCGTGGAGTTAAATTGTGCATTTTACCCCAAATTTTGGACAATTTAAATATAAAAAAAGTTGAATTGTGGTGACAAAACACACACTTTGGTAGTTGTTCTTGCTTTTTGTGTTACTTTGAACCAAATTTTTAATTTTTAAGTGCAATTTAATGTCATTTTGGGTGAAATTCTCCATTTAACCGACATTTTGAACAATTTCAATATGAAACAATTGAGTTGTGGTGATTAAACACTCTTCGGTAGAATTTTGGTATTAATTGTTCAAAATGACGTTCAAATGGACAAATAATGAATAAAAACACAAAAAAAATAAAAATTAGCAAAAATTACTACCAAAGCGCGTGTTTTATCACCAAAACGCAATTTTTTTATATTTCAATTGTCCAAAATGTGAGTAAAATAATTGGTCATGCACTTGGCAATGCTATCCATAACTCAACTTAATTTTTTGGCCGCACTTCATTTTATATGGTCAGCACCTTATATCGCATGCAACGGAATACCGTCTTCTTCGCGAACTAAACCTTACTGGTGAACGAGACATCTCGCCTCAATATAAAGCTGATCGCATGAATAAATGTCGAGGGCTTATTCCCTTACACATAAAAAAGGATATTAAAGATCAGCACACACATACAATCTTAGAAGTGCTCACCGTGAATTTACCGTTGGGCAAAACGTATTTGTTAAAAACTACACGCAAAGTAATGCTTCAAAGAAGTTTTCCGGCAAATTAGCTCGCAAGTTTATTGATGCCACAATTGTAAAGAGGATTGGAAAAGTAGCATACGAGCTCGAAAGAGACGGGAAGAGCATTTGAGTTTATCACGCTAGATATATAACCACATCGTTTTGATTAATATTTAAGATTATTTGATTACAATTAAGTTTTTATTTTGCCCGGGTATGAGACTTTCAGGGTTTCGTGAGTACGTCCCCGCGACTGTAATGAATCACAACTCGTTTCAAATGATTTTGATTTAAATCACTTTTCTTTAGTTTTCGAAATTATAAATTTAATGAACCGACATCGGTGTGCACCCTTGTTTGTCGTTAAATAAACTGTATTGGTAATAGTATACAGGTATCATAAAAAAAATAATAATAAAAATGCATTGATTGTGGGTAATCAGCTGATGTAAAATTCAAACAAAAGGAAAAAAAATGCACATTTTTGGAAATCGAATAGGATTCGATCTCTTTGGATTTGGACCGTCAAGACGAGAACAACTTGAGACGGGAAGATAAAAATTAAAAGAAAAATTCATTTTCATAATAATTGATAAAACTTATAGTTATAATAATAAAACACTTTTCCAAAATAAAATTAATTAAACATTAAATTATAAAAAAAAATATAAATATTTATAAAATTTAAAATATCTTGGAGTAAAAATAAATTTATAATAATAAATATCCGGAATAATCGATTGGTATGCAGCAAAATTTTGAGAAACATTCCTAGTAAGGACACCCGAAGGCGCCCAACATTATTCTGATATAATAATTATTAAAGAGGTACCTGAGTATTTAAGTTTTTTTTTTATATATCTAATATAAGTTTATTTTGGTTATTGGTGTCATTAAGTTAAGTGTGTGTAGTTTTCTAAGGTTAATTTCATTTGCATTAATGGATTAACAAATGGTTTATATAAAGAATAAATTAAATTGAATTTTTCTTAATATTATACGATACTTTCTCTCTACTTTTTTTTTATTTTGGCATTCGCCCGAATAATGCATTTTTTGTTTATTAGTATGAAAGTTTAATTAGAAAAGTCGTGAGGGGCTATGGACGTGTAAGTCGTGGTTAAAGTGTATTAAATATTAATAATTCAGTTCATTCAAACAAACAGACATATGTTTATTATAATTATTATTTCAATGAATCGAAGTGTGAACTATTTAAATCCCACGAAATCGATCAACCAACCTCCATCAGACTGCGCTGGGCAATACAGTAGCCTTCGATCTTTATGAAAATGGTTTTGATCATTAAATCAAAATCATTAAAAACTTGTCTATTTACCGTTATTAAAATAAAAAAATTGAATTGTGGTGACAAAACACACGCTTTGGTAGTAACTTTTGCTTATTTATATTATTTTGTGTTATTTTGATCCAAAGATTTAATTTTTAAGTGCAATTAAATGTCATTTGGGGTGAAATTCTCCATTTAACCGACATTTTGAACAAATTTATTATATAACAATTGAGTTGTGGTGATAAATCACACTTTGGTAGAATTTTTGTATTAATAGTTCAAAATGACGTTCAAATGGACAAATAATGAACAAAAACACAAAAAACTAAATTAGCAAAAATAACTACCAAAGCGTGTGTTTTATCACCACAACTCAATTTTTTTATATTTCAATTGTCCAATGGTCCAATGTATGTTTCAGTTATTCATGTAATGTGGATAACATGGACCATTTAACCCAACTTATCATAAAAATGCACCTAAAATTAATTATTTTGTTCGAAATAACGGTAAAAAAGACAAATTTTGCTTAAACTTGTCTATTTACCGTTATTTCGAACAAAATTTTCTAATTTTTAAATGCAGTTTATTGTTGCGTGAGGTTAAATTGTGCATTTTATCCACATTTTAAACAATTTAAATATCAAAAAATATGCATTGTAGTGAAAAAACACACGCTTTGGAAAATTTTTTTGCAAATTCATTTTTTTTTGTGTTTGTGTTTATTGTTTGTCCATTTGAACGTCATTTTGAAAGACGTACCAAAATCTTAACAAATGGGTGAATGGAGAATTTCACCATGAATTCCAAAATGAAATAATTTAATCGAAAAAAGTAAATAGACAAGTTGACACAAAACTTGTCGTTCCATCCGTTATTTTGAACCAAATATTTTATTTTTAAGTGCAATTAAATGTCATTTGGGCTACAATTCTCCATTTAACCGACATTTTGGACAATTTAAATATAAACCAATTGAATTGAGGTGATAAAACCCATTTTGGTTGAATTTTGGTATAAATTGTTCAAAATGACGTTCAAAGGGACAAATAATGAAAAAAAAAGTACAAACAAAATATAAATTTGCTCAAATTACTACCAAAGCCTGTGTTTTATCACCACAACTCATTTTTTATATTTCAATTGTCAAAAATGTAGTTAAAATGGACCATTTAACCCCGCGCAACATAAAAATGCACATAAAAAATTTACGTAAAATGAACAATATAACTTCACGCAACATAAAAATTAACTTCACTCATTTAACCGACATTTTAAGCAATTTTAATATGAAACAATTGAGTTGTAATGAAAAAATAAACTTTGGTATAATTTTGGTATTAATTGTTCAAAATGACGTTCAAATGGACAAATAATGAATAAAAACACAAAAAAAATATATTAATTAGCAAAAATTACTACCAAAGCGTGTGTTTGTTATATTGTGTGGAGTTAAATTGTGCATTTTTCCCAAATTTTGGACAATTTAAATATAAAAAAGTTGAATTGTGGTGACAAAACACACACTTTGGTAGTTGTTCTTGCTTTTTGTGTTACTTTGAACCAAATTTTAATTTTTAAGTTCAATTTAATGTCATTTGGGGTAAAATTCTCCATTAAACCGACATTTTGAACAATTTAAATATGAAACAATTCAGTTGTGGTGCTAAAATTATCTTTGGTAGAATTTTGGTATTAATTGTTCAAATTGACGTTCAAATGGACAAATAATGAATAAAAACACAAAAAGAAATATAATTAGCCATAATTACTACCAAAGCGTGTGTTTTATCACCACAACTCAATTTTTCTTTATTTCAATTGTCCAAAATGAGGGTTGATGAACCAATCAACCACGAGAAACATATAAATGCTTGTAAACATATAATATTTGGTTCGAAATAACGGTAAAACAGTCAACTTTTGAGTAAAATTGTGTATTTACCGTTATTTCGAACCAAATTTTTAATTTTTGCGTCCATTTTTATATTGCGTGGGGTTGTATTGTGCATTTTACCCACAATTCAAACAATTGAAATATATAAGGATTGAATTGTGGTGACAAAACACACGATTAAGTAGTAATTTTTGCTAATTAATATTTTTTTTCGTGTTATTTTGAACCAAATATTTCTTTTTTAAGTGCACTTTAATGTCATTTGGGGTGAAATTCTCCATTTAACCGACATTTTGAACAATTTTAAAATGAAACAATTGAGTTGTGGTGATAAAACACACTTTGGTAGAATTTTGGTATTAATTGTAAAAAATTACGTTCAAATGGACAAATAATGAATAAAAACACAAAAAAATATAGATTAGCAGAAATTACTACCAACGCGTGTGTTTTATCACCACAACTCAATTTTTTATATTTTTAGTGTCCAAAATGTGGGTCTCATGAACCATTTACCCCGCGCAACATAAAAATGCACGTAAAAATCTAATCTTTTGTTCGAAATAACGGTAAAACAGACAAGTTTTGTGTTAACTTGTGTATTTACCGTTATTTCGAACGAAATTTAAAATTTTTTGTGCATCTGTATATTGCGTGAGGTTAAATTGTGCATTTTACTCAAATTTTGAACAATTTTATTATATACAAATTTGAATTGTGGTGACAAGACACACGCTTTGTTAGTAATTTTTGCTAATAAATATTTATTTTTTGAAAAAAATAAAAAAATTGAACTGTGGTGACAAAACTTACGCTTTGCTTATAAATATTTTTTTTTGTGTTACTTTGAACCAAATATTTAAACCAATTTCATATCATTTTGGGTAAAATTCTCCATTAAACCGACATTTTGAACAATTTCAATATGAAACAATTGAGTTGTGGTGATTAAACACACTTCGGTAGAATTTTGGTATTTATTGTTCAAAATGACGTTCAAATGGACAAATTATGAATTAAAACACAAAAAAAATATAAATTAGCAAAAATTACTACCAAAGCGTATGTTTTCTCACCATAACTCAATTTTTTTATAATTTAATTGTCTAAAATGTGGGCAAAATGGACCATTTAACCCCACGCAACATAAAAATGGACGGTTAAATTTTGTATTTTGTACAAAATAACAGTAAACCAGACAAGTTCAGTGTTAACTTGTCTATTTACCGTTATCTTAAATCAAATTTTAAATTTTAAGGTGCATTTCTATATTGCGTGGGGTTGTATTGTGCATTTAACCCACATTTTGAACTATTTAAATATCAAAAAATTGAGTTATGGTGACAAAACACACGCTTTGGTAGTAATTTTTGCTAAGTAATATTTTTTTTGTGTTTTTGTTCGTTATTTGTCTTTTTGAACGCTTTTATGAACGACATGTACCAAAATCTGAACAAACTAATGGGGAAATGGAGAATTTCACCCGAAATGACATATAATAGCATCTTAAAATTTAATATTCTAATCGAAATAATGGTAAATAGAAAAGTTGACACAAAACTTGTCGTTTTTACGGTTATTTTGAACCAAATTCTTAATGTTAAAGTGCAATTTAATGTCATTCGGCGTTAAATTCTCCATTCAACCGACATTTTGAACAATAAAATATTAAACAATTGAGTTGTGGTGATAAAACACGCTTTGATGGTATTCACTGTTAAAAATAACGTTCAAATGGATAAATAAGGAATAAAAACACAAAAATAATATAAATTAGCAAAAATTACTACCAAAGCGTGTGTTTTATCACCACAACTTAATTGTTTTATAATTTAATCGTCCAAAATGTGAGTAAAAGGGACAATTTAACCCCACGCAACATAAAAATGCACGTAAAAATTTGATATTTCGTTCCAAATAACGGAAAAACAGACAAGTTTTGTGTAAACTTGTGTATTTTGAACCAAATTTTAAATTTGAACGTACATTTTTATATTGCGTGGGGTTTAATTTTCCATTTTATCTAAATTTCCAAAAATTTATATATCAAAAAATTGAGTTGGGGTGACAAAACACACGCTTTAGTAGTAATTTTTGCTAATTAATATTTTTTTTGTGTTTTTGTTCATTATTTATCCATTTGAACGTTATAAAGAACGATTTGTACCAAAATCGTAACAAAATAATGAGGAAATGGAGAATTTCACCCCAAATTACATAAAATTGCACCTAAAAATGTAGTGTTCTAATCGAAATAACGGTTAATAGACAAGTTGACAAAAAACTTGTCATTTTTACCGTTATATTGAACCAAATATTTAATTTGAAAGTGCAATCTAATGTCATTTGGGGTAAAATTCCCCATTTGTGGTGATAAAGTTAATTTTGGTAGAATTTTGGTATTGATTGTTCAAAATGACGTTCAAATGGACAAATAATGCATAAAAAATACAAAAAATATATAAATTAGCAAAAATGACTACCAAAGCGTGAGTTTAAGCACCACAAATCAATTTTTTTATATTTCAATTGTCCAAAATGTGCGTAAAATGGACCATTGAAACCCGCGCAACATAAAAATGGACGGTTAAATTTATGTTTTGTATGAAATAACAGTGAACAAGACAAGTTCAGTGTAAACTTGTCTATTTACCGTTATTTTAAACCAAATTTTAAATTTTTACGTGCATTTTCATATTGCGTGGGGTTAAATTGTGCATTTTACCCACATTTTGAACTAATTAAATATCAACAAATTGAGTTGTGGTGACAAAACACACGTTTTAGTAGCAATTTTTGCTAAATAATATTTTTTTTGTGTTTTTGTTCATTATTTTTCCATTTGAACGTCATTTTGAACGATATGTACCAAAATCTTGACAAAATAATGGGTGAATGGAGAATTTAACCCGAATGAAGTAAAATTGCACTTCAAAGTTAAATATTCTAATCGAAATAACGGTAAATAGACAAGTTGACACAAAACTTGTCGTTTTAAAGGTTGTTTTGAATAAAATATTTTATTTAAAGTGCAATTTAAGGTCATTTTGGGTGAAATTCTCCATTTAACAAACATTTTGAACAATTTTAATATGAAACAATTGAGTTATGTTGATAAAATAACTTTGGTAGAATTTTGGTATTAATTGTAAAAAATTACGTTCAAATGGTCAAATAATGAAATAAAATACAAAAATAATATAAATAAGCAAAAATTACTACCAAAGCATGTGTTTTATCACCACAATTCTATCTTTTTTATATTTAAATTGTCCAAAATTTCCGTAAAATGGACCAAATAACTTCACACAACATAAAAATGAACGTCAAATTTAATGTTTTGTTCGAAATAATGGAAAAATAGACAAGTGTTGTTTGAACTTGTCTATTTACCGTTATTTCGAATTTTTTTTAAATTTAAACGTGCATTTTCATATTGCGTGGAGTTAAATTGTGCATTTTACCCAAATTTTGGACAATTTAAATATAAAAAAGTTGAATTGTGGTGACAAAACACACACTTTGGTAGTTGTTCTTGCTTTTTGTGTTACTTTGAACCAAATTTTTAATTTTTAAGTGCAATTTAATGTCATTTTGGGTGAAATTCTCCATTTAACCGACATTTTGAACAATTTCAATATGAAACAATTGAGTTGTGGTGATTAAACACACTTCGGTAGAATTTTGGTATTAATTGTTCAAAATGACGTTCAAATGGACAAATAATGAATAAAAACACAAAAAAAATAAAAATTAGCAAAAATTACTACCAAAGCGTGTGTTTGTTATATTGTGTGGAGTTAAATTGTGCATTTTTCCAAATTTTGGACAATTTAAATATAAAAAAGTTGAATTGTGGTGACAAAACTGTAGTTGTTCTTGCTTTTTGTGTTACTTTGAACCAAATTTTTAATTTTTAAGTTCAATTTAATGTCATTTGGGGTAAAATTCTCCATTAAACCGACATTTTGAACAATTTAAATATGAAACAATTCAGTTGTGGTGCTAAAATTATCTTTGGTAGAATTTTGGTATTAATTGTTTAAAATGACGTTCAAATGGACAAATAATGAATAAAAACACAAAAAGAAATATAATTAGCCATAATTACTACCAACGCGTGTGTTTTATCACCACAACTCAATTTTTTATATTTTTAGTGTCCAAAATGTGGGTCTCATGAACCATTTACCCCGCGCAACATAAAAATGCACGTAAAAATCTAATCTTTTGTTCGAAATAACGGTAAAACAGACAAGTTTTGTGTTAACTTGTGTATTTACCGTTATTTCGAACGAAATTTAAAATTATTTGTGCATCTGTATATTGCGTGAGGTTAAATTGTGCATTTTACTCAAATTTTGAACAATTTTATTATAAACAAATTTGAATTGTGGTGACAAAACACACGCTTTGTTAATTAATATTTATTTTTTGAAAAAAATAAAAAATTGAACTGTGGTGACAACACTCACGCTTTGCTTATAAATATTTTTTTTTGTGTTACTTTGAACCAAATATTTAAACCAATTTCATATCATTTTGGGTAAAATTCTCCATTAAACCGACATTTTGAACAATTTAAATATGTAACAATTGAGTTGTGGTGATTAAACACACTTCGGTAGAATTTTGGTATTTATTGTTCAAAATGACGTTCAAATTATGAATTAAAACACAAAAAAAATATAAATTAGCAAAAATTACTACCAAAGCGTATGCTTTCTCACCATAACTCAATTTTTATATAATTTAATTGTCTAAAATGTGGGCAAAATGGACCATTTAACCCCACGCAACATAAAAATGGACGGTTAAATTTTGTATTTTGTACAAAATAACAGTAAACCAGACAAGTTCAGTGTTAACTTGTCTATTTACCGTTATCTTAAATCAAATTTTAAATTTTAAGGTGCATTTTTATATTGCGTGGGGTTGTATTGTGCATATAACCCACATTTTGAACTATTAAAATATCAAAAAATTGAGTTATGGTGACAAAACACACGCTTTGGTAGTAATTTTTGCTAAGTAATATTTTTTTTGTGTTTTTGTTCGTTATTTGTCTTTTTGAACGCTTTTATGAACGACATGTACCAAAATCTGAACAAACTAATGGGGAAATGGAGAATTTCACCCGAAATGACATATAATTGCATCTTAAAATTTAATATTCTAATCGAAATAATGGTAAATAGAAAAGTTGACACAAAACTTGTCGTTTTTACGGTTATTTTGAACC